>JAMZEH010000025.1:0-105000 GCA_024699665.1 Ostrea denselamellosa
AGCGTATACAACATTTAATGAAAATTATAGCTGTCGATTTGTACTACGTTTATTTCGATTTCATTTCTGTCACTGTTCACTGATGAAATACAAAATGGGCACACAGTGTTTTATGTATTCAGGACGATATTTGCGAATTCACATAACTAGTAATATATTTAAGTGGTCATGAGGTGATAAGAGGAGTCGAGTCTAGACAAGTAAAAATCCATACATATATGTCTTGTAAAGTCGTTTACTTTCTGCGTAAAATTTCTCTAGCTAATTTTGCTGACTAAAAGACATCTTTGAAGTATGACTTCACACAATTAACTCTTCGTCCTGTTGTGACGCACACGGTGCATATCGCCAGTAATGTCCGATCTGATAGAGAAATAATGATTATAATAGAATGATTTCTTCATATCTCCTGCGGCCTGATGATACCTGTGACACTGGCGTCAAGTTGAGTTCTTGTTAGGTACCAGGATGTGTATGGTGTATAAAGGGGACGATTTTGGTACGCTTCAATTCACATCACCTGTAAGGATAGACTCAACAGGTAACATAAATAGGGTATAATTAAATAATCTATATAATTATAGTGACACGTGTTTAACAGAAATCACAGCATTTTACAAATTACATAGATAAGAAACACCCGGTCTAAACAAACATGTTTGTCACGTTTTATAAATATATATGTTTTATAGCTATCTATGTTTTATAGCAATGTCTATCTATATGTCAACGGAGATAAAAGAATTATAGATTTCCTCATTATTTTTGCTGTCTGGTTTTTTAGGGATTCAATAAGAAATTTTCTGTCTATCGTGGGTAATTAGTAATTACATGTACAAAGAAGGAAGCATCCAAACTTAAACCCTGCTGCCCGGATACTTGTATTCTACTGAAGAAATCATTTTGTGTAAATGTTATACCAGGAACATTGAAACTGGAGCGGTCTCCATTTTACAATTTTCGTTATTTTAACATACAATCCCATATTTTCTACATGAAAATGGTATTCGATCCCCTCCCCCTAATTTTTAAAGTAGTAGTGAAAAGCGGTTGATATTTTAATTGCTGAATTCAAGAATACGTGTATTGAATCAATATCTGGTCCCCCCCACTCTCTCTCTCTCTCTCTCTCTCTCTCTCTCTCTCTCTCTCTCTCTCTCTCTCTCTCTCTCTCTTACAATTTATAGGGTATTGAAATTTGTGCAGAGGTATTTTTTCTTGTTTGTCAAGAATTTCAATGTGTGAAGTGAACTTTAAAAACACCGATGCTACGTGCATATGTGATTTAATATAAAAAATCAATTGCTTCCCGTAATTTGATAAACTTTTAGGACTTTACATTTGAATATTTTTATGTCGAAGTCCAAATTTTTATATAGTTTTATTATTATTATTATTATTTTAATGATGAATTCAAATACAAGTACCGATGTCACTCTTGTAAGTTTCCACGATATTGTCAATACAAACTGAAATAGTTGAAATTCATGAATGCTTGTAAGCATCATACCAGTAATCAGTTTTCTTTCCTTAAATATGAAATGACAAATTATACATCGAAGTAAAATTCTCTCTCTCTCTCTCTCTCTCTCTCTCTCTCTCTCTCTCTCTCTCTCTCTCCTCTCTCTCTCTCTCTCTCCTGTTCAACCAATGAAAATATGCACATGCAAAGTGAGGGTAAATAATGGAGTGTTTTGAAGAAAGAAATTTTGAAAGCTGCACTTTATTTTCGACTAAATAAATTATTTCTTTTTTTTTTTTTTTTAATAATCAACTGCCTATTTTGGACGCTATCCGTAATTTTCATTGAGATGTAATACCGGTCGCGGTAGCTCAGTGGTTAGAGCGTTCGCTTTGTAACCGGGAGGTCGTGAGTTCGAGCCCCGCTCGTGCCATGGCCGCGTCAAACCTAAGACGAAAAATAAGTAATGATTGCTCCTTCGCCAAACGTTCGGCATTTAGAAGTGACAATCACGGGTCTTTCGGATATGACCTTAAAAACGGAGGTCCCGTGTCACGGTAGGTGTTGGCACGTTAAAGAACCCTCACTGCTACGGCCCTGAGCTCTAAGCATAGGTATAAATTTGTGGTACTTCACCTACAGCTGGTGACGTTTCAATATGAGTGAAAAATTCTCGACGGGACGTAAAACAAACAAACAAACAATCAATCAATCATTGAGATGTATATTTTCGATTATACAATATATTTTTGTATATAATTATCTATATATCTTAAATTTTGCATGAAATATACCCAAATAGATGTACTATGAATATATGTACACGCAAGATTACAAACTGAAAAGAAAAAAAAACCAAAAAAAAAAAAAAAAAACAACAACAACAACAACAACAAAAAACCAAAAAAAAAAAAAACCCTGAGTAGTCAAGCATTCAATACAGGAAGAATATTCTACACTGATATCTCCCGACTCAAGCCCTCCTGATCACTATTTATAATATAAAAAGAAATTGTCTTCCTGTAAATAAACTATTCCTAGACGGAGATGCTTCTAAACGGTAGGAGTCTAATAATGATATTATATCGAACTTTTCGCTGAAAATTACAAGCGATGCCGCTGGTGAAAAAGAAAACCAAGATGGCGGCATGACATATCTTGTGAAAAGTTTGTTTTGCAGGAAGAATTTTTATTATTATTATTATTATAGGTATATGTCTAGCGCCTGTGCTCCTGATTGGCACGGTGAAGTGTTGCAGTCTTATATAATGGAATCACAACATTGTAAATTGTAAATGTCACATTATGTGATATATTGGGAATTTAAATTTCCCACTAAAATTTAGGAACTCTTCTGTCTTCTGAAGGAAGGTCATATGACTGAATCATGTGATTCTTTGTTTTGGCGGAAGTACTGGTTATCATGCTTTGAGAAGTTGGCTGTGACGGTAACGTTAAATATAAACGATTTTGGTGTGGAAGAAAATCCGAACGTCAACATTTAGACCAACCGAAAAAGAATAACAGTGATTATATCAAGGTGCTCTGAAAGTTTGGTGATGTCACAGTATCTTTTATTCATTTGTATGACATTATCAGGTTATGTTTGTAATTATACCCCATATCATATGATAAAGGTACGGTCTGATTATTGATAATTTAATGGTGATTGGGGGAAAAAGTCGATATTTTGGTCTTCGCTATAAAGAGCGGCATGTTTTTCTTTAAAGTGATATTTAAAATATAAATAAAAAAAAACAAAACTCGGCAGGTACATTTTTTTCAGTACAACGCGCGATATGATTTTGGTTTTCACTGAGCGAGACAACGTCCTTGTAATGAACATACTTAAGGGTACACATAATTAGAATGAATTTTCAGTTTTAATGCTTTGTTTTGACAGGCAGAAGAGGTTGATTTTCTACACAATGACGTAGCTGACGTGTCAGGGATCTGAATAGTTGAGTGAGATTTCGGATTATGACGGAGATTTTGTTCAAGGTCATCATAATTGGTGACCCAACTGTTGGGAAAACGTCGTTTGTGCAGAGATATGTAAATGATGCATACAGACGGGATTACAAGATGACCATTGGAGGTAAAGAATTTGTGTGACACCTGTAATTTAATAATTGAATTAGACAGGTACATGCATTATTTGTTAATATAATTTCACTAAAAACTTTTCTAAAAATTTGAAGTATACAAAAACTTAATGCAGCGACTCTAATTCTTTTAAGGTTTACATTTGGTTTACAAAGAAATATTCTACATTGACACATAATAAAGATTGTCACAGGTTTAATATTAACAATTATGATAATTGAAATATACATCATGTATTGCAAATCAAAATTCTAAAGGTTTTTATTCATTCTAGTCATAGCTGCAAAACTACCTCTCTGCGGGAAAAAAAGAAATGGAATTGGAATTCAGTGATCTATCCACCCCTTTTTTAGGGGGGGGGGGGGGAGAGAGAGAGAGAGAGAGAGAGAGAGCTACATTTCGGCTAGTAGTCTTTATTGATTTCTCTCTTTGGACAAGGAAGTATTAAGTTTTGTTTAGTCAGCAGGGTCTAAAAAAAATAATAATAAAATAAAATGGAGTCAGTTAATCAGTAAACCAATGAATGACAAACTTATGGCCCAATAATCATGCTCAACTTCGGGTGTGCTTAGAATCAGGGGAGAGAACTGTTCAAAATTCAGAGTATAAGGTAAATTGATGAAGATCAACAGCTCTTTTATTGTGTAAACTTTACAGTACTTCATATTATAGTGATTATAACTAAATCTACTGAGATTAATGTCTCTTTTATGATTTAGATTTTGATTATTTTAACAAAATTATGTTATTGTTTTGTGAAATTGCCTTAAAATTAAATAAAACATTTGATTGGCTGAGCAATATATTATATTTTCTAATAACAAACTTGTTACATGCATTAACATTAACACACCATTTCTTTTTTTTTTTTTGGGGGGGGGGGGGGGGTTAAACTTCATCTCTAGTGCATACTTCAACATGTTAAAAGCACAATTATTAAGTGATGATTGGGGATTCTTTATAAACTTTTTTTTTAAAGAATTAATACAAACCTTTAAATTTCATAGGTCATTTTGATTTAATATATACTTTGCTAGTAAAATCATTCCTTAAATAAGGGCTTAATTAAACTTGGGTTAGAATGTTGCGGGCAACACCTGTCAGATAGGGTGACAGTGATTGGGATTTAATACACCTTTACAATGTTACATTTCATTTACTCTGGGTCATTTTAAACACTTTGAGTCACAGTTGTACCTTCTGAGGCCATTGCCTAGTATTTTATTTTAATATTTCTTACTAATTTATTTTTCAGTTGATTTTGCCTTGAAGGTTGTAAAATGGTCAGACACTCAGACTATCAAGTTGCAGTTATGGGATATCGCAGGTAAACAGCAGCCTTCAGTATTCATTGGTACCATACTCAGGCAATTATATCATTTGGTTTGAATGTACTATTAAGTACTCTTTATTCGTAAATTTGAACCCAAGCGATATAATTGCATTTGGTACCGTAGTATCTGTATACTGTTATACTGACTGGAAGTAGTTGTGTAGTGTTGAGAATGCTTGTGTGGCATCCTGAATGTGGTGAGAATGCTTTTGTAGCACCCTGGAGGTGGTGAGAAGATGCTTGTGTGGTACCTAGGAGGTGATGAAAATGCTTCTGTGGCACCCTGCAGGTGTTGAGGATGCTTGTGTGGCACCCTGGAGGTGGTGATAATGCTCGTGTGGCACCCTGGAGGTGTTGAAAATGGTTCTGTGGCACCCTGGAAGTGTTGAGGATGCTCGTGTGGCATCCTGGAGGTGGTGAGAATGCTTGTTGGCACCCTGGAAGTGTTGAGGATGCTTGTATGGCATCCTGGAAGTGTTGAGGATGCTTGTATGGCATCCTGGAGGTGGTGAGAATGCTTGTCTAGCACCCTGGTGGCTTTGGTTTCAAGGTTCAGTTTTCTATTTAAATGTCAAGCCTCTAAGACATTTGAAATATGTAGTAACTGTTCCTATCCACAGCTCTAGGAGTAAAAATCATGAGTTGTTGGAATGAAATCTTGGAAACCAAAGCTCTACAATATGAAAATCATTGGCAACATAAAATGCCCTTACTTCTATGACCTTGAGAGTTATGCTTAGGTCAGTATTTGTGGCACTTTATCTTTCAGCACACTGGGCTGTTTAGTTTTCTTGTTCCAGATTCTATGACACTGGACATTTTATCGTCTCCCTGGACTCTCACATCTAGTGCCAAGCGCTTGGCAAACAAACAGTCACAGTGACTGCTAATGACTCCGAATTGTTGATGTATGGAATTGAATATGTATCGTATACAGGAAGGGACCCTAATATTGACTGACCCACCATGAATTATTTTTGTGTGTGTGTGGATGCTTATACGTGGACAAAATTTTTACAGTGTAGATACTGTTCAAATTTTCACAAAAGGTAGATATGAGAGCTCATAGATTTTATGTGGATGAGAAAAGTTGTGGAAGGCAGTTGAGATTTGTATTTTGAAAATGCCCTGCTTATATTTGGTGGCATTTGCAAAGGGGTGTGATCAACTATCACGTTAATAGTTAATGCTGGTGGTATTGCCCTATCTTTAACTGCTTCAATTTGAACATGTATTTTCCTAAGTTTGGATAAAAAAAAGAGTCTAGGGAAGTGATGTCACAATTTATCTGTATATTCATAAAAAAAATCAAAATCCATTCATTCGGACATTCCTAGTGTCTGTTCAACCATTTATAGCTTTTTATAAGATATGAACAAAATATTACGTTTAGTCATTCTTAAGATGTTTTTTTTTTGTGTGTACTAAACACAGATGAAATAAAATTTCTGAGGATTATTAAAGGTGATTCTACACCAGAGTGACAATTCTAAGGTGAAATGAAGACTTCACACTTCTGTGTACAGTAACACTTCCTCATTACGTTTAAGAGAATATCTTCCTATTGCACAAGTTTTTGATTGGTGCTCTCAGTCACACTGTACTTTATCAGGTGTAAAAGGGTGATTGTTAGGTTTTCCCAAGTGTAACGAGATTCCGAGACGTGATATAAATGAATACAAAAAAACCTTTATTGAATTTAAACATAATTATCAATAATAGGATTCAACAACACAATGAATAGGATGTGGAGTGGAAATACCTGTAGCTGAAGGTAGACTGGTAGAATTGAAATATAATCCGAATTATCCACTGAGTGAAGAATTTTGATAGATGCCAAAATAGGATAACACTCCATTGCTTTTCAGGAATGGAGTTTCAAACAAGAAAGGAATTGCGAAGTATTCTGTGCACTTGAATTTCATTTTGTTCTATCATCCCTAACTAACCTCTTTCCAAATGGAATTTTTAAGAATGAAATGCAAAATATATCAAAGTATTTTATTATAAAAAATAACTACACACACCAGGATTCAAACACACACCTTTGTATACATGATTTTTCCATTTAAAGATAGATGCTCTTCTCACTGAGCCATTTGGGCAGTTGGTCGAAATGCAAAAGATTAAAAACAGTATCTTAACATAGTCTATACCTTATATATGAAGAAAAAAAAGGTAAATAACATTGAACTATTGATAACATGTATCTACTATAAAGAAAATTTTAAAAAGATTCCTTAGTAAAGTACTTGTACTTGTATCACTCCATTCCTTAAAAAACAAGGTATTATTTTATCTCGGAATAATTATATGTTTCGGAATTTAACTAATTGATGTGTATAAATGTAAAGGCATCCGTAGATCGTAGAAAACTGGTTTCATGTTGAGAAATGTTGTAGGAACCCCCTTTCTAAACTATGAAGAAATAAACAATAAATTTATTTCTTTTTTTTTTCAATTAGTTAAATTCCGAAACATATAATTATTCTGAGATAAAATAATACCTTGTTAAAAGCAATATGCCTCCACCCTATTACTGTTAAGGAATGGAGCGATACTCATACTTTAACCTTTACATAAATTTCTAATGAAATTATTTGGAGTCATATGCTCTTGTAAAAAAATATATTACATGTGTTCTCAACTGTGGAGTCACAACTCGACTGTCTGACTTAACAGATAAGGTTATTTCTGGACCCTACCAGAGGGGTACTGGTTGCCAAGGACAACCACACTCTGCCTCTAGATGCCAAGAATGATAACTTGCATCAACACTAAGTGTCTCCACTAGAAACATCTAAAGGTTATATTGTGACATATGTAATATTTCAATTAAAAATAATGGAGTATGAATTAAGCAAGTGGTAAGAAGAAAAGCTAGCTTGGATACCTCAACATGCTTGATGATTGAGGCCAAGATTGACTACAATATCCCCTACACAGGGTCCATTTCACTATTTGTGCTGATCAATTCTATTGAGATAATCAATGATGAGTTCAATTGATAAATTTGATACCTGTATTTTAATAAATAGTGAATCTACAGTTGCTAGAAATTTGGTTCCCTTTTCCTCTGTATTTGACTGGAAAACTCCCATACAGAACAAGGACAAAATGGGCTTAAGTTATAGGAGGGTGAGATATTTTTCAGTGTTTAGTGTAGGAATATATAACAGGAAATTCAATGAGTGAGGACTGTGTATCATGCACATAGTATGACCTGTGTATAATACATGTAGTGTGACCTGTGTATGATATATGTGGTGTAACCAGTGTATGATACATGTGGTGTGACCTGTGTATCATACATGTAGTGTGACCTGTGTATCATGCACATAGTATGACCTGTGTATCATGCACATAGTATGACCTGTGTATCATGCACATAGTGTGATCCGTGTATCGTACATGTAGTGTGACCTGTGTATGATACATGTAGTGTTACCTGTGTATCGTACATGTAGTGTGACCTGTGTATGATACATGTAGTGTGACCTGTGTATGATACATGTAGTGTGACCTGTGTATGATACATGTAATGTGACCTGTGTATGATACATGTAGTGTGACCTGTGTATGATGCATGTAGTGTGACCTGTGTATGATACATGTAGTGTGACCTGTTTATGATACATGTAGTGTGACCTGTGTATCGTACATGTAGTGTTACATGTGTATGATACATGTAGTGTGACCTGTGTATCGTACATGTAGTGTGACCTGTGTATGATACATGTAGTGTGACCTGTGTATAATACATGTAGTGTGACCTGTGTATCGTACATGTAGTGTGACCTGTGTATGATACATGTAGTGTGACCTGTGTATCGTACATGTAGTTTGACATGTGTATGATACATGTAGTGTTACCTGTGTATCATGCACATAGTGTGACCTGTGTATCATGCACATAGTATGACCTGTGTATCATGCATGTAGTGTGACCTGTGTATTGTACATGTAGTGTGACCTGTGTATCGTACATGTAGTGTGACCTGTGTATGATACATGTACTCTGACCTGTGTATGATACATGTAGTGTGACCTGTGTATGATACATGTAGTGTGACCTGTGTATGATACATGTAGTGTGACCTGTGTATGATATATGTAGTGTGACCTGTGTATCATACATGTAGTGTGACCTGTGTATCATACATGTAGTGTGACCTGTGTATGATACATGTAATGTGACCTGTGTATGATACATGTAGTGTGACCTGTGTATCGTACATGTAGTGTGACCTGTGTATGATACATGTACTGTGACCTGTGTATGATACATGTAGTGTGACCTGTGTATCGTACATGTAGTGTGACCTGTGTATGATACATGTAGTGTGACCTGTGTATGATGCACATAGTGTGACCTGTGTATCGTACATGTAGTGTGACCTGTGTAAGATACATGTAGTGTGACTTGTGTATGATACATGTAGTGTGACCTGTGTATGATACATGTACTGTGACCTGTTTATGATATATGTAGCATGACCTGTGTATCGTACATGTAGTGTGACCTGTGTATCATGCACATAGTGTGACCTGTGTATCGTACATGTAGTGTGACCTGTGTATGATACATGTAGTGTGACCTGTGTATAGTATATGTAGTTTTACCTGTGGATGATACATGTAGTGTGACCTGTTTATCATACATGTAGTGTGACCTGTGTATGACACATGTAGTGTGACCTGTGTATGATACAGTGTGACCTGTGTATGATACATGTAGTGTGACCTGTGTATGATACATGTAGTGTGACCTGTGTATCGTACATGTTGTGTGACCTGTGTATGATACATGTAGTGTGACCTGTGTATGATATATGTAGTGTGACCTGTGTATGATACATGTAGTGTGACCTGTGTATGATACATGTAGTGTGACCTGTGTATCGTACATGTAGTGTTACATGTGTATGATACATGTAGTGTGACCTGTGTATCGTACATGTAGTGTGACCTGTGTATGATACATGTAGTGTGACCTGTGTATAATACATGTAGTGTGACCTGTGTATCGTACATGTAGTGTGACCTGTGTATGATACATGTAGTGTGACCTGTGTATCGTACATGTAGTTTGACATGTGTATGATACATGTAGTGTTACCTGTGTATCATGCACATAGTGTGACCTGTGTATCATGCACATAGTATGACCTGTGTATCATGCATGTAGTGTGACCTGTGTATTGTACATGTAGTGTGACCTGTGTATCGTACATGTAGTGTGACCTGTGTATGATACATGTACTCTGACCTGTGTATGATACATGTAGTGTGACCTGTGTTTGATACATGTAGTGTGACCTGTGTATCGGACATGTAGTGTGACCTGTGTATCGTACATGTAGTGTGACCTGTGTATGATACATGTAGTGTGGCCTGTGTATCGTACATGTAATGTGACATGTTTATGAAATATGTAGTGTGACCTGTGTATCATGCACATAGTGTGACCTGTGTATCATGCACGTAGTGTGACCTGTGTATTGTACATGTAGTGTGTCCTGCGTATCGTATATGTAGTGTGACCTGTGTATCATAGATGTAAGTTGACCTGTGGATCATACTTTCAGGACAGGAGCGTTTCACATCTATGACACGGGTTTACTATAAGGATGCCCATGCCTGTATCATCATGTTTGATCTGACACAGAAATCCACCTTCCAGAATGCAGTCAAATGGAAGAAAGACTTGGACACTAAATGTTCATTAGCAGATGGGTCCCCCATCCCTTGCCTCCTCCTGGCCAATAAGGTAGGTATCTACTTGTCTGCCCTAACCAATAAGATACGTGTGTATTTGTCTCTCTGCTGTTGGTCATCATTAAGGTATGTGTGTATATGTCTCTCTGCTCTTGGTCATCATTAAGGTATGTGTGTATTTGTCTCTCTGCTCTTGGTCATCATTAAGGTGTGTGTGTATTTGTCTCTCTGCTCTTGGCCGTTAAGGTGTGTGTGTATTTGTCTCTCTGCTCTTGGCCGTTAAGGTGTGTGTGTATTTGTCTCTCTGCTCTTGGCCGTTAAGGTGTGTGTGTATTTGTCTCTCTGCTCTTGGTCATCATCAAGGTATGTGTCTCTCTGCTCTTGGTCATCGTCAAGGTATGTGTGTATTTGTCTCTCTGCTCTTGGTCATCATCAAGGTATGTGTCTATTTGTCTCTCTGCTCTTGGTCATCATTAAGGTATGTGTCTATTTGTCTCTCTGCTCTTGGTCATCATTAAGGTAAGTGTCTATTTGTCTCTCTGCTCTTGGTCATCATTAAGGTAAGTGTCTATTTGTATGTCTCCTGCTTGCTGGTAAAGCACATGCCCATTCATCTCTCTCCTCTTGGCCAGTATGATAGTATTTTTTTTTATCAGCCTGCTGTTGGCCTCTCGTTGTCTCTCTCCTAGCTAATAAGGCAGATGTCTCATCATCAGTATCCTGTTTAACAAATGTCACAGATGATGGCTACCTGTATATACTGAATACAGAGGATCAACGTGGTGCATGACACAGTTTGCAGGGGGAACACAAAGCAGGAGAGTGATGATAACCTAGAAATTAGTATTCTCCATTTCTACCAACATTCTGTGCAGCAAGTCTGATGCTAAGAGTACATACGTTTACAATGTTACACAAATCATTCACTACATACACTATAGGTGTATAACCTTGACCTATGGTTTACAGATCCAGACCTTATCATCTCTGTAGCCAGTACCGGTATGTTCCTGAGAACTGACTATCCGCGACCTTGACCTTTGACCTTTTGGTTTAAAAAGCATTGTGCATCTTTCCCTCCCCACCTGACATTTCTGTAGCAAGTATATGACTTGAGACTACTGTGAAATCAATTAAATTCGCGGTGGCCAAATTTCGTGGATTGTCCAGATTTTACTGTTGTTGGGATGTGATTTGATGGATATGAATTCTGTACATTGAAATATTATATACATTGTATATTTCGTTATGGCCGAGTGGTTAGAGCATTGCTCTCAAAATCACAAGGCCTCTCACCTTTAGTAGGCGCGGGTTCAATTCTCGTTCGCGCCGATACATGTGAGAATGTTTGCCAGTTTACTTTCGGAAGATCGTCCCAGGTACATTGTATCTGGGTTCTCTTTTCCACTAATAAAAAACTGGACGCCACCAGATAACTGAAAAATTGTTGAGGGTGGCGGAAAGCAACAAATAATCAATCAGTCGTTGTGGTTTGAAATTCGTGGGATAGGGGTAAACACCAAATTGCGCGAAAAATAGCTCCCCACGAAATACAATGTTTCCACAACATAGTGACACTCTTAAAATAGTAATTTACAATATCATTGATTTCAATCACTGTCACTGGCTTTGACCTGTGACCTTTGAACCAGAAATCAGTTGAGATGTTAGTCTCAACCTACCATCTCAATTCTGTACGATGTGCTACCAGCTAACTTAGTTAATGATTCATTGATTAAAAAAGCGTATAAGTAAAAATGATAAAGACAATTCTTGACGGCAACATAAGATTACAGGAATAGTAATGGTAGGGAATTTCATGGCTTACACATCCTTTTCACATGTGAATTTAACTTTACAATAAAATATATAAGCTGTTAAAAGTATTACTTTTGAAACAATATCGTTACATCTCATAAATGGCCATGACCTTTGAACTTTTTTTTTTCTTTCGACGTGTATTACCTGTACGGCACATCCTTGATTGGGCTTGGATAACCAGTTTATATCTTATGTAAACAAATTAACTCTTTATCTATGTCCAATCATGTGTTGTTGACAAGCGATAATTGCATTTTGACGTCAAATTATTTATCATCAACTTGTTAACCAATCAAAATCGTCGTACAAGTTACATTAAGAAATGAACATTATTATGCATGTATTCAGCTTTTGTTAATTGTAAAAGCAATAATAGCTTAATAATTAAGAAAAACTGTGATTTGACTTATTGTTGAACTAACGTGTCTGGTATTTTTTCCGCTCTGATCAGTGTGACCTAAGTCACCGAGAAGTCCAGCAGAACGAGATCGAGGACATGTGTAAGGAACACGACTTCGTGGGCTGGACAGAAACCTCCGTCAAAGAGGGACTGATGATTGACGAATCAATGAGGTATTTAGTCTCCGCCATTTGGAAGCCATTTTCTCCCGGCAAATTACATGTATGGGAAAAATGTCGGAATAAACCATGTCGTTTTGATAGAATAGCAGTAAAGAAAAGTTTAGTTTAAATTAGTCATTGATTTCATCTTGCTGCTTGCTGGGTGTAAAAGATGATATCGTCCGGGGGTATCCGAATGATCAAAAAGACGGAAACAGCCATGGGTATATGAATGTTTAGGGAGAGGAAATTTACCGTGTGATTCCGAATGAATAGGAAGATAAAATTCTTTAGCATGATTGGTATCCTTCGGTTCTTTCGGTGTTTGACTTGTATCATCATTGAAAAAAAATGTGCAGTTCTTTCTCACTTTCGATTACTTTGATCACATTTCTGATGATTGTTTTACATTTGTAGATTCCTGATCGAGGAAATGATGACTAAACACGCGGAGTTGGATGGCTTCTCAAACTCTATGGCCAGATCTGTAGTTCCCGGCAGCACGATACACCTCCGCTCCCAGAATACCGAACACAAAGAATCATCCGCGTGTTCCTGTTAGTCCCCAAATCAGTCCGTGCATTCAACAATCCTTTCTGGTGCCTTGACCCCATCTATCGTAGAACTTCAACTGGCAATGATCAACTGGCAATGATTTAATGTTCAAGTAGCGGGTCTATTCGAAAACTTGTTTTGACTGTGTGGTCAGAAATTAAATGCAATAATTAAAATTGTTATGAAATATTCCTGTTTAATGAAACATGCGATGTTGTATTGTTTATATGATTGGAAAGAGGAACGAGTTTTGTTCTCAAGTCAGTTTTATTATTTTGTATGTGGGTATCCTTTTTCAGGAATTTTTTTTTTTTTTTTCGTATGCGATCGTCTTATTTGACAACTCAGCATATTGATAGATGACGTGTGTTTATTTAGTGATTGCTGTTACTTTGTATATATCTTAATCTAACCATCCATCGCTACCAAGTGGGACACAATCAGTCAGTCCATGAATAAGTAGTCAATTTTTATGCCAGATATCGCACAGCTTCGAACTTCCCAGTTATCGCTCTTGGCTCATAAAGGAAGTTTGTGTTGTATTAGCGGGCCATTGTTCATAATATATTCTATTTCAACGTATTTCTAGTAATATCGAATTTTTTTGTTTGTATCCCCCACCTTTTTATTATCCGTTTTGACCTATGCCTAGACAGGTATGAAATACTGTTATTATTATTATATTCACTTATATTAGCGCAAAATTATGTATAGTTTCTATGCGCTTTACAGAGGTTGAAGATGAAACACTTATAAAAAGAAACTGTTAAGAATAAAATTGACAAATTATTACTAAAATAGCGATAAGACACCAAAATGCTGTGTAAAAGTATGGCAGTCAGATGTCGAGACAAGAAATACATACGTAGTCTATGATGTGATATTGATTTATGCTAAAATGTATTCAGGTTTGAACAGCAGTGTATGAATGTTGATATTCGGTTATATTTATACCTAGTATATTCACAAGTCATATGTCTTTAAATGAATAACTGTCCTTTCTGTGAATATTTCAAGCCCAAACAGAAAAATCTGATTGCTGAGAAATTTGAATAGACATAACTTTGAATCTAAAACTTGATATAAATGTTGTGTGTATTTTTTTTCTGCCGATCGTAGTTTTGGTCATAAGTTATTCATGAAAATTTATTTGTCATCTTGGCATTGCTTTCGTGAACAGACAACTAACAAAGGCTTCAGGGGCTACCAGTCTCTGCAATCAACCTGCTGTTTTTTGTCGTAGTTACACACGTAAATGTGTTGAAGGTCGCTTCCCACATTAATTCAGCTCACTCCACACATCATTCCTGTACTGTGTTTAAAACATTTGGGAAATCAGAAATGTAGCTTGTTCATTTACCATTGTCTTTGTTAAGTCCTGATGGGACGAAAACAACATACGGACGGATTTAATGTTTTACCCATACGATAAACATGGTATGAGTTATTCCCCTTTGTTCATATCATAAACCTATCAAATGCCACAGATTTTCTTAAGCCTTTGATTTGACGCTTCTGTGTTCATCACGAACTATATACATAGTGTAAGTTTATTAGGAATTTAAATGAAGACTAGGGCTTGTAACCATGCAGAATATTTGGAGGTGATGCGAATACCGATGATTTCCCTAGGAGAGAGAGAGAGAGAAGGGGGGGGGGGTGCGGATTTTTGATAAACTCTGGTTTAATTATATCCTTAAAATACGTGAAATTAAGTTACGATGAGAGATCATCGGTTAAGGTAAAGTACATACCTATATGTTAGTTACTCATGAAAATTACAAGAATACTGTTTCATTTTTTTTCAAAGGTGTTTCGAATGTATCACTGTTGGAGGGGTGTTATTTACCCCTGTTACTAATTGATAGTTTATCTTGAGTATTTGACAGTTAAATATTTGTTTCCATAAAAATGCTCGCCTCTACTACCAGCATGTTTAATCACATTTCGTATATCTGTTTAGTTTCAATCCTGACGTGCATATTTCATTCACATGTACAGGCATATAAAACAAAACTTTGTATTTTCTTTCAGGGTTATAAAAGTCGTGTACATATAGCATTGGCTGTTAATATATAACCTACCATTATGATTTATAAAGAGTAATATTTCTGAGGAAGTGAAAGCCTCCAATATATGCCACTACGATATCGCGTTGTATGGTTGTACTTTGTGATGTATGAAAACCCGATTATTGAGGCCACGTATCTTTGTAGTTGTTGATATTTTATGTAGAATTATTATATGAGATGCCTGATTTAAACGAATGAACACACGGGGACGTCTTTTGTAGGGGAGGAAGATAGGGTGTACGTGCGAGTCTTTGAAAATATATTTCAAAACATTTGTAGTATTGCAACATAAAATTGATAAGGAATGTGATATGCAATACTGTCATCTGAGACAGAGCTGAATGATAAATTCTGAAGTTATTACGATGAAAAACATTGCTCGCATGATGTTCCCTGAATCAGTGTCAAACTGGAGTTTAGTAACAAAATCGATCACCTGAAGGACGCATTTCGTCGGGACAAGACATTTTAAATGTGAGGATTGAATGGTGGTTTGACTTGGAGTTGAATTACAAGATAATTAACTTTAAATACTTCTATATGTGTCGCTGAACAGGGGCATGATAATTGGAGTTGATGTTTGTGTCTGTTAGCATGTAGCTAAGCGTCTCATCGATAGATATAATTTGATACAACCAAAGGGGAAAAAAAGTTGATATATACTCTTTGGCTTTGTTTATTTAGTAAAAATATGAAATTCCTTAAAGAGGGGAAAAAATATAATAATAAGGGACTTGCAAAAATGTTTATGATATTCAAATGTTGATTCAGAAATATATTAGTTTGAAATTCCTAAAATAAAAAAATAAAAATAAGGGACATGTAAAAAAAGGTTTGTGATTTTCAAAAGTTGATTCAGAAATATGTTAGTACAAATATGGAATCCAAAAAAAAAAAACCAAAAACAAAAACAAAAATAAGGGACTTGAAAAACATTTTTATGTTGATCAAAAGTTGATTCAGAAATACATTGTTTTAGTTGTTAGTACAAATATGAAATACCTAAAAGAAAAAAAAGTAATGAGGGACTTGTAAATTTCTTTGGTGATGTTGAAAAGGTGATTGAAAAATATATTGCCCCTTTCTATACAAACGGTGAAGCCCACTGTTTTGGACTTCATTGAAAGTACATTTCAGACCTTAAATTGCAGTCATTTAACACATAAAAACAACTTTAGTTTTGATTATATTTGAAAAAAAAAGCTTCGTTTACTTCAGCTTTATTGATGTTTTAATTCTAGAGGAGTAAAAAAAAAAAAAAAAAGAACCATATTGGACTGATAATGTAGCTGCAGAACTGTAGCGTTATGGTTTTATATTGTAATCTTTGACCAGTATATTTTATCCACTTCCTAACCCTTTATAGCTGTCTCTATAGACCAATAAACTCGCTTGTTTAGAATTTTCTGCCATCCAACAGCCATATTGACCTTCTGACGAGATCTCGCTAAAACGTCACGTATATATATGAAATGTGTTGACTAACCACTCACTCAAGCCTCTGATAATTTCTAGCATTATGCAAGAAAAATAAATGAAAGTGTTTGTGTTTTCTCTGAGAAATCAGTCTGTGGTGTTTTAAGAATAAGTGACAGTCAACGAAAAAGGTTGTTCATCTTTATTTTGTCCCAATTCGATAGAAAATCGAAGAACTGGCGGTTTGTTTATGTTGCCACCATATTCCATTTATCAAGTGACGTTTTAGCGAGATCTCGTCAGTAGGTCATCATGGCTGTCAGATGACAGAAAATTCTAAACAAGCGAGTTTATTGGTCTATGGAGACGGTTATAAAGGGTAAGGAGGTGGGTAAAATATAAAGGTTGGTAATAGAATATGTCTAGAATTAGGGAATGAAAGGTATTTAATTGACCAATACTGGAAAGTGGAGAAATGCATCTCCAACCGTGCACAGACAATCTTGCGCCGTAAATTGCACCATTTTTGCATTTCGGGAACTGTAGCGTTATGGTCAAAGACTAAAATATAAAACCATAACGCTACAGTTCTGCAGCTACTGATAATACTGAACCATTACTCAACAAAGTTGAGTTGGGGGATGTCTTTCACAGAATTGGACACTATAACTCTACAATAAAAATACAACATGAAAAGCTGTGTACCAGGTATGGAAGTTTGTTTATGACCAAATGATTCTGACCCGTAAAATCACTAGTAAATATAAGGGATAGTTGTTTGGTTGTTTTGTTTGTTTTACGTCCCGTAGATAATTTTCACTTACATTGAGACGTTACTAGTTATAGCTGAAATACCAAGCGTATGCTTAGCAATTTTGGCCGTATCAGTGAGATTTGTTTTAATGCCTGCCGCGACACATACAATGTCGGCCGTATCAGTGAGATTTGTTGTAATGCCTGCCGCGACACGGGACCTCCGTTTTAAAGGCCATCCGAAAGACCCGTGATTCTCATTTCTAAATGCCGAATGTTTTGTGAGGAGCAATCACTACATACAATTACGTCTTGGTTAATTACGCAGCTATGACACGAGAGAGATTCGAACTCACGACCTCCCGTTTACGAAGCTCTACCAACGTGATATTGTGACAGGTATGTAAGGGTAAAACACCTTCACAAATTCGCGGATGAGCTGCCGGATCGTCAGTCCATGATGGTCCGTGACAATCTGCCATCACCCGGGAAAGCCAATCCGGGGAAAAATTAAACATGTTTGATTTTTTCCGTGGATCGTCACGGAAGAAATTACTCGGTATTGATCCGTGTAGGTTCCGTGTACCCCCCATATATGAAAAGGCTAAGATAACTAACAGTATTCAATCTTGCAAGTCCTATAGAAAATACAAATCAGAGAGATGGGCAAACACGGACTCCTGGACATACCAGAGGTGGGATCAGGTGCCTAGGAGGAGTAAGCATCTCCTGTTTACCGGTCACACCCACCTTGAGCCCTTCATCCCGATCAGGTAAACGGAGCAATCCGTAGTCAGAATCAGTGTGCCAAGAACGACCTAACAATTGGTATGAAACACGTCAGACAGCATTTGACCTTATGGAAAGTTGTACTGGCAAACCAGATCGTTATAAAGATAATAAAATTTGTATCAGTCGAGAAGTTCGTGTAGCCACCGAAGTATCTATGTAAAGTTCGGGGTCCTCCGTTTACGAAACTTTCTGCCAAGGAACACGGATATCTATTGTTTGTTTTGATTGTTACCGGAAACTACACGGACAGTCACGATATGACAACGGCGAATTAATATATAGCATTTGACATCGCTTTTGTCGTGAAAGATCGTGATAATCTTTGGGCATCTGCGTATCTCCGTAAAATCGTGGAAGGACCGACAGAAACCGTGATCTTCTGTACGCTCCGTAATCACGCCGGCAGCGACCGCGATTTTTTTTTCCGGGGACGTGCGAGTAATTACTGTGCGTATTCACGGAGAAACCGGCGTTTTACGTGTCTGCATTGTGATAAGACCGTCTTGACACCGGTATTACAACGTCGCAAAACCCAAAGATGATGGATCACCGCGGATAACTAGAGTTTTGCATCCGGTTTAGACCGGTTCCTGATCGTGAATCTGTGAAAGGGGCTTAAGTAATTTTTGTCCGGGTTGTACAGTGTAACACTGTGAAAAGGAGATATTAAAATCGTCTGCCCATAGGACATTTAATGTGTCGTGACCCTGAATCAAATGAAAGTCATTGGTGTGAAAAAAAAGGTTCGATTCTGTTTTCTAGTTCAGGTCTTTGTTATTAAGAGGTGTTGGTACAGTTGTTGCGTGAGGTTGAGCAGTGTGCCATGATTGAAATTGGCTGCGATGGGTTAACGGTAAAGGTTTGTGTCTTTGTTACAACTTAGCATCTGTGTAGAAACATTAGAAATTCATTATTTGCACACATGCTTCTGATTGAAGGTCATAATACAGAACCAAGGTTATTTGGCAAAGGTCATGATCATTGTGTAATGGACGATTAGGTCTATTTTTCACCAGTTTTAGATGCTGTGTCTTAAATTTTGACCTTTGCATGCCTCTCAGGGTCGTAGTGGGGTAAGTCCCGTTTTAAGACCATATCAGAACCCGTGATTTTCGGGCGTTTGGGGGAAGAACAATCTTCTTGAGTTAAAAGTCTTGGATTCGATCCCGGTACTTCCGAAGGCAAAGCGAACATCCTAACATTTACACTTGCACATTTGGGATACATTCAAGTTGTCCATAACCAGACCGGGGGCCTCCGTGGCCGAGTGGTTAGAGCATCGGGCTCAAAATTACAAAGCCTCTCACCTCTGTCGGCCGCGGCGTTATGTGAGCAAGTTTGCCAGTTTACTTGCGAAAGGTCGGTGGTCTCTTCCCAGGTACATTGTATCTGGGTTCTCTCCTCCACCAACAAAAACTGGACGCCACCAGATAACTGAAAAATTGTTGAGTGTGGCGAAAAGCAATAAATAATCAATGCTGTGTGTGAGTGTGATGAAAAGCAATAAATAATCAATCCAGTGTGTTATAACCTTGATCCAAGGTTATTTGGGCAAGGTTAGGTTACGAAGATAAAATGTTAAATAGGTCACAGTCTCAAGGGCTCATTACGAATTTTTGTCTTATTTAAAATTTATTTTAAATATTCTATATTTACACGTGGGGGAAGGTGGGGGGGGGGGGGGTGATAATCCGGAATCCCAAAATCGTTGGATACCTCAAATTTCCATTCGTCTCCTTTTTTTTATATGTCACGGATGTTCAATTCAATTTCGATCAAGTTAGGACGTGCGAGAGTAGTTAAAGCAAACTGAATTGACCAGAGAGAGCACGTTTTACATTCTGGAAGATAGAGGAAAAATCCTTGTGGTTCAAAACATTACCTCTTCATATATAGTGCCGATACAAGCACGTCAAATATTGGATAGTTTTACAACCTATGATCTTTCCCCGATCGATTGAGACCTGGATTATAAAGTTTAACGTCTTGAAATGTAGAAAGGAGACGAATGGAAATTTGAAGTAGCGAGTTTCTGGATTCTGGAATCTCCCTTGTGTGAATATAGAATAGTGAAGGTCAAGTCGTGACGAACCCCTGAGCTTAGTTTGTAGATGAGGGGATGTTTTCCCCGTTAGAACACTTCTAGTTGACGACACAGTGTAATAACGCACATTTGAATGACAATGGTTAGTCACGTATCAAGGTATTAACCATCGGAAATTCTGTCGATTCGGCTTTCTGCTAAGCTGCAGTATTTCATTTCAGCCTACTCTATCATATAAAATAAACTGGCGCGCTGGTTCATTAAATTTTGATGCCCCAACATATCATGACGAGCTGTATGCTTTAACAGGAATACCGAATATAATTCTTCTGATTAACAACTAATATACAATAAATTTTGGAAAACCTAAATCGATGTCATTTCTGTTCTTCATTGTGCGTTTCCGTGAAATATTATCCAGTTTTATAATGCATGGCATCACGAACTTGGATTCGATTTGTCTGAAACACGAAGCAAGAGATACTTTGTGAAACAAATACCAGACCTTGCACAATCCATGAAATAACACGGGCTAATATTTAATTATCAAACATTATTATACCCCCCGGGGAATTGCAGTTATTTATATTGCCAGCTCAGTATTGTACAGTTGATATCAATTTTTCATTTTCATTGACCTACTTTTAAAATAAAGGGAACAAGGAGGAGTGGCGGCATTGATTCCCTTCAGCAGTTTTATCAGACATCGCAGAAAGGGGGAGGCAACCAGAGCACGTGCCCCCACTTTTAAAGTTGACACATGCCCCCTCTTTTTAAAGTTGGCAATTGCCCCCACTTTTTAAAGTTAGCACGTGCCCCTAATTTTTTAAGTTGAGGAGAGATACAACGATGTTTGTGCCCTCTCCCACTTTTCGTTTATCAGTTATGGAATTATCATGAACTGAATATATGTAAATTTAACTAATCGCCGTTTTGTTGTCATCATACATGTAGTTGATTTTTGTGAATTTTAGTAAATTTTGTTTCCTCATCTTATATATTTGTTTTATTAAAACTGCGAATTAAGTTTTTTTTTTTAAACTGATTTTTCAAAATACATACAAACGGACAAAGATGGAATCTGTTTCTGCCTGCGTTTTGACAGTTTACGGCATCGATTCGGTTATTACAAGTACAATGTTTTTAAATATAAGTATCAGAATATGCCAGTGGATAGTTGTTCTGCGGTCTGCTCATCTCTACAGCGGAAGTAACATTGATGATGTTTTCCACAGGAGCACACCTGTCTGATTATAAGCAGTTTCAGTTTGAGTAAACTGGTATGAAATCCAACTTATCAATTGATTTAAGACCACTCCTTCTTCTTCCCTACGAATTCCTCTTGAAAAGAAGACCCCCCACCCCCCACCCACCCCCCACCCCCTCACCTCCTTCCAACACTGTATTTTTTTTTTTTGAAAAGGAAAGTTAAAAATAAAACTTCATAGTCATGCCCTTTTACCTATATTTGTATATTGTCTAATTAGTGAATTAATTAATGTTGTGATAGTTGTTTATTATAAAACTTTACTTTTGATGTTGTCTGTTACATTTAAGCATTATAGTCAACATAACTGATAATTAAACCTTTATATGAATTAAAACAATTAATAAAATGCATGAAACGTGAAAAATGTTTGCAAATTGAATGTTGTGATGTGGTATTGAAATTGAAAGTTACGCTAGATTTGTCTGTAAACAGTCAAACAAATCAAACGTCTTGAAATGTTTTGTGGTTGTCTGTGTATCAAGTAATGTGACATTTCCGATGTTTCTTTACCATTTGTAATGGAATCTATTTCCTCATGAATGCGTTACAGTTGTGAATAATGCGCGTATGAATCTTGACATTAGTACGTTTATTTTGACTGCTGGGAATTCAGACAAAAATGAAAGTAGAATGTAAATAGATGAAATAAATTTCAGTTTTGAAAATGCATGAGTTCATGGACTGTAATGCTTCATGCCGGCGTACTTTTTATGAACCGTCGAAGAAAACCGCTTCATGGAGTATGTCGGTATGAACGTCGTAGTTCATATACCCCTATATAAAATCTTAAATTTATCCTTAAATCAACCCCTCTTTCCCCTTTATCTTCAGTTCTTATTATTTAAAAATAATAATTTCAAAGTGGTTTTGCCCCCCTCCCCCCTTCTAGTGGATTGGAATATAGGTACTCAGTGCTCCTTGATTATTTTAAGAGCGACTGTCCTTCGAATGAGACCGCAAAAAAAAAAATCCTGAGGTCCCGTTTACGATAAAGATGAACAAAAGTAAGAAGAATTTAATATACAACCGACCAACTGGTACATAGCCATTCATTTGTGTCACAGCACATGTGGCACGACAAAGATCCCTCCATGCTCAAAGGCCGCAGACGCCAAATAGAGGCCTATATTTTGCAGCCCTTCACCGACAGTGGTGACGTTTTCATATGAGTAAAAATTATCGAGAGGGACGTTAAAGGTTATTTACCCCCCCCCCCCCCCCCCCACCCCCCAACCTCCAAACCCACACTTATCAAGATGTAGCTGCGCTGTTGGTTATTGTTACATTTTTGCAGAATAAAAACATAAAACAATACAAGCCTGACCCTGCGTTGTTATTCACAGTAAATATTTCAAATATTTTTCAATTTCAAATCACAGGGCTCTCCTTCCGGATTGCGGAAAAATAAATAAAACAATGAACCATCTATAAAATCACCGTTACAGTCGTTTGGACAAAGATTATTGATTGATTAAATATTGTTTAACGTCCGCTCGAGAATCTTTCTCTCATATGGAGACGTCACCATTGCCGGTGAAGGGCTGCAAATTTAGTCTATGCTTGGCGCTTATGGCCTTTGAGCAGGGAGGGATCTTTTACGTGGCACAACTGCTGTGACATGGGACCTCGGTTTTTTGCGGTCTCATCCGAAGGACCGCCTCCATTTAGTCGCCTCTTACGACAAGCAAGGGGAACTGAGGATATATTCTAACAACCCGGATCCCCACGAGGTCGTTTGGACAAACATTCAGACATGTTTTGATCATCAGTATACATGTACCATTAATATAACACACCCTGTCAGTACTATCACATACAAGCAGGGCGTGTTATTTAGATGACTTATTACCAAAATGTCGATATCTTCATCAAAACGGCTGTACATAAAGTTGATTTTATCCGGCAGATGAGCCCCTGCGGAGTAAACCTTCTAGGATGGTTATACATGTATCACAGGACATGAAAACAATGGAAATATAGGCCCTATACGTAATTAACCCCACCCCTAATGTCTTTATATTACCCCCCCCCCCCCCTTTTTTATGACAAGAAAACAATCCATCTATTCCTGATTCTATATCAAGCTGAAAGGCCAGTCCTTTAATTGAGAAATAAAGTACACACGAACAACATAGGTTTATTACTGACAAGACATGATAAAAATAATTAATTAGATATTTGATTTTCATTACCTAGGTGTTATGTTTATAACGTTTGAGGGTTTTTAATGCTACACACATGTGGCCATGCTAGAACGTTTCAGAGGAATCAAACCAATCTGACCGGGGCGCAACCTAAACACGAATACATATAATCTAAATACATTTAGTGATGTTTTGTTTTGAACATGCTAATTATTGCGTATTGCATACGGGTGGCTGGATTTGGCACAAGTACTATACATTCATTCACATTTTCTCGGTCAATACGATACATTAGCTACCCTAGAAGTAAAATTAAATTTATCATTTTCAGTATTGTACTTTCTGAGTAGATAAAGCATCCTATTGACCGCGAAAATGTCAATAATTGTTTTACTGTATGACTGATAATTAAACATCGAAACTGACAACTAGAGCTTAAGAAACGATACTGCGTCGGCCATTTTTGTATACAGCTAGACTGCAAGACCTATTCAAAAGTCTTTAGAAAAGCGCGAAGGACTAAACTTAAAACATCGAAACTGCCTACAACAAATAGAATTCACCAAACGATACCTGATCAGTCGTCTTTAGGTTGGTTGATTGATTCTATATTGTTTAACGTCCCATTCGATAATTTTTCACTCATATGGAGACGTCACCATTGCCGGTGAAAGGCTGCAAAAGTTAGGTCTATGCTCGGCGCTTACGGCCTTTGAGCAGGGAAGGATCTTCATCGTGTCACACTTGCTGTGATACGGTGTCTCGGTTTTTTGCGGTCTCATCCGGATTACCGCCCCATTTAGTCGCCTCTTACGACAAGCAAGGTATGCTGAAGACCTAGATTCTAACCCCGATCCCCACGGGATTCTTTAGATTGGGTTCAATCAACCTTTGATATTCCAGTTCGAGATAGAAGTCATCGTTTCTTTACAATTATATGGTAAAATGGTCGAAATAGTGTAGAGACGCGAGTTTTTAATTGCGTGACCCAACATTTACCAATCAATCATATCGATTTGAATATCCCAATTTATTGTTGGCCCGATATTAAAGACATCAAAATGTTATATTCGCGCCGAAAACATGTGCAGATGAATATAACATTCTATTTTCCCCATGTTGTTAGGTAAAAAATCACGGGATTAATCAGCCATGTCGTCTTCGTACAGAAACTTAATAATGTCAAACACTGAACATGATACACACATTCATGCTTACAATAGATAGTGATTACTACCTAATATTGCAGTAGTTATCTGGCACATGCTAGTCAATATATGACGGAAGAGGCCATAATTCTGAACAGACCCCGCAACAGCAGGCACAATGAACCACCGGATGTGTTGTTCGCATCCTGTCTGTGGTTGATTCGTCCTAGTATTTACAGGAAGATAACCACATAAGACTAATCGCTGTTAGTAAAACTTATACAGGTGGTCTTCTGAGGCGTAGGATAACATAGTTTTAAAAGCTCACCTGAGCAGCAATTAAGTTTAGAAAATAGGCGTTCACGTGTACAACTCTTCGGAGAGTGAAAAGGAAGTTTCCGTAAGCAATCAGTAAACTTGCAAACAGAAAAATGAAATTTAGCAGCTGACCAACAAATAGCGCCAACGGCAGCTCGCCAGCTTGCTATTGCATTTTATGATTTACATATTTAATTCGTTCAGGCTAATTATATACTACAATATCCACATGAAAGTTAATGAAATTGGCATTTAACGTTCACATCACAGACGATGGCGTTTATTGAATCGTATCATAGAATCAATGGTGACAAAGATCTAGGGCTTTCCAGCGTTTTGAAATTACGTTAATATATACGTCATTAGATTCGAAATCCACGTCATATTTTTCCTATCAAATATCATTTAATATTCTTCACATCACAAACATTGATTTTTACAATAAACGTATCAGAGACTCATTGACCAATCACAAATGGTTACATGGCACCACGTTTCCAGAGTTTTAAATGAACGTTAAGTGCTTTCGATTGGATTCTAAATCCATGCCAAATGTTTTCTTAGCGAAGTCCCTCCAACCTTCAAAAACGTCATGTATGGTGGGATATCCCCTGCAGGCAATAACGTGCGAGTACGTGGAACAGTTGTAAAAATTCATGAGACTTGAATCTTGGAGAGTGATGTTCAGCTTAAAAGCCACAATACCTAAGTACACATCATCAATCGGTAGACGTTTCACGAATGGAAATGCTCTGACCAACTTCTGGGCGATGTTCATACTGACTAGATACGCACCGCCCGGGAAGTAGGGTGGGAAGGTGGAATGTGGATAATCCTCGGCAGATATATAATGCTTAGTGTTTTTCTTTCTTTGTGGAATGGCGTCTTTGATGCTGTATCCAACGTACACTGATTTTAGGTTTGTGTGATGCGATAAGTACTTAAACAAATTGTCTAAATTAAAGAGGAAATCGTCATCTTGGTACAGTATGTGAGTTGCTCTCGGGCAGTGTGAAGCAGCCCAGTTGTACCCCATGATAGTTTTGTAGGTAAGATTCTTGTATGAATCTTCAAAATCTTCTTGTACGATATCTCCAAATATGGCACTTTCTTTCGAAATTTCCTTGTTACTTTCATTGAATGAATATCCTAAGAGGAAAACAATTCGAACCTGTTTACTCCATCTTTTGAATTTTTTATCTGTTTTGGTAAAACGTATCGACTGCCGCAAATGGAAGTTTTCCCGGGAACTTTTAACTAACACGAGAATAAAAATTCCATTTCTTTTACGACGACTCTTGCAAATATGAATCGGATTAAATATATAATTAAAATTATGTGGATTGATGGGTTCAAGAGGTATTTCTCGGTGAGTTTTAATTCCCTCCAGCAAATGAACGAAGTCAATATTGTACGGATAAGTGAATTTTGAGCTTACTGGCTTATTGATGACAAAATCAGGGCGGTGATCGTCTGTATCTATCAGATACTGTGTATCTCGAATGTTTGAAATTTGGTCTCGGCTACTGCCGGCTTGACTGTAGCGGTTCATATGCATGACCAAAATCGTGAACATCAATGAAGTCAGAAGGAATTTCACGCAACACCCTGAGCATCGCACATATCGAAATGGAAGGCGGATCAAGCTGTAAAACAAAACCGGGAGTCCTGCTTCATTAAAATGTATGTTACAATATATTTTGAAATGTATATTTAAGAAATATTTCCCAAGGATATGACTATAGGTATTGTTATTCTATTATTCTGTGATTCATTTTCGTGAGACCTGTTTATTTATTTACTTATTTATTATTATTTTTTTTTACTAAATATGGATTTCACAAAATGTTATAATAGTTTTTAAGAAAATAAATCATATTACACAACTTTTCGCCTTTTAAAGTAAATTAAGTTGATAGAGGTATAGTTTGGTTGCTATGAAACGGTGCCAGAAAAACTAGTGACACTGGACTCTGAATTTTTGCTTTTCGCATTCTTCCTTGATGGAACTTGCTGATTGAAATTAAACTTACATACAGAAATTTTATCAAAATCTTTCATTTTTAAGATATCATAAGATCTGTCTTACAAGTAAATTCTTAGATAAAAGAAATACAAATTTAGAAGTACCGTTTTGAATTTTCATTTGCAGGACTACGAATGCACGTATAAAGCCGAGCTCTCTACGTCTTTGTAATATATCTAATCGAAACAATTTATAATTATCTTTCACAATGGAACTGTACCTGCAAAGTTTTTTCCATGGCAGATGGGTATTAAACGGATCACTCTCCATAAATGGCAATGAAGTTTTACCGTGGACATTCTAACTACGAGCCGGAAGTCGATTCTCTCATGACCCCGATGTGTCATCTCCTCAACAAGGATAGGGTGCGGCAACAGGATCATCGTGACGTACACGAGAGAGAGAGAGAGAGAGAAAGAGAGAGAGGTTGTGCTTCCGTGAAAACTGAGACCAATTCAATTTAACCACCGCTTGTTCATATCAGAGATATACGATATATATTTTTATTCATCATGTATCAAAATTTAAACTATACAAAGGTAAGAAAAGTCTTAAGGACTTTATTATTTTCGGTTTTCGTGGTGCCAAGCGGATGAGATTTCAAGTGACTTCTGTACCTGCCTACCCCCCCCCCCCCCCCCTCTCACCTCTCTCTCCCCCACTTCAAAAGCCGATATAGACTGACTCAACCTAGTCATGAATCCTCCCCATTGAAAATATCATGTTTAACAGCGAATAAGTTTAAATTAACCACTATGCATGCAATAGCCAGTAAATTATAAACGATGCATTATTCAAAACGTTTCTTTATTGTACTCTGCAGTTTTGTGAAATGAACCTTGATTCTAGATATCATCACATGTACAACATTTGAAAATGGTTTCAAGTGAGATTCGAACCGGTGACATTTTGATTGTCGGCCTTATCCAATACACCTACTAAGTCGAAATATGAACTGCCTGACCTCTCGTAACACCACAGCGGTGGGGGGGGGGGGGGTATGGGGAAGATGTCAAATCCCCGTCAAACACCAAAGTAGACAACGGACGCACCGTGGGGACAGACGCCAAATCACCACCAATTAAACTCCACAACGGGAGACAGACACGTTTGATATAAGGGTTATCGTATCGTGTCTTTATCCAGAACCAGCTGTTCTCCCAGGTTTAGTACTAGACTCTAGTCGGCAAAAATTAATGGACATGATGCTTTCTGTTATATCAAATATATGGGATGATAGATTCAAGCTCCATGACCATAGATTGAGAATATAGATTAGTACCATTAATCTGTATTACATATATACCCTTGTTAAAACCATAGAGGTATTTTATTGACGGTTTGAATCATATCTTAAATTCAATATCAAGTTCATTGTCACACACATACACACACACACACACACACACACACACATACTTACATACATACATATATATATATATATATATATATATATATATATATATATATATATATGTTTTATGGATTAGATCATCAACTTAATTGTTGAATTATTAGATGCAATAACGTTAAATTCCTCATCATCGACATGTAGTTCAGTGATAAGTGTTTCGACCTTCAAATTTGTTTCCGCGATTTCGTATTTCTTTATATATGTAAATAACAAATTTATACTTTGCAAAAGGATCAATTCAGAGTAACAATTTCCGGAAAAAATCACATTGAAGTTCTAAATTCAGAATTGTCCTGAAATGAAATTATGATATTTTGATACCTTTATGTAGGTTACAATCTAATGGAGAATTTACAATGGGATTTTTTAAAGGACAACCCTGCTCTGGGGTAGAAATTACCTAAAAATAAATAAATAAATAGGGAACTAGGGAACATGTATTTTGACAATTTGTTTCATATCAACCAATTTTATACTTATGCCTTCAGTGCTTAAATTTAGTGTATATCAGATAGCTAATCCACTGTCATTGTATGCCGATCGGTTTTATTAAATTTTTATCATGGTTTGAACACACACACACACACACACACACACACACACACACACAGAGGCAGAGAGAGAGACATACAGAGAAAGAGACAGACAGAGAGACAAAGAGAGAGAGAGAGACAGAGAGAGACAGAGAGAGAGAGAGAGGACAGAGAGAGAGAGAGAGACAGAGACAGACAGACAGACAGAGACAGACAGAGAGACAGAGACAGACAGACAGACAGACAGAGAGAAAGAGTATAAGTGTATTTTTCTAGTTAACTGTACACATTTATGGTCATTCATTTCGTAAATTCCCTGTTACGCAGTCAAGTGGAACTATATCTCCAATCAAATAATTTTTAGAAAAGAGGTTTATTTTTGTTGGAGAAATACTAAAGAACGGGCGTATTTCGTTGTTGTGGAAATCAAAGTTTACAAAAATATGAAAAGAATTAGTAAACAATACATGGATATCGTGGTACATGGTAGTAAGAGATCTATTAAAGATTTCCTATTTCCACATACTAAAGGCATTGCGATATGTGAAAAACAATTTACTGTATTTGTCTGGCCTAAAGTAATAGAATAAACCAGATCGAATATGAATGAGCTTTATGTAAAGACTAAAACCAAATTCGGTCCAAGATGTTTGTTTGTTTTTCTGTTATCCTGAATACGGGATACCTGACCTAAAATAACTAGAACTCTTCAGAAAAGTAGTTACGAAAATTATGCGTCACTACTTCGTCATCTCTTGTATACATATTAAATTTCGGGGGGGGGGGGGGGGGAGAAGAAACCAACAAACAAACAAACAAACAAACCAAACCGCTTCCGTGTGTGGATATATACTCAGTCAGGGAGATTTATTGGAATTATAATAGCAACTGACCGCTATGAAATGATATCACAAATAATCATAATTTATGCACCAATCTCCAGACACCTGCATGCAGCAATATGTAGCTCCACCCTCTCCCCCTTAACCCCCGTTTTCATGACGTGTGACGAACTTACCGCGTTATTATCGCATACGATTTATTTATTTATTATTTTTTTTTTACATGCAAAGATCGATTTATTAGCTGGTCACTTTTGAAAGTGGCGGTGAATGGTAGTGGAAAGACACAGAGGAACCGATGATTTACATTATGTACTGAAGGATTATGATTCAGGGATTTGGCCAGAATAGCGCAGCTTTTCTTGCTAACTTGGAATTTCCATAAAAATATAATGGAAACTTTTTTTTTTTCTCTCCGTTTGCTCCTCGTCTCTCAACTTTCAAAATACGATGCTAAATGCCTGAACTCGCTAAAATTTTGCAATATTTGATCTTTTCCGTTTGTATTGTGTGTTTTTATCATTTGTATTGTATAATCTTCCATTTGTGTTGTATGATCTTTTACATGAATTTCATGATCTATATTTACATTGTAAAAAATCATTACTTTGTATTGTATAATTTTTTCAATTGTATTGTATCCAATAGATTGTTTACTTTGGTTTGTTACAAAAGATTTCATTGGTTTAATCTTAAAAGTTATCGTTTATCAAATTGGTAATGCGCGAAATGTTTAAGATGGCTTGCATAAGGACCAGTTTGGGAGTCACGTTTCGCAGGAAAGTACATGTACCGTATTTCCAAAATGCAGTGCATGAAAAATTAAATTTATCGCTTATATGTACCTATTGTGAATATCAACCTCGATTTTAACCAGTGGCGGATCTAAAAATTTCTGAATGGGAGGATACAGTAAGCGGCTGGGTGTCTGAGAGCTGTATTGATATCCCTGGTGATTCCAGGAAAAGCCTTTAGTGGGGGCCCAAGGGGCGAAGTCTGGTCTAGTCTGAAACTATTGGGTTCTGACAAAATAAAGCAAACATGCTTTTTGTGACATTTCTATATTTTGTAAAGGGTTGGAGTCCGCCATTGCTAGTTACAGTGTTCAACTAGTCCTTCTCGGAACCGGTAGAGGTAGCTTAGTGATATATCGTTTGGTTTGTAACTGGGAGGTCGTGAGTTTGAGCCCCTCTCGCACCACTGTCTTATTAAACCTACATGTAAGATTCTCTTTTGCCAAACAGTGAGAATCACAGGTCGTTTTGATATGACCTTAAAGAGGGACTCTACAGCATCATATTGGCCGACTTCCTTTTCAACCATTCATGAAAATATGAATGTAGGCTATTTGTCTATTCATTACAAATTCCATTGCCTAGTCGAGTAGCTCAGTGGGTTAGCACATCGATTGCTAAATTATAGATCGCAGGTTCGAGTTCATTAGGGATTTTGTTTATTTTATTTATTTTTTTTTTGGGACTAAATATAATGAATTTGAAAAGTTTCAATTTCAAAATATTGTTGTTCATATCCTCCACTTTTCTCTCTGATGTAGCATCCTCCTTAAAAACAGATCCCACGTTACGGCAGGTGTTGGCACGTTAAAGAACCATCACTACTACGGCACTGTGCGCTAAGCATAGGTCTAAATTTGTGGTACTTCACCTACAGCTGGTGACGTCTCATGAGAGAGAAAAATTCTCGAAGGGACGTTGACTAATGAAACCCTTCGCTACAAACCAAGATGAATAATCCCTCAGATACACAAGGCATTATTCTGCATATAATCAGCTTTAAATCGAGATAAGCTACTGACAAACTAGATGATATTACAGGAGTTTCTAACAGTCTTGTTTAAAGTCAGCATTTTGCAGATAATATGGTGTTATAACGATTTAGTTTGCCAATACAACCAAAATGCTGTCTGGTGTGTTTTATACCAATTGTTAGACCGTTCTTGGTTCGCGGCAGGTGTGACCGGTAGACAGGGGTTGCTTACTCCTCCTAGGCACCTGATCCCACCTTTGGTATGCCCATGGGTCCGTGTTTGCCCATCTGTCTGACTTGTATTTTCTATAGGAATTACCGTTCGTATCATAGCCTTTTCATATAAAACAAGTAAAAATTTTTACAATACAAATTACACACACACACACACACACACACACACACACACACACACACACACACACACACACACACACACATATATATATATATATATATATATATATATATATAAACGGAAAATATAGACTACAAGTGAAAACTTAACAACACATATAGGATTGATTAATTATACATTGTTTGACGTCCCGCTCGAGAATTTTTCACTAATATGGAGACGTCACCATTGCCAGTGAAGGGCTGCAAAATTTAGGACTATGCTCGGCGCTTATGGCCTTTGAGCAGGGGGGGATCTTTATCGTGCCACACCTGCTGTGACACGGGACCTCGGTTTTTACGGTCTCATCCGAAAGATCGCCCCATTTAGTCGCCTTTTACGACAAGCAAGGGGTACTGAGGATCTATTCTAACCCGGATCCCCACGGGAAAACATAAATAGGAAGTACATATTATATAAATGGAAATAAATGTTATACAAATGAAAACTTATACAATTCAATTGAAATATATAGAATACGAATGGAAAAATATACAATATAAATGAAAAATTGTACAATACAAATATAATCAAATGGAAAATCATAAAATAGAAATGAAAATTCAGGGAATTCTGGGAGATGAAGTTTGAGTAATTAAGTCCTGATATTTTCGTTTCGGTGAAACAGGAACCTGTAAAATGCACATCTTTATTGTAAATCATTAAAAGAATTAGAAATACGTTTAGAACGCTATATCTTTATGCTTTAATTTTGGTCAGTTTCTATATAACTGTACACTGAATTTTTAAACTGGTTCGCATCTGACGTTATTCTCCACCCAGAGTTACCTTTCTTTTTGGAGAATGGTCTAGCCTGACCCGTGTTTTTGGCAGAAGACATTCTCTCAAAAAGTAGGTCATTCGTCTGTGATAAAAATGCAGCTTAGCAGTTCATTCGCGTTGTGTTATTTTTAGGATTTTATGAAGTTCAATTCTAACAATATTTATTGACCAAATAATCCGTACATGAATAGGATCTGGAAAAAGAAACACCCAATTTTAGTTTTCTCCCAGGGTATGGACAATTAAAGTCCTGTCAGTATTTTTTATGGTTAGTTTTAGAGCACTTTAAACACTCCACATGTAATTACAATCATTTATACATGGATGTGGGTGAAATATTCATGCTGCAAATTTATTATATTTCTATTAAGTATCGTAAAATTTTGTCAATACATTAACCTGACGTATGAATATAAAAGGGGATGGTCGTGCAGCTCGATATATAAAAGCCATTGTGTTCGATATATTATACAGAGTACATGTCAAAATGGGTTTTCTCGGCGTTCACAAATTCACGCAATTGATTGGGGTTTTATTTAGTCTTTATTTTCATCACTTTTCCTTCTTTATTATGTCTCTCTCTCTCTCTCTCTCTCTCTCTCTTAGCGCATGGATTTGAATTTTTTTTTTTATGAACAGGTAGGAGAGGATGGGCGATTACATCATCTTGATATTAACTTGAGAAGGAACACTCTCTGTGGCGTATCAGAAATAAATGTATTGCTGCCGTCAAAGGAAAAACCTTATAACAATGATACAAATTGTCATTGTCTTTGTTTCAAGCATGAATGTAAAACAGTTTGCAGTCTATAGCATGCAACATACAATGAAAACTATGTACCGATTTTTCAATTTCCCGTTACTTAACTTCAAGCATAAATAATTCATACTTCGCTTTTTGTAACAGCCGATTAAATGAGAAAGTCCTTTGGATGAGGCCGCAAAAACCGAGCCCCCGTATTACAGCTGGTGTGGCACGATAAAGTTCTTCCAGTAAGCGCCGGTGTAACGACGAAAAGTGACCCCCATAGAATAATGACCGGGGGGGGGGTCAAATTTCTACGTAGAAAAATGACCCCCCGGTCATTATTCTACGGCAAGTAGGGTCATTTTTCGACTGTAGAAAACCCTTCCAGACTGTTTATTCTACGATACCACACACGTTGAAAAATGACCCCCATAGAAATATGACCCCCTACTTTTTCACTATATTATACAATAATATCTTATGAAATGAGATGTAATACTCAATATTCGTTCATCCCAGGGTTGGATAGGGTCGGTGAAGATAACTGTGTCTCCTGTTTTTCTGGGTTTTTTTTAAAATATCCTTAAATGTCGTGGAAACAAATTTAACACCACTTCTTATATGGGCCCCATAAAATATGATTTAATAATTCCTATTTCTTTGTGATTGGCTGAGATTCACCAATGTAGAAAAATGTTACTTCTATATTTATCTGCACATGACTTTCAATGTGTACGGGGTTGGGAAGGAGGAGGTGCGAGCTAATAAATTTTTTTGGCTGTCATTTTCCCCTGATAACGCCCCCCCCCCCCCCCCCCCCCCCAATCTATCCCATGAAAGAGCCTGGCATTGGTGTCCTCAATGGGACATATAATCTCATTCGTCTGCAAGTCTGTCTGTTTAAATTTGTCACAAAAACTTTAACCTTTGTCGTAACCTTTGAATGAGATAGGGCTTTCGTATTTCACATGTATATTACCTGCTACAAGATCTTACCAAATATACTATGATTTTTAAAAAAGAAAGAGATATGGCTATCATTTTATATATGTATAATCCTTTCTAAAACTACGTTTTCTGACCCTGTGACCTAGACCTTGAAGGTTGACCTACTTTTCAAAAATGGTATATTTCTGTATATTTCTAGATTGGGAAAAGATAGGGGTTTCGTATTTGCATTCCTGAAACAAGACGTTCTCGAGCATGCTATGGTTTTTTACCCCTTGACCTTCATGTTTGACCTAATCTGCCAAAAAATCGCTGGAAATTACTTTTGAATGACATAATTATATGATAGGGTGTTTATATTTGACACAACATGCCATAAATAATGGTCTCCCATCCACTGACACCGGAAGCGGAGATCACAATTCTTTGATTTCATTTCAAAGCAACTAAAGCATATTAAAGAATTCCAAATTGATATATATACTACTCAAAGTTTGATAAGGATCATATAGTTCTTACATTATAAAATCAATATATGAATTGATAAGACACGCAAATTTCATCATAGTGTTGGACTGACCCCTCTTGAGCCTCAAAACACAGGTTAGGTAGGGAAATGCATGCTGCAGTGATCATGAGTAGCACGTGAAGCATGGTACCCACATTATTCACATTTCTGAGTGCTTGTCGTTGATTTGAATTTGGCCATTGTCTTTACATCTGACCTCGTTTAAGTCACTGTTACTCTATGAAAATGCCTCCACAACGTCAAAGACGTCGTTTGACTATTGAAGAATTGGCCAGATGCATAGGAATGCTCGAAAATGGTGCAAGACAACGTCACGTTGCAGAGCTATTGGGTGTCAGTCAGAGCGTTGTTTGCAGAGCTTGGAACCGGTATCAAGCTCATGGTTCAGCTTCTCATCGACATGGAGGCGGCAGAGAAAGGTCCACCACGCAGCAAGATGACCGTTTTCTCTTGATTTCAGCACGACGTCATCGGTTTGCAACGGCGACTGCGCTTAGAAATGATCTTCTGAATGCAACTGGAGTTAACATTTCCACGCAAACTGTGCGTAATCGTCTTCATGAAGGTGGTCTTCGTTCCCGGAGAGCCTGTATTCGCATCCCTCTTACTCAGCGACACAGACAAGATCGTTTGAATTGGGCCAGGGCTCATGTGAATTGGAGGGTTGCTGATTGGGCCCCTGTACTTTTCACAGACGAGTCGAAGTTTTGTGTTGACTTCACAGATCGTCGTGCACGAGTGTGGAGAAGGGCAGGAGAACGATATCAGGACGCTAATGTTGCTGAACATGACAGATATGGTGGTGGGTCGTTGATGATTTGGGGAGGAATCAGTCGAGCTGGACAAACTGATCTCCAAGTCCTAAGGCGAGGCACGATGACCAGAGTGCGCTACAGGGATGAAGTCCTGGATGTGTACGTGAGACCATATGCTGGTGCTGTTGGCCCTGACTTCATCCTCATGGACGATAATGCACGTCCACATCGTGCTAGGGTGGTGGACGAGTACCTGGAACGTGAGACAATTGTTCGTATGGACTGGCCAGCTCGTTCTCCAGACCTCAACTTTATCGAGCATGTCTGGAATATGCTTCAGGTAGCGATTTCACGTCGTCCTGTACAACCAGCCACCCTCCAGGAACTTGAAAATGTTCTGATCCAAGAATGGAACAATATCTCTCTTGCGTCCATTCAAAACCTCGTTGGAAGCATGAGACGACGTTGCCAAGCTGTCATTGGAGCTAACGGAGGCCATACCCGCTATTGACACTTGTTTGTGCAGTGTGAAATGGAATGTGCAGAGTTTAAACAATTCCGTGATCATGAAATTACCATGCTTTTCAGGGTACTCTCCCTTTACCTTAGGAGTATGCGATGAAATGTCATGTTTGCCAAATTGTTCTGTCACAATTTCTTGAAGTAAACATTTCTGAACATAAATCACTCTGTGTTGGTTGTCATTCACCTTTGTTGAAAGTTTTACAAGTGCTGAAAAATATGATCCTTATCAAACTTTGAGTAGTATATTTTTATATATTTATTTATTACAACTACAACTATAAAAAGAGCACAGAAACTTGCCACTAACTTTAATGTATTTTCAACGTTTACTGAGGGGTATCATATTTCGATTTTTTTGCAACAAACTTGTCTTTCAAATCCTCCTATTCACACAATAAATTGAACACATTTGGATCCATTTCCTCGCTTAATTTTTCTAAACCTTTTACTTGATGGGGAAAATCTTTGAACTTCAATACGTATACGTCTTCTGGTCTTTCTAATTCTCTGACAATATTGGAGTCGGTTTCATTGTTTACCAGTGCAGCTTCAAGCATTCTTTTTGAAATATACTGGTGGTATTTCTTTGGCACGAAGTTTTTGATGTAGATGTAAGGTGTTCTGCTGTAAATATCCTCTGTTACATCCAATACAGGTTCGTAATGGTTTCCAATATTCATAATAAAAATGCATTTCGAATTGGATTCGTTTTTTCCCTCGTGTAGGGGAGGGTACGGCAGCCAGACGTAATTGTCGTTGTTTTTGTCATTCATCCCGTGCTTGCAGTAAACAAAGATCGTTGTATTGCAAATTGTAGCGAATGTACGGATTTCTGTATCAGTACCCCAGGAACCTTCATGGTCCATCCGCGAACGTTTCAAATATTTTGGATCCGCTTCCATGGTTTGCAATAGATGTTTATTCTCCTTCATAAAGCCAACAACTTTATTTCGTACATCATTGTGATATGATTTTTCCACGAAAGGCGATATTTCCGTATATTCTTTCGAGTCCATGGTGTGAAGCAAAATGACGAACAGAATTGTTGCCTTTGAAACTTCAAAGAACCGCAAAATGACGAACAGAATTGTTGTTTTTGAAACTTCAAAGAACCCCGCCTATTTGATGGCATCATTTTATCCTAAACAAAGTGATTGATGTTTTAAGCCTATAATATTTTTCCCATGGGAGCAAAGTTTTAAAATCAGACTGTGTTGTCACAATCACTAACAAAGGCAGCTGGTAAACGATCAAAAATAGCCAAAATAAATAAACGCTAGAATTTGAAAGGAATTTGTGAATTGAAAATATGAAGTTTAACTGTTTTAGTCTGAGCCCCAAATCGTGTGAGCTCATATTTACATTGATATAAGAAATCTCGGATTAGCAATAATAATTTTATGTACATGCATTAGGTATCCCTTGCCCCCCCCCCCCCCCCAAGAAAATGTTTCATCCGATTGAATCAGTTATTCAAAAACAAGTAATGTTTTATATTTGTGCACACCCAACATCAAATGTTGTAATATTGCTAATCATACTCGGGAAAAAAATTATGTATATTAGACTGGGAAGATTTTTTATGCTGCAGACATTCGGTTTTTCTATTGGTAAAAAATATTATATATAAATAAAAAGGAAAAAGGCAATATAACTGTGTATAGACTTCTGTAATTTTTTTTGAATATGAAATACTTCTTTTATATGCATCAAATCTTTTGATATAAAATGTCTCAATTTGTTTGTGCTTTGGTGATACTAGCAAACGACAAAAGACATAATCAGGTATAAAAAAAGAGGGATCTCAGGGGGGAAAAAAAAGACAAAAAATCATTATCTGTCCAAATACTGGAACTTCCTAGTGATCAACCTTGAAGCAATAAAAAGAGAACGTGTATTAGCAGAGGATGGGGGGACATCTAAAAGAAAATTTACTCTAATAAAATACTATACTCAGAAAAGTTAATCACAGTTTGTGCCCCTGATGTTGAAGATATTTATGAGATATAATTTTTTTCAACAATTGCCCGTTTTTCATGCAAATTTGGTGGTTCAGAAACATAAACTTTTCTTGTAATTTGTGAAGAAAAAAAAATGAGACTTTTTTGGGGATATTTTGCACATAATTTACCCAAAGTAAAATCAAAGAGGATAACAATTATTGAAACTGAACATTTTATTTTATGGATGATCTTGATTTTTTAAAAATAATAATAAGTATGGAAATATATTTTATAAATTAAATTTGATAAAACAAATCTAAGAACGTGGTATTCTTGCTCTATAGTCATCGAACTGTTATTCGCTTTCCTTTAATTGTTTTATTGATTTTAGGTATAGTGGGTAGAACGCATGAAATAAACACTTCATATAGAGGACTGCGTGATTTTACCCCTATTTATTTTCCGACAAGAATATTCTTACCAAAACCAGCCTTTTCATACTCTTCCTATAAGAAAAAACAAAAAGAAAAAATTGAAAAATTACTGTACGATGAAATAGATCATCTGGAATCAGAGGACACTATAGATGTAGAGACCTTGAATGAAAAAAAAACATCTCTAGAAAATCTACGGAAGGAAAAAATGCAAGGTCATCTTATAAGGTCACGTGCAAGATGGGTTGAGGAAGGAGAAAAACCAACCAAGTATTTCTGCAATTTGGAATCACGCAACTTTATTAATAAAACAATAAAGAGGATCTCTGATAAAGATAACAATATCATACATGATCAATTCGAAATATACACTAAACAATTAAAAAGAATGGTATCAGAATGGTGTAAAAAACATTGGAGATTTTTTGTCAAATGACTGTATTTTTCTGTCAAAAGATGTTTTTCAGCAAACTTTCAACATTCCTAATGTGTATGTAATGAAATACAATAGTATGATATGTGCCATATCCAGGTATTTAAAACATATGGAAGTTGACAAAACTAATATTATTAAAGAATATTCACCCTACTTACCTTTCTATTTTGTGATTTTACTGCTTAATGAAAAATGTACAAAACCAATTTACAATTGCTTGAATAACAACAATATTATTCCTATCTCACTTTCCAAATGGAAGGATGAGTTATCTCCCTTTGGAGTTAATGATATTTGCTTACAAGATATTTTCAAAGTTTGTTTTAAAACTATTGGTGATTCTTCTGTGCAATGGTTACAGTATAGAATACTTCATCGATTACTACCTGTCAGTTATTATCTTAAAAAACTCAATCTCAAGACTACAGACAAGTGCAATTTTTGCAACGATATGGTAGAAACTATTTTACATATTTTTCTTCAGTGTGATAAAGTAACTCCTCTGTGGAGTGGATTTAGTCTTCATATATACAGAAGAACCTCCAGGAGAGTAGGATTTAATGCTATAAACATTATTTTTGGTGAATTGCCTTTCAATCAGGAAAATCGTATTTTTTGAATTTCATTATATTATATGTTAAACAGTACATTTTTTCATGTATATATAGAAATAACATTCCCACTGTAAGTGGTTTATTGTGCTATTTGAAAACAAAGTATTTTGTCGAAAGACACATAGCAATACAAAATTCTAAATTACCTGACTTTGAACACTATTGGACGAAGTGGAAAAATATTTTTGAACCAGAATTATTGTAACATTACTTTGTTATACAGTATATGTATTTTTTTTTCGTGTTTTCAATATGTATACCAGTTTTTGTCTTTATATAAATATAATTTCAAGAGCTCTTTTTCTCAAGAAATACCTATAGATATTACCTGCTTTGAAATATATAACTGTATATATGTATATATATATATATATATATATATATATATATATATATATATATATATATATACATTGTACCTTTGTGAGACGTATGTGAGTATGTATGCGTGGGGTGCGAGTGAGAAAGGGGGTAAAATTTCTACGTAGAAAAATGACCCCCGGTCATTATTCTACGGGGGTCATTTTTCGTCGTTACACCGGTCGGCAATCCTTTACTGGCAATACTGATGTCACCATGAGTGAAAGATTATCGAGCGGGACATTAAACAATATACAACCAACTAACCTTGACAATATGTAATGACAGGCATATAATTAACCGTAGGTATAAAGCATGAAAAAGGAGGAATTTTCGCTGTAGATATTTTAATTAGATATCTTTTCCAAGTTGATGGAGATCGATACCTCTTCCCAACTAAGAACATGATGATACCAATGATTGTATAATCTGCATACGACCTCAAGGCATATATGTACGTGTAGATGAACTTCACATTTAAAAAAAAAATCTTTCTTGTCCATTATGGAAATGCCAATGGCTGACTCCCAAAGGTCTTTTCAAAAATCAAACTTGTATTGGAGTTGTAGCTAAACAGAATATACTAAGAGACCGGAACGTGGATCTCGTTGGACATACTAAGTATTAGAATCGTGGCGGAATCGGGACGAAATAATGGTTCCGATATTCCGTATTGATCTTATTTTTACATGTATACGACATCATGTAAGTCTTTTCTTCCTCTAACGCCATGCAGCCTTAAACTGGTAACAATAATCCGAATGGAGGAAGATATATCAAACCACATGTCTAATAATTAAAACAAAATGATGATTATTATTCTTGATATAACTACATATCTTGTAAACTTGTCATGCACAACCGTCATGTCTATTTTGGTCCAGGATTCTCGTCATGCTTTCAAGAGAAATAAAAAACATTGATTTGAGAAACTACGTGTACAGATGATGAACTGGTCAAGCTTTATCCCATTGAATCGACCAGTCACGTGACTGACCAGACTGTTAACGCCATTTGAAATTTGAAAGGCTTTCACAGATCAGAAACTAATTAGCTATTAGCTCATGCTGAAATGAACGGTATTCATAATATGAAGGATACGTGGTAGTGCGAATTCCAAGTGTAAATGCGGTTATATATTATAGTTTGAAGTATGTGTAATAGAACTACTTAAGAAGTTAAATCTTTAAATTTGTAGACACCTACTGCCGTGATTTCAGATTTAGGAGACTGCAATTTTATACTCCAGATAATTTTACAGGATTTGACGTGGATTGTCTTTTTATAATATGCCCAGTAACGAGGCCCATCCCTTTAACAATTTCCATATAAATATACCGATATCTACGAACACAACCCAAAGTCAGGTATTTTTTTTAATATCAGCATTGGAAGTGGACAAACTTAGATTGAAATTTCTAAAGCTTTATGTTAAATTTAAAATCTGTTTACAATCTCGGATTATCTTTCAAAAGTTATTATATAAACACCCTGGAGTGGATCATGCATGCATGTGATAAGAGCCTTCGTTTTTGTTTTTTTTTGTGTGTTTTTTTTTTGTTTTTTATTTTTATTTCCTCTATCAAAATCAATGTAAAACAACTTGTAAGTTTGAGTCTAATTCAAAATGAACTTTTGATGAAAAAAAAGGATAGGGATTTTTTAAAAAAAAAAATTATTATTTCGTTGACAAAACAACCCACTCCCTGACGAATGACCAATAGATCTGACAAAACTTGGAAACACAGTCTGAAAGTAATTTCCCAGCAAGCAAAATTAAAGAAAAAATACAATAAAAAATGATTTCGAAACATAATATATGCCCCCCTATGGCAATATTAATGTTGTTAAGCATCCACTTTGCAATCCTGTGCGTTTTGGCGGGAAACAAATTTAGTACAGCACCTTCTTAAGGAAGCACATTGTACGGTTAGACGGCTAACCATCCTAAGGGAACACAATGTAAAACTGGATCTTCCTAAGGGAACACAATGTAAAACTGGATCTTCCTAAGGGAACACAATGTAAAACTGGATCTTCCTAAGGGAACTCACCACTGTAAGGCTGGACCTTCCTAAGGGAACTCACTGTAAGACTGGACCTTCCTAAGGGAACTCACTGTAAGGCTGGACCTTCCTAAGGAAACTCACTGTAAGACTGGACCTTCCTAAGGGAACTCACTGTAAGGTTGGACCTTTCTAAGGGAACTCACAATAAGGCTGGATTATTTTTTGTGGGCCCATTGCCTCCAAAAATGTGCTGCAGTCAACAGAACTGCAAAGCTGCACCAGCAGACGTAGAATGAGTGGAGGAGACCCCAACTCCTCCAAACCCCTCCTTCCACCTTTTTCAGTTCAATTATTTTATTGATTCACCAAACACGTTGGCATACAATCATGTTACACATTACGAAATATATAATGTTAATAAACTAAATACTAACAGTTCATATACATATACGTAAAAATACATATTTTACATGTACATGTGACATCAAACTGTATATTTCATCTGACAACCCCCTCCCCTTCCTCACTCTTTCTTAATTTCTTTAATAATTTTGGTAGTTATGAATCGAAATGTCATTGCCTCAATCCAGGAAATAGGATTTAAGCTAAACAAACATTTTTAAGGGGGTTGGGTTGCTCGTCAAGAATTTTGGACAATACCCCCCCCCCTTTTTTTTTTTTTGCAAAACAATGTACTTCTCTGATCAGGCCATGATAATCAAGTTAAAATAACAAAAATATTGACATCTGCCTCCGTGCTTCTATGTCATACGTTCAAGATTTAATATTTATACACGTACACAGGCTCAATGCACTCAATGCAAAGACAATGACGTAAAGGCGTGGTCACGCTGTGTGTACAAAATGATATTATTTTTACCGTAGAGCAGACGTACGTGTAACAGGTGATTTTCTGGGGATTAAGCTGTGCGTGTGGTTTTCCTCAAGCTTTCACCCATCGTGATTTGTAGTTCTGAACTGCTTTTCGATTTGGGGAATGACACAAATCTAACATTTTCCAATCTATCTGGGTAAAGAGAATCTCTGTTACACGTCCTCCATCCACATATTTTAACCATATTGCCTCAGTAATGTCATATATGTAAAAGTGAAAGTCAGCATTTAATCCATTACGTTGATGTACGTCACATTAATGTTTGACGGAGGTTATGGCGGACAATCATTCAACCAATCAGATTAGCTATAGCTACGTAACACCTGCCGTTGCTAATGACATCATGGAAGATTGAATTTTATTTAGACGTATTCCACTTATATGACGTCATTGATATGCGCTATACAAGGATTGTTCAGTGGAATTTGTTGATTTGAAATAAAATATGAATAAACTTTATTAAAAATAAACACGTTTGCATGCTACATCCAGATTGATATTTTGCTTGTTTATTTATCCGTTAATGTTCTTCTTTCAATGGGGGCCTCCGTGGCCGAGTGGTTAGAGCATCACGCTCAAAATCACAAGGCCTCTCACCTCTAGTCGGCGCGGGCTCGAACTCGCTCGCACCGATATATGTGAGAAAGTTTGCCAGTTTACTTTCGGAAGGTCGGTGATCTCTTCCCGGGTACATTGTATCAGGGTTCTCTTCTCCACCAATAAAAGCTGGACGCCACCAGATAACTGAAAAATTGTTGAGTGTGGCGGAAAACAACAATCAATCAATCAATCTTTCAATACCAATATGTTGACGGTTATTGGTTCCAAACAACGAGAATGAATGCGGAACACGGCAACATTGTTTATACGATATAACGGATGTTGATAAAGTCAAATGAACCAATCAAATTGCGAGTTATAACTACAATTAAATTATTTCATTTTGAACAGGAAAATACTGTAATTTATCCACTGAATAAAATTGATGTTTTCATAGTTTTTATTTTCACATTGTGAAAATAGCAATGTAATCAGAACTTGTCAATTGCAGGAATATACGTGTATATATGATCACATACATTTTTATGATTAATTTTTTCATGTTTCAAATACAGTGTAGCCAAAAATAGAATTGAACTAAATTTGTGTTATTTTTTGAATATCAAGTTATTTTATATCTTTTCCATATTTCTTAAGGTGCTATATTTTCTGTACAATACTGTTGTGAATGTCAATAGTGATACAGTTAAAAGAAGTGAAAAAAAAAAACAGTGAAGAAAATGAAGTAATCCTAAAATCAAATCTTTTGTTGCTAATTATAAAAATGATTTCACATGTGAAACTGGGTTTTTTCTGAATATTTTCATGCTTCGAAAATACACAAATAAAAATAAATTCCTGCCTCACTCGTGTAACAAATTCTATATTTAACAACAAAACATTGAATATTAATATTTTCTATTTCTTCACAAAACAAACTGAAAACAGGTTTATATATATATATATATATATATATATATATATATATATATATATATATATATATCTGTGTGTGTGTGTTTGTTTGTAACCATAGGAAGGAATTTAAAGGCTTTACATGCATACGATTTTCTTTAATCCAGCTGTTTAAATTCAATTTAAAGACTACGAAATCAAACTAATATCAGTTTAACCTGCTTGTGGTTGATAAAAAAAATCATATTACGTAGTATAGCGTAAAATAATTGTACTAACGACCTGTAAATAATATTACAGAATTGTCTTGCTGCAAGCTTTCAGTTGCAGTTTGAACTGCAGCCAATGAGGCTTCACTATCTAGCAAACGTGTTCGATTATAGAAGGGTTAATACTGAGTGGTCACTTTCTAACGCGCACTCTCACAAGCAAATTTAGTTTTCTGTTAATGTTTTTCTCCATAAATTTGTTTTTATTGTAAAATCCATGAAAACGATTTTCATATCTGATAAATATAAGAGTGAGGTTCCACCACTCAGTGTTTGCTGACTCCGCAATATTGCCGGGGATACACACGTGTCCATAGGGATTCCAGATTTTGTTGGTTTTTTTATATGTGGTTTTTCCTGGGCAGCGGATGAGGCTTATATTACATGTAGTTATTGTTATAAAGCCGCAATGTTACATCAGTGCTGTCTGCACGCTAATTTGTGTGTGTGTGTGTGGGGGGGGGGGGGTCATAATCCTGGCGTCAACCGGCACGGGGCACTGTAATGCATATTAGTTTTCTACGATTTATTACGTGTTGGCACAAAGTGTAGTTAAGTGTGTACAAATTTATTTTTAATCTTCATTCATATCTCTGTATATTCAATTTCGACAGGCGCATCATAACTTTGTCTCTAAAAATTCTTACCCCCTTTTCACCATCATGAAATGGCATCGTAAGCAGAAGACAGAAACACAGTGAGGGCATTGTCGCTGTAGATGAACATAAATCATTTGATTTCTGTGGGGTGGCGCAAGGGGGTGAAGTTCATCCCCTTTAAATGAACCACTCTGTGAATGTAATTACACGTCATACTTACTATCTAGTTTGATTGTTTAAATTATACATAGTTACCAGCTAAAACGTGTCTCCGATTAAGAGGTCCCATTGTGTGTTAACTATTATCTTTTTTTTTTTTCTTCACTTTAAACAATTTTCCGTCGTAATGGAGAGTTTTATTTCCCAGTTGGCAGCTAATAATCCTTTAATTCAAGATCGAATTTCTAACTGTACCGTAGATGTCAATTCTTTTTTTATTGAATAAGGTGAAAAATTGCGTTAGATGGTTTTTATCGATAAAGCTTTCGTCTTAGGTGGAAAAGATTGAGTTTCCTGAGGAAAAGTCTCTCATTATGATATAGCAGAAGATACTCAATACTAATATGCAATAATATATATCTTTGTGAACTTATTTTTGTACGGTACGGATTATTTTCATACTTCGAAATTCCTTTGAAGAATAAGCCAATTATTGATACATATATGCCATAAAATATAAATGGTCGGATGGGGGGGGGGGGGGGGTGCCAACGTATCTATATTTTATCATAAAAAGAAGTAAACACATTTCTAAACATTGTCAAGTAATTAATTTCTAACATTTGCTAAAACATAAAACAATGAGCTTTTGTTGCGTCCGGGAGTCCGTGTACATCGTACTTTTTATTCATAAAATACAGAATTCACGAGATTGATCAATTTTTTTTTTTATTGAATAAGGTGAAAAATTACGTTAGATGGTATTTAATGATAAAACTTTCGTCTTAGGTAGAAAAGACTGAGTTTCCTAAAGAGAAATCTCTCGTTGTCTTCCCTATTTTCATTTCTATATGGTGAAAGTTTCCGTTTTTAATTAATTTCTAGTGTTCCGCCAAACGTATGGCTTGTTTCGGTAGATGACAACAAACGTCTCGTGCGAATCAAAATTTTAACATTTCGCAACGCACCGTTCTGTCTGATGTATTTTTATTTTTACAAATAAAATTTGGGTCTACTCATAGCCGGACAGCAGCTATACTGATATGTAAATCATATAGGTACTGTCTTGTTTTGTTTGGGAGATCCCCTCATATCAACGTATATCCAATATTAAATATTCACTATTAGTATAAAAGTGATATAAAAGTTTACCATTATCAATAAAATAATCATTGCATCACCAATCAAATATACACGCACGTTTATGTGTAAGTTATTACTTTTATTCTCAAACTTGATCGCAACGCTAGCACAAAATAACATTTTGTAAATCTAAATGCAAATAAATCCACACAACTATATATAAATATATATATATATATATATCTGTGTGTGTGTGTGTGTGTGTGTGAAAAATCATCATGCTTCATAGATAAGCTAACTGTCAACACAGGGCGTGCGTTAGGGGTAGTTATTACACAGGGCGTGCGTTAGGGGTAGTTATTACACAGGGCGTGCGTTAGGGGTAGTTATTACACAGGGCGTGCGTTAGGGGTAGTTATTACACAGGGCTTGCCGTTAGGGGTAGTTATTATACAGGGCGTGCGTTAGGGGTAGATTTTACACAGGGCGTGCGTTAGAGGTAGTTATTACACAGGGCGTGCGTTAGAGGTAGTTATTACACAGGGCGTGCGTTAGAGGTAGTTATTACACAGGGCGTGCGTTAGGAGTAGTTATTACACAGGGCGTGCGTTAGAGGTAGTTATTACACAGGGCGTGAGTTAGGGGTAGTTATTACACAGGGCGTGCGTTAGGGGTAGTTATTACACAGGGCGTGCGTTATGGGTAGTTATTACACAGGGCGTGCGTTAGGGGTAGTTATTACACAGGGCGTGCGTTAGGGGTAGTTATTACACAGGGCGTGCGTTAGGGGTAGTTATTACACATGGCGTGCGTTAGGGGTAGTTATTACACAGGGCGTGTGTTAGGGGTAGTTATTACACAGGGCGTGCGTTAGGGGTAGTTATTACACAGGGCGTGTGTTAGGGGTAGTTATTACATAGGGCGTGCGGTAGGGGTAGTTATTACACAGGGCGTGCGTTAGAGGTAGTTATTACACAGGGCGTGCCGTTAGGGGTAGTTATTACACAGGGCGTGCGTTAGGGGTAGTTATTATACAGGGCGTGCGTTAGGGGTAGTTATTACACAGGGCGTGCGTTAGGGGTAGTTATTACACAGGGCGTGCCGTTAGAGGTAGTTATTACACAGGGCGTGCGTTAGGGGTAGTTATTATACAGGGCGTGCGTTAGGGGTAGTTATTACACAGGGCGTGCGTTAGGGGTAGTTATTACACAGGGCGTGCCGTTAGAGGTAGTTATTACACAGGGCGTGCGTTAGAGGTAGTTATTACACAGGGCGTGCGTTATGGGTAGTTATTACACAGGGCGTGCGTTAGGGGTAGTTATTACACAGGGCGTGCGTTAGAGGTAGTTATTATACAGGGCGTGCGTTAGGGGTAGTAATACAGGGCGTGCGTTAGAGGTAGTTATTACACAGGGCGTGCGTTATGGGTAGTTATTACACAGGGCGTGCGTTAGGGGTAGTTATTACACAGGGCGTGCCGTTAGAGGTAGTTATTACACAGGGCGTGCGTTAGGGGTAGTTATTATACAGGGCGTGCGTTAGGGGTAGTTATTACACAGGGCGTGCGTTAGAGGTAGTTATTACACAGGGCGTGCGTTAGAGGTAGTTATTATACAGGGCGTGCGGTAGGGGTAGTTATACAGGGCGTGCGTTAGGGGTAGTTATTATACAGGGCATGCGTTAGGGGTAGTTATTACACAGGGCGTGCGTTAGGGGTAGTTATTACACAGGGCGTGCGTTAGAGGTAGTTATTACACAGGGCGTGCGTTAGAGGTAGTTATTATACAGGGCGTGTGTTAGGAGTAGTTATTACACAGGGCGTGCGTTAGGGGTAGTTATTACACAGGGCGTGCGTTAGTAGTAGTTATTACACAGGGCGTGCGTTAGGAGTAGTTATTACACAGGGCGTGCGTTAGGGACAGTTATTATACAGGGCGTGCGTTAGGGGTAGTTATTACACAGGGTGTGCGTTAGGTGTAGTTATTATACAAGGCGTGCGTTAGGGGTAGTTATTATACAGGGCGTGTGTTAGGGGTAGTTATTATACAGGGCGTGCTTTAGGGGTACTTATTACACAGGGCGTGCGTTAGGGGTAGCTATTATACAGGGCGTGCGTTAGAGGTAGTTATTACACAGGGCGGGCGTTAGAGGTAGTTATAACACAGGGCGTGCGTTAGGGGTAGTTATTACACAGGGCGTGCGTTAGGGGTAGTTATTATACAGGGCGTGCGTTAGGGGTAGTTATAACACAGGGCGTGCGTTAGGAGTAGTTATTACACAGGGCGTGCGTTAGGAGTAGTTATTACACAGGGCGTGCGTTAGGGGTAGATTTTACACAGGGCGTGCGTTAGAGGTAGTTATTACGCAGGGCGTGCGTTAGAGGTAGTTATTACACAGGGCGTGCGTTAGGGGTAGTTATTACACAGGGAGTGCGTTAGGAGTAGTTATTACACAGGGCGTGCGTTAGGGGTAGATTTTACACAGGGCGTGCGTTAGAGGTAGTTATTACACAGGGCGTGCGTTAGGAGTAGTTATTAAACAGGGCGTGCGTTAGGGGTAGTTATTACACAGGGCGTGCGTTAGAGGTAGTTATTACACAGGGCTTGCCGTTAGGGGTAGTTATTACACAGGGCGTGCGTTAGGGGTAGTTATTACACAGGGCGTGCGTTAGGGATAGTTATTACACGGCGTGCGTTAGGGGTAGTTATTACATAGGGCGTGCGTTAGGGGTAGTTATTACACAGGGCGTGCGTTAGAGGTAGTTATTACACAGGGCGTGCGTTAGAGGTAGTTATTACACAGGGCGTGCGTTAGGGGTAGTTATTACACAGGGCTTGCCGTTAGGGGTAGTTATTACACAGGGCGTGCGTTAGGGGTAGTTATTACACAGGGCGTGCGTTAGGGGTAGTTATTACACAGGGCTTGCCGTTAGGGGTAGTTATTACACAGGGCGTGCGTTAGGGATAGTTATTACACAGGGCGTGCGTTAGGGGTAGTTATTACATAGGGCGTGCGTTAGGGGTAGTTATTACACAGGGCGTGCGTTAGGGGTAGATTTACACAGGGCGTGCGTTAGGGGTAGTTATTACACAGGGCGTGCGTTAGGTGTAGATTTTACTATTAGGTACAGGTTCGCCTTTAATTGAAAGAGGGGAAAACCTGCGTTAAAATTAAAGTTTGTAAATTTTAAGAGATTTTCTCAGACAATATGAAAATCGCACGCCTTTAATGATAGTAATGATTCATCTTTATGATAATCACTGTATGTAAAATGACAATCTTGCTTTCGTGCTTTCATATAAAATACTCGAATACAATTGGCCGGAAAACGCTTGAAGAAATATATTGTTTCTCTCCAATAGTAAAACAAATATACCCCAGGGTGTTATCATCTGGTAACGGGAAACATTACTTGCACATGGGACTGAATATCGCGTAATATGCCCGGCCCAGATGGTTGTGTAGAGGAGCGAACCCAAGTGGATATGACGTCACAATCATCGGATAAGCAATATGAGTTAAAGTGGGGATCGGGGTTAGATTAAATCCTCAGTACCTCCTTGCTTGTCGTAAGAGGTGACTAAATGGGGGCGGTCCTTTGGATAAGACCGCATAAACCGAGGCCCCGTGTCACAGCAGGTGTGGCACGATAAAGATCCTTCTCTGCTCAAAGGCCATATATAAGCGCCGAACTTAGGCCTAAATTTTGCAGCCCTTCACCAGCATTGGTGACATCTCCATATGAGCGATAGGTTCTCGAGAGGGGCATTAAACAATATGTAATCAATTAATCATATTGTTTTACGTACCATTCGATAAATTTTTCATTCGTGTAGAGAGTCATCTTCAGCTTTAGCTGAATTGCTGATCAGTGTTAGCTGAAGTGTGACATGACATATGTATGGCGTTGACGGTTGTAGCAGTGAGACGTCTATCATGCCAGCGCCTACCGCAGCACGGTGCCCCCGTTTTAAAGGTCATATCCGAAATTAAATCCAGTGACTTTTCCTTCCAATGCTGGACACGTGGCGAAGTAATAGTCATATTATTTATGATAGATATCTTTGATTTGACACAGTCCCTCAATTGATAATTGAACCTGGGTTTGCAGTTTGCAATCTCAATCCTAACGACAAAGCGACAAAGCTTATGAGTTAAAGTAATCCCAGGACATTTACAACACGGGCTTCTATGACTCAGTAAAAGCTTTGGAACACTCTATAAAATCCATAATAATATTAAATATGCCACGAAAAAATTAAATATCACATGTCTACAGAATATATAGGGAGGGGGGAACCAATCAAATATGTAACAATAGCATAAATAGCACATGCGCCAAATTATGCGCATGTCATTTGAGACGTTGAATATAAAAGGCATTTTGTTGCAGATGGACAAATAGATATCCTACATTATATTGACTGAGATAGTGAGGGGGACTGAACTTGCGATCTCTGCCTCATCGACCAATGACAAGCGTATCAGTCAATAAACCTTTTATTACATATTTTCAAAATTCTACCTTTCTACTTCTCGATGCGCACATTTGTTTACAGTGAGGTTATCACGATTCAGTAAACGCCCAGGTATTTTCTTTCTCTTTTTATGATTCTGTATTGCATTGTTTATTTCCAAAAGCAGTATTGCTTACAGGTTAGAAAGAACATTCATTACAATATTGACATAAATGAAAAAGACATCAATAGGTTATAAGAACAGTGATTAAACACGAAATAGAACGTACGTCTGAAATATTATAAAGAACATGTTTATTGATATGTTGAGGATAAACCTCTCTGTGTTGTGGCCTCTGATTACAGTAAAAATGCCCGGGTATTTCATCCCTTGGGGATCCGGGTTGTTAGAATAGATCCTCAGCACCCCTTGCTTGTCGTAAGAGGCGACTAAATGGGAGCGGTCCTCCGGATGAGATCGCAAAAACCAATGCCCCGTGTCACAGCAGGTGTGGCAGGATAAAGATCCCTCCTTGCTCAAAGGCCCTGAGCGCCGAGCATAGGCCTAAATTTTGTAGCCCTTCACTGACAATGGTGACGTCTCCATATAAGTGAAAATCTTTCGAGCGGCACGTTAAACAATATACAATCAATCAACCAATGCGGATATTTTCTATAAAATATATAGGAGAAAATATAAAAAAAAAATTGTAATATTTGAGGGAAATGCTTGAAATTGAGACCCCTTTAAACTACCGCTCTTGTCCATTGACGACAGATACCCCAGGGTGTCAGTTTGAACTATGGTACCTTGGTGTGTGCACATTCATAAATCAGATAGTTGATAGTACCCATTCAAATAAATGACTTGTCATATTTCAATAGATAAAATCAGGTATTCAAAATGAACTCAAATCCAATAAATTCACTGAATTTGCTTGTTGAATGAAAATGGATCGATCTCATAAATCCTACGAAATATGCAGAATTATCTTAAGTATCATAAATAATTGAAACTGTTGTAAGCTGATTTCAAATGAAAAAAAAAAAATCAAGCTGAATATCCCGTCTTTGCGACTCAGCAATGCATCACACGATGATGATAACAAAAGATTTTAATTAGCATATATAATCGGATTTTTACACCCAGGGGTTAGATATATATATAGAGAGAAAAGTAAGAGCTACCTGTGGAGGTCACACACACACACACACACACACACACAAATATATATATATATATATATATATATATATATATATATACATGTATATATATAAAGAGAGAGAGAGAGAGAACAGTAAAAACTACCTGTGGGGTTAAAGATATATAGAAAACAGTAAGAGCTACCTGTGGTGGTGTGGCAAATATAAAGGTGTAGAGAGGGCAGTAAATGTTACATTTGGGGGTTACAAATGTAGAGAGAGATATACTATAAGAACAGTACTCTATCTCATAATTCCTATAGAAAATACAAATCAGAGAGATGAGCAAACACGGGCCCCTGGACATATCAGATGTGGAATCAGATGTGTAGAAGTAAGCATCTCTCGTCGACCGGTCACACCCGCCGTCAGACCTATATTCCGATCAATCAATGTTCTTACGTTATTGCGTGGAATTGTTCGCCATTCCTGTTGTAACATTTGACGGAGCTGATCGAGGGTCTGAGGCGGAGGTTGGCGCAGGCGCACACGTTTATCCAGTTGGTCCCATAAGTGTTCAATCGGATTCAAATCCGGTGATTTGGAAGGCCATAGTAGCACATTAATGTTGTTCTGCTGAAGGTAGTCAATTGTTAAGCGGGCTGTGTGAGGCCTAGCATTGTCATGTTGGAATAACTCCCTCTGTCGGTCAATTACGCGCATAAGGTGAAGTTGGAGAATTTCGTCTCTGTACCTTTGAGCCGTTAAATTGCCCGGGACATGTACCAGTTCTGTTTTACGGTCATTAGAGATCGCCGCCCACATCATGACGCTACCTCCACCGAAGCTATCCACTTCTTGGACACACGAGGAAGAGAAACGTTCATTCCTGCGCCGGTATACACGGATTCTTCCATCACGTTTCTGTAGCAGAAAACGGGACTCATCGCTGAACCAGATTCTACGCTAGTTGCGGAATGCCCAGCCCCTCAATCTGTTGCACCATCGGACTCTTTCTCGTCTGTGTAACGGTGTCAAAACTGCTCCAAAATACGGTCTTCTGGGTCTAATGCCATATTGTCGAAGTCGGTTGCGGACTGTTTGCGAGCTGATTCTTCTCAATCCAGGTATTCCGACTGCAGTAGCTGTTGCAGCAACGGTTCGATTCCGTAGATGAAAGACCCGGATGTAGCGATCTTGTCCAGGAGTCGTAATGCGAGGTCGCCCACTCCTCGGTCGGTCATTAGTAGAGCCAGTCTGTTGGAATCTGTTCCACAGCCGAGAAATTGTGCTCTGATTTACGTTTTCAGTTCGTGCAATCTCACTTTGGGATACTCCGGCCTGGAGACGGCCAATGACGATATTTCGAGTAGCAGGGTCCAACCTTGGCATGGCAGCATTTTAACGTTATGATGAATTCAAGCTTCAAACTTCGTCCTTTTATACGCTTTAATGTAGTGGTTGAATTAAGCACAAAGTTCTCGTGAAAAACGTAAGCCAAATTCCATGGCGATAGAGGCGATGTGCAATTTTAGAGAGTCGCCGAGCTAATTTGGCAGAGAGCCAAATCAAATGAACAGACCTTTAAAGTTTCATACTTACCTGTAAAAAATCAATTACTCAATTGACCATTTCAGTTTACCTGGTAAAATACATAATTTGCATTTTTAAAATTTCAAAAGGGCTATGCGTTTCTTTTTTTGCAGAGTATAGATAAAAGCAAATAGGGAAGTCATTACCGCGTGCGTTTTCGGTGAACATTATTGGTATGTGGCAATGCTTGTTTTGAGTGGAAAGCTTAAATTGATCCTGTTCTGGCATAGTGTGTTCAGTAATATTGAATTTCTTACAAGGAACCTGCTGTAAACAAAATCGATAAAGCCAAATTATTTTTCAAATAAGGATTCTCGTAATGTTTTTGGACAAAGTTGACTGAAAGACACTAAACAGGAAGGATTTTAAAGAAACCATATATGTCAAAATTCAGCGGGTGTTTTAACATTTATCGAAGCTTAGTAAAGAAATCTATTATTCTGAAAACAAGACTGGAAAATCTTAATGTAAATTGTGGATATTACGTCACATTTCTTTTTATTTCACTAGGTTTCCTCACATGGTACCGGACGTCAGAGAATATTTTGATGGATTAAATCAGCCGTTCATTGTATCACGACAAGTTGGTTTTATGCACATACCTGTAACAAATAAGTTTTAATATGAGTAATAATTAATGGGACTGTTAAGATATGCATTTTTTAGTTTATTATCTTTAAGAAAGCCAGCATGATAAAAATCAAACATCACAACGCCTGCACGAGTCACGATGCTTATAAACTTTTATAACGTAAAGCTAAATATTACAAGGATCAGTTTTATGGTTTGGGATCTATCATCATTCGGCAAAATTTGGCGTCATCATAGACCGTTATATATTGTTTTATAGCAGATATAAATGATATCTATGGATAAACCTCACGGTTATTAAAAACCTTTATGTTATGAACAGTCTGGGAAGGAAATAATAGAATGCCTTGTAAATTATACATTCAAAATTCCTGTACTGAAGTTGATCACGATTTTTAAAGACGAAGTAGATAATCAATGGGCGTTTTATCGAAATGGCCTAGCGGTTGGTTACATTGATTTTTTTAAGTTTATGCACTTTCCCCAACATATAGAATTACGGGGGAGTCCGAAAGTATTTATTATTAGGAAGACGAATCGGGAAGGGACTGGGGGGTGGGGGTGGGGGTGGGTGGGGGTCAGAGCAATTCAGATTTCTTTTTGTCATTAACCTAATGATCAGTCAATTCGTTCTACATCGGACCTGAATTAATATTGTTAATTTCTTTCATAAAATCTACGTTCATGGACTAAAACTTATTTCAATGTACACATCATTCTATATTAAGACGATTCATAACGAAAAACGGTGAAATATATTCACTAGAATTGTATTTGAGTCAAAAACAAAGGATGATCCCTCAGTTTTACAGGTACCAGGTGCTTAATTGTAAGGTATAAAGCGACATCTACATCATTTCAAAGAATTCTAAGCCATTGACGATAGTTTGTACATCGTTGAAGTAAATGCATCAGTAGTAGTTTAAACAGAAGGAATTCTCATCTTGGTGTGTAGTTACTTGACCTTCATATCAGTACTACCTTGAACCAAGGACGTTTGGCATTAGAGGTAATCCGACAGCCGACTGCGTCATAACTCATGAATATCCATCCATATTGGAATGGAATTTACCGATGGTTTACGGGTATCAATGCCAAAGCACACGGTAATGGTTCTTGGAGAATCATGGCTGCTGAAAGTGGTAAACACCGTGGAGACCAGTTTCAGGTAACAATATCCGGTGTCGGTGATGCACAGTGGGTTATGTACACAATGCATAGCCATTATCCTCGGTTCAAATATTGAGCCATGGGGATCCGGGTTAGAATAGTTCCTCAACATTGCCGGTGAAAGGCTGCAAAATTTAGACCTATGCTCGGCGCTTACGGCACGGAGAGACCTTTATCGTGCAACATCTGCTGTGACACGGGACCCCGGTTTTTTGCGGTTTCATCCAAAGGACCACCCCATTTAGTAACCTCTTACGACAAGCAAGAGAACCTATTCTAACCCGGATTCCTACGGGACTCATTACCAGTTGGTAGTAGTTACACAGAGGCAAGTGCACCAACTTGTTCCGACTTCAATTCATAATTAATTCTCACTCACGACCATGACCAACAACAATAATTAACACTGCTTTAATTAATAGCATAGTGCTTATGAGATCTCTAAAACTGTATTCAAAGGCAAGAGAAAGACTATCAGTTTCAAGTCATAATAGATTCCATGGGTAGCCAGGTAACGGTGAAGGGGTGGGGGTGGGGGTGCGGGAGGTGGAGAAGAAGTTCCTTGGGGATAATTTTGGGAAGGAAATATTCTATTTAGCAAGTTTATAAAAAGTATCTGAAATCGACTCAAAGAAACTAGATTCGTAGAGTTGCTTCAATTTATGTTTAACTCGGGAATTTGTGATTTCCCTCCAATTTCTGAAGTCCATCTTGAATTTTCACATTCCGTTAATCGTCGAGAGAAAATTCTAAAATCAAAACGCATTTTATTTGCTAGAAACAAATGGAGTAAATTCTAAGTCCACTAAGAAATAAATACCCATTTGCGACCCCCCCCCCCACCCCCCAAAAAAGGAAGAAAAGAAAAAAGAACAATGAAACAACTGGATTAATAATTGAGGAAAACATTACTCTCAGAGTTAAGAAAAAATGCACCGAGAGAGGAACCTGAACCCCTCCTCTGGATCCGCGCATGAATATACCGAATTCAAGAAAATATAAAAATCTTATGACGTGTTGAAGCTTTTAAATCTTGTGGTCGATACAATGTCCTTGACCCTCTTTTTATATACTGTATCTTGCAATCGGACACGATTTCCTTATTTCTGTCCTTTTTACCTCGCGGACAACATATTATCCTCTCCTCTCTCGCCTTGACTGTCTTTTATATCTCGCGGTCGACACAATTTTCAAGGCCCTCTTTTTAAAAAAATATCTTCAGTCAGTGCACATTCACTATTCAAGATATGTTACTAAAGTTGGGTACACTTCACACAATATAGTTCCATTCATGATTAGCATATACAACATTATAACAAATATTTACAATATCAGTGTCTCTGTAATACATGGAAAATCAAAATTAATTTAAAATGGTTTTTACAAAAAATGTTTTCCCCCTAGAAATGTAAATAAGAAATATTCATATTCCTACGCTAGCTGCCTCCTCAATCTTTGACAAAAATTCTTCGATTGACATTTTTGTGCCATGTGAATATTGATTGTTAGTTAGATCTGTTACATTCATGATTATTGTTCGTTATTTATCATACAATTTCTTCCGAGAGAGAAATATTAATCATAAATTGTAAGGCGACTAAATGGGGCAGTCCTCCGGATGAGACCGAAAAAACCGAGGCCCCGTGTCACAGCAGGTATGACACGTTAAAGATCCCTCCCTGCTCAAAGGCCATAAGCGTCGAGCACAGGCCTAAATTTTGCAGCCCTTCACCGGCAATGGTGACGTCTCCATATGAGTGAAAAATTCTCAAAAGGGACGTTAAACAATAGACAACCAATCAATCAAAAGAGTGCACCAATGATTTATTGAGTCAGGTAAATTAAATTGTGTTCCTTTGAGGAGTCAACCACGGTTCCTAGTGCGCCATTCCATGTCTGGATACCCCCGTGCATCCGCGGACAAGGAAAAATAGGTTTATGCACCGTTTGCTAGTGATGCAAGACTGGTGACAGTATTTGGTGCAGACATGAAGAACTATACACCAGTTTCATAATAAGTGCAGGTTTTTTTCTTGAATATCAACAGAGCACTGTGAAAATTCGAGAAGATTGAAGTCGAATATCTTTGATATGGGGTAACTCGTGTCTATTCTTGTTATACCTCGCGGTTAACACAGTTTCCTTGACTCTCTGTTCTATATCTCTCGGTCGAATCATTCACTCAAAAAATAAATAAATTCTTCCTTTACCATATATAGATAACGCAGCATCTGCTTTGTTTGCACTCGACAAGCCTCGGGAAATAGGTTAACAGACATATAATCCACACAAAGCGAAAACATGCTGCTCGTTTGTCTGTTTTACGCCCCGTCGAGGATTTTTCAATAATATTGGGACATCACCACTTGTAAGTGAAGTACCACAAATTTAGACCTATGTCTCGCGCTCAGGGCCGTAGTGGTAAGGGTTCTTTAACGTGCCAACGCCTTTCGCCATATATGGTCTCCGTTTTTAAGGTCATATCCAAAAGACCCATGATTCTGACGTTCAAATGCTGAGCGTTTGTTTACGTCTTAGGCTTGACGCTGCCCTGGCACGTGTCAGGCTTGAACTCCTGGTTACAAAGCGAACGATCTACACTAAGCTATCGCGAATAGATTCTAGAACGCACTTGCATCTTTTAATAAATTATCAGATAGGTTAAACCCATATTTGATGTGTTCTATCTATCTATTTATTTATTTTTATAATTTATAATATATGTGTACAGATGTTATTTGATATCCTATTCTTTCGGACCGGTCATGGTAGCTCATTGGTTAGAGCGTTCGCTTCATAACCGGGAGATCTTGAGTTCTAGCTCGCCCCTGCCATGGCCGCATCAAACCTAAGACGTAAATATAGTGATTGCTCTCTCGCCAAACGTTCGGCATTTAGAAGTGAGAATCACGGGTCTTTCAGATAGGACCTTAAAAACGAAGGTCCCGTGTCGCGACAGGTGTTGGCATGTTAAAGAACCCCGACTGCTACGGCCCTGATGCCAAGCATAGGTCTAAATTTGTGGTACTTCACCTACAGCTGTTAAAACTATTTCGAAGGGACGTAAAACAAACAATCAATCAACCGAGTCTGTCATTGAGTCTGCCGACAAAGTAACTGAGTTTGACTAATTCTGTTGATGTTGATGGAGTTAATTAAGTCTGTCAACTGAGTCTGTCGACAGAGGAACTAAATTTGACTGAGTCTGTGGACTTATTCTTTTAGCTGAGTTATTTGTTACTGTCAACTGAATATGCCACCGAGTAACGGAGTCTGTCAGCTGAGTTTGACTGACTCTGTTGACTTAATCTGATCAAATCTGTCAACTGAGTCTGCCGATCAAGTAACTGAATTAGACTGAGTCTGTTGACTAATTCTTTCAGCTGAGTTGATTGAGTCTGTCAACTGAATCTGCAGACCGAGTAACTGAGTTTGTCAGTTGAGTTTGACTGACTCTGTTGACTTAATTTGAACGAGTCTGTCAATGAGTATGCCGACCGAGTAACTGAGTCTTCCAGTTGAATTTGACTGACCCTGTTAACTTAATTTGATCGAGTCTGCCTATCTAGTAACTGAATTTGACTGAGTCTGTTGACTGATTCTTTCAGCTGAGTTGATTGAGTCTGTCAGATGAATCTGCAGACCGAGTAACTGAGTTTGTCAGTTGAGTTTGAGTGACTCTGTTGACTTAATTTAATTGAGTCTGTCAACTGACTGAATCTGTCAGCGTTTGACGGAATCTGAGTCAATCCAGAAACAGAACGACATGTCCTCGCCTTGAATAAGAATAATTTTGCAATTTTAGATATTGCAAACCTGTAGAATGAGACTCTTTAAAACTCAAAATCGGTAGTAAAAAAAAAAAGAATTTATCTAAGGCTTTGAGCATAATGTAGATATGATTTTTCTGAAAAAATATAAATCTTAAACATATAACAAAAGCAACATAACAGCTCTGGATACATACAGTTGTCTTACTGGCGAATGGAATTCAAAACTGCCTGTAACGCTAATGGATACACAGTCAATTCTCTCGAAAATAATAAATAAATGTGCAAATAATAATGTGCAAATCAGTCACGTCATAAAACATGCTTCATACAAACAATGCCCGCCAACACATACACAGTCATTAGCGAGCGCTGCAATAAATACAAATGTTCATTTGAAAACATTAACCATCCATCCATGAAAATAAATGCCTATATATTTACATACATGGATATATGAATTATCACAAGCATATCAAGGCTCACATTTATTTTAATATCATAATATCAGGCAGGGCGGATCCAGAATATTTTCAAAAATAGGGGAAGAGTTGTGACACAGGTTTGTAAAATTTCTTCCAAAAAAAAAAAAAAAAAAAAAAAAATGGAGCAAAAGCCCAAAATGGGAAAAAAGATACCATTTTCGTTGAGCAATTTCAAACAAAAGTGGCGGTGTGTGTGTGTGTGTGTGTTTGTGTGTGTGCAACCTCTGACGCACTCCTCCTGAATCCGCCACTGTCTTGATAAAAGTATAAACTAATGATAATAATCAAGCTATCACAAAGATACATACACACATATACCAGTCGATAATGACTAATATTGCAGAATACATCCCTATACCTCAACTCGTTCTTATGGACGGATGTAAAGTTTGCGGTGCCTGTCCACATTTTAATATCTAAAACAATTTCAGAAACTCTCACTACAAGTGACTTAACTTAGCAATTCAATATTTGACATTATAATCCAGGACCAGGTCGTAGAATTTTCAAAAGGGGTGGAGGTGGTGGTGACTGCGACACAAGTTTTTGCATTTCGCTCCCCTTCCCTAAAAAAGAAACAAAGAGGGGGGGGGGTTTACATTTTTGTTTATAATCTTGCACCCTCTGTACATCATCCACTGTTTCAACTTTTCTGAAAGGCCCTGTGACTATGTACATAAATACCGCAGCTCAGTGAATATCATATCTGTATTGAAACAGTATCTTTAGTTTTGTAGATTTTGACGTAAATTGAAGTCCGTAAATTTTATGTAAAAAATTCATTTTGATCTCCTTCTTCTGTAGTGGGATCTTATAAGGCCAATACAAAACAAATTAAACACTTTAGACTCTACACACGAGGGTAAAATTAACCGCATGGTTCACAGAAATTTTCATATACTCCATGTCTTAAATACTGACGCTGATTAATTTGCATAAATATTGTGTGCACAGAATACTACAAAATCGATTTCTGTGCTTTTATACTACTCCCTCCAGGATGCGGAGTTGATGTAATGGTAACAGCTGTGACAATTACACGCCATTGATTTAGTTGGCACACGAACATCTCAGATAGTAGAGCTCATTTTGGTGATTTTGTTTTAACTCACCGCAAGTCATCTTATTCCTTTCTAATATTATAGAAAAGATTAATTAATGATATGTATCAACTTTGAAATAATAAAAATGTTCATCAAAAATTACGCAAAAGGCAACTTCTGTATGGGGAAACAAGAAGTCAGGGAAAGTAATTGGATTATAATTGTTTTAAATTTGGAATTAAATTCCGATAAATGCATGGAATTGTTATTATATACTGAAAATGACTGATATGAGTCATTTGGATCTTCCTAAAATAATTGAACAAAATGCCTGTATATTTACTATCCTGTTGAATCATACAAACGTGCTAAATGAGCAATATTTCCTCTTTTTCCACATATATGGCTAGCCTCTTCGGTGCTGACATATTTATTGTTAACAAACGCGGACTTCAAATAAGTAATGCACACCCTACATTTTACGTATACCTGTTGATTACACCTGCATACCGTACGAACGAATGTGTGTAATACTGTTTGCATTGCACAATACTGAATTTTTTTTCATTTGCATGCACGTACACATCGCTCATATTGGCGATATTTGTTATCTATTGTGAGGCGCAAGCCTTATTTGTATAACATCTGCCATGCTTCGTATATTGCTAATGGCCTTTACAGATGAGTAATTAGTAACATTTTTGGAGGTACGTACATTCAATCCCCAAATGCGGCATGTTTCAAAATGACAGTTAAAATGGGTTTTTTTAGGGGGTGGTGGGTGGTGGTGGTTATTAGTGTCTTGTACCTGTACAATCTTCTACAGATATGACATTTGCGCATGCGTGAATGACGTATGCGCGTTTTGTAAGAAAAATTGTACAATTAATTGATTGTTTTACGTTCCGTCGAGAATTTTTCACTCATATTGAGACGTCACTAACTGTAAGTGAAGTACCATAAATTTAGACCTATGCTTAGCGCTCAGGGCCGTAGCAGTGTGGGGTATTTAAAGTACCGATGTCTGCAGCGAGACGGGACCCTTGCTTTAATGGTCCTATCCGAAAGACCCGTGATTCTCATTTATAAATGCCGAGTGTTTGGTGAAGGAGCAATCGCTACCTGTGTTTACGCGGCTATTTCTTGAACTCACCCCCCTCCCCCTCAGTTGCAAAGTGAACGCTCTAACCACTGAGCTACGGCGACCGGTCATGTACACTTGATCTTATGGATCTAAAGTTAAGAAACCGGTATGGAATGATTGCTTAAATGATAAAGTACAAATTATACAGTTTTCGTCAGATAATTGACCTCTATTTTTAGAACTTTTTTTGAGGCTGTACTAATCAGAATTACTGATTATCATGTATTGATGAAATTGAAAATGCTTGTAAAAATATATACAATCAGACTAGCTTCATATGAGATAAAATCCTAAAAGTAACTTTCACTATGTTCAGAAGCAAACACTAGGGTGCGGATCAAGCACAAGTGTGCCGACCCCACTGCTGTTTTTCTATTATACGTACTCGTAGCAAGTCTAATCTGGATGTACCATGTACTTCTACAGGTTTCAGCTTTGTGCTTGGCAGATCAAATTTTGCACTAGACTACGCACTTTTGACATTTTGCCACCACAAAACAAAGACCATTGAGTTTTATAAATACATCACGCAAATACATGATTAGTAAAACTATATATAAAAAATCCCATCTAAAACACCTAAAGCTGCCTGAAGTGATCTTTTTGAGAGATTCATTTACACAGTTTCAGCATCATCTTTAGACAAGCATCGATATTATGTGATAATAATCAGCTAACTATTTGCCAGCATCGGTTCAAATTAATATATTTCTTTTCAACATTTCGAACAATAGTGGTATAATATTCCTCAATGTACTGCATACGCAGATGAGCCATACATAATATACATGTACCTCGCCATTCAAACGTCCATGAAGGCAAATTTCAGATCATATATAAAGTTATCATACTAATTTGCAATACAAAAACATATACCATAAACGGGTCATAGGTACTGATTTCAAAACCTCACCATTCATACGTTAAATGTATATGTCAGAGGGTTATAAAAAGCGATTAAAATTACAGTCCGATGGGTCATTGGCTTTATTTCAAAACCTCGCCATTCAAGGATCAATCGACTTTAAAAATCGTTTGACAGGAAAAAAAAAATCTGTATCCACAAAAGAAACATTAAATTCTTAATCCAACACCCAGGATGCTTGCTTCTTCTTACTCAAAGCATCAGTAGTTATATTGCGCGTCCTGATTCAGCGTGACTTTCATCTGAAGTGTCATCAGCGATCGGTACCTGCTATTCAGGGGTAGCGTGTCCATTTTAATCACAGCGTTGTTGATACCCGAGTTATTATAAATAATATTCGAAGTAAATAGCACTAGTCAGCTGTGTGGTAAAGACGATATATCGACATCTTGTTGATGCATACCATTTTTATGGTTTAAGTCATAATTATAATACCTATATAATCATTTAGTATGGCCTTTTTATCTATGTCACAATTTTAATACTTATATGGTCATTCGGTATGGCCTTTTTATCTATGTTATTTTATGTGACGAATGAGCCGTGATAGTCCCCGCATATCCTGAAGATTTCTTTGAAAAGGTCACGACCCAAATGACCTTGGAAGTTGAGGTCATAGCCTATTTAGTATAGGAGGAATGCTGAATAACTAGCAAACTAATCATATGTGACCTACAATTTTGGAACGTGATTTTGAGTCCGTGTTAGACTCATCTTCAATGGAAAACATTAATGATGTACTTTTGAAAATACCTAAGTATGAAATAAAATCTTTCCAGCCGGTAAAAACCTCATCGACACTGGAGTATCCTCTACAAGAAATGATAGTAGTAAAATTCTCACATCCCTGAAACGCGATTAGATCGGAATTATAGAGAGTAATATTCAATTTTTGTGCAACTATTCCCAAGAAAACGTCATCGATAGCCATATGTTTAACAAATGGAAACACTTTCACAAACTTCTGTGCTAAGTGCATACTTATGAAATAAGCACCTCCAGGAAAATAAGGCGGGTAATAACGATGTGGATATACTTCATATGACACATAATATTTACTTGTATTATGTCTATCAGGTTCCGAATCTTCAATGTAATATCCAAGATATACAGAATCTGGGTCATCCTGCTGCTGAAGGTAACTGAACACTACCTCCACATTGAAGTGGAAGTCATCATCTTGATAAAGTATGTGGGTAGCTACTGGGCAGTATTTCGCGGCCCACCTGTATCCCATGATGGTCTTGTGAGTTAGATTTCGGTAAGTGTCTAAAAAATCTTCCTGTACTATATCTTTGAAAAGTGCGCTCTCCTTCGATATCTCATCGTTGGTTTCATTGAATGAATATCCCAACAAGAAAACTATTCGAACACGGTTTTTCCACTTTCTAAACCGTTTGTGCCGCGTGCTCCACCTAATACTTTGTCGCAGATGAAAATTATGCCTGGAACTTTTAACCAAAATTAGTAGGAAAAACGGACTCCGTGTTTTATGAAAATTCTTCACATTGCATATAGTATCCGGATTGGAGATATAATTAAATCTATGAACATTGATTGGTTCCAAAGCAATCGGGCGATTGGCTTCAATGTCTTCTAGCAATTCGATGAAGTCCACCTCCAGAGGGTAAGAGTAATTATTAGGGGGGCGTGGTGTCGTGGGGGGTGTGGTCTCTGGACGCGGGACACCACAGTAGGTGATATTTTTAACGAAAAATATCCTTATCACTTCAATCACTGCATAAACAATTGAAAATATAATTCCACATTTCCAATATCTTCTTGAAATTCTAAAAATAGGTATGCACCTCCTGAAAAGAAAGAAAAATGGCTTTGCATTTTTATTATGCAAAAGTTGTATGCAGATGTATGTGAATCTAGTGCAAAAAACGTTGGGTGTAAATGGTCATAACTTTAATGTGTGCTTGTATTGTTTACTGGTAAACAAAGCGATAAACTTTAATTTGGTACCTACTCTGATGCATAATTTTATTTTTTTTTTCAGTAAACAAAACCATAAATTGTATTTTAATACCTACTCTTGTGTATGATTACGTTGTTTACCAGTAAACAAAACACTAAATTATATTTCAATATCTATTCTGATGTTTACTGGTAATTGATACAATGAATTATTTTTAACATATCCACTAATTTATCACAGTTAGGCCTATTTGTGTTTCAGTGGGGGATCCAACAATATATGAAAGGGAAGGCGGCAGTAAACAGCTAGGTAACTGTGAGATGCCTTGAGACCCCCGGTGGGTCCACACCAAAGCTCTGAAAACCTTCGGATCTGACAAACGTTTGAGTGTTTTGGATATGTTGTGAAGAGAGAGAGAGAGAGAGAGAGAGAGAGAGAGAGAGGGGGGGGGGGATTACGGGACCCACCATTGGTTTATGTACCAGAAAACGTCAACGAATCACAATCCTAGCCTGACTTAAGGAACCGCCTGTTGTTCAACTACAAGAAAGCACGTAATCGTTTTTGTACTAACCTTTCACCAGGGGGCATGTTATACAACCTTTGTGTAGGCCTAAACTATTTGACAATTCGGTCACATGATAAAAACAATAGAAATTATGGATAAAAAACATGCAATTTATGCAATGAGGCAAGAACGCCTGCAATGGAAATAAATGATCTGTTTTGGGTGGAAAACGTATAAACAGCTACAAACAACAGGAAACTGAAAGATGAAAGTTTTCAGCCGAACCCTGTGAACCATATCATGTGCAGCAGAGGTACGTGGTTCTGCTTATTAAATAACTCGTGCTTAGCACTATGATGAATGGAGTTTGAGTTAGTCCAATTCTTTCGTTATCTCCCAGACATTTTTCCCCTTACCATGTAAAATACGGTGTGAGACACTTTCCTTTGATTGATTTTATATAACTGCAAAATGGTGACACGTGTAGTCTTTCACGATGTAGTCCGAAATATAGAAAAAGAAGAGGAATTCACGTCCACGACAGCAGTTTATTTTATTGCTACCCTGGTATGTCAAAAAAGAAAACCGGACTTTGTTGAAGTCATTTTTAAGAGTTTTACAAGGCTCGTGAAGCTTGCTTTTAACACAAGGACAGCAAATCAAGCGGCAAGTCACGTGTTGTGAAAACGCGGACACGTACAAATAATATTAGTTCATTCAGGATGTGAAATGAGTCAGTACATCTAACACTTCCTATCTTGCAATCCGGCGACAGTATATCAAACAGATACACGTGTTGCAACTCTTGTATATCTCTGCATGGTCTTGTACGATGTAGTATAGCATAGCATAGTATGGTATGGTATAGTATGATATAGTAAGGTGTGATATGACATGGTATTTATGGTGTAGTATGACAGTACGATATTGTATCGTATTTGGTGGGAAGGCATAGTATAGTATAGTGTAATATGATAGAATCTACTATGATAAAATCTACTACATATCTACAACTGCGTGTCTTGATGATCAATCGGTATGATAAATGACCTCGTTTGAAATGCACTTTGTTAGGAAACATAATCTCTGTTTTCAGTGTGTCGGTCAACACTTTCTGTGACATGTTTATTAATCATTAGTCCCTTACCGGCTTAGCCGAAGGGGACTATTAGTTTACTCTCGGTCTGTCTGTCCGCTCATCGTCCGTCTGTCTGTCATTCCGGATCAGTTTTCCGGACTTATCTCCGCACTGGATGAAATTTCATATATGGCTTTGTATTGGATAGTTACAGATCACATTTGAGTTTCGTTACGCTTGACTTACTTTTAAGTGAATTATTCCCCTATATGAATTACAAAAATCAGTTTTCCAGACTTTTCACCGCATTGGATGAAGATGTTCTATTGATATTAGATATGCTGCTTTGTCTTGAATGGTTACATATCAAGTTTGAGCTGCTTTTGACAGAATAATACCGATAGGGGACTTTGTTTTGCCTGCAATACACTCATAATGCTTGTTGATATTCAGATTGTATTGGAACGAAGGTACTTTTCGCATTCACTAAATGGTAGGACAAGTTCGAAAAGAGATTGCTTGGATAAATGCTAAAAGAGGAGACTTTAATTTAATGGCAACAGAAAGATAACCATATCTTTAAGAGGTTTCTGTATCAAACACGAAAATCACGAAATCTTTATAATTAAGAACAAATTAAAATGGCGGCCCTGAATGAAGCTGCAATGGCGTCTATACTAAAAAAAAACTATTTTGTGTTGCATTCTTCTTTAACTTTCAAGCTACGTTTGTTTTGCATACAACAGATCACACAGGTAAAACAATTATAGCCACAGATGCGCAGCTAGGTTGCATTTCAGTGTCATTTAATTCTATCCATTGATTTGTATTTGGGTAATGTACTACATGACGTCAAAGGTTACTACCTATAAACGCGGCCAATAATGGGCTGTAACAAATAAATGGCGATATAATGATATATTATAGTAGTTTTGGGATCACAGATAGTAGAATTTATTAGCCCTTCCCATTGATTCAACTTGTCAGACAAATTTTATTATACACAACAAAAATGCCATCGATAAATGTGCACAACTTTATCATAAGCATTAAATGAAATCTGTCATTCAAGCCTTCACATCCTGTGGTATTGAGCTCTGACAAGATGTCACCACAGAAACACCGTTAAATTATGTATCATAATTCATAAGCAGTAAAACAGATAAAGCTTGCAAGTACTTCCTATTTTGATAATTTAAATTTGGGTAGCATGAAAGTAACAGAAAAGTTTGCATTTTTCTATTTTAAAACCTATGGGTAGAAAGATGAATCTGAGATAAAATAGTGGGGTTTTTTTTATAGATGGCATTTTAAATACAGGCACGTTCGTTCAGCGGTGGGGGTGGGGGAGGGTACTATCCCCTTTTTGTGATATATCATACGTGACCTCTCTGTAAAACAATACAAGGAGACTATAAAGCCAAGTTATAACACGCAGAAACGAAAAAGAGAATGGTAAAGATTACGAACAGTGCTCAATCTCATAAATCCTACAAAGAATACAAAGTGAAGAATTGGGCAAACACGGATCCTTGGATATACAAGAGGAGAGATTAGATGCATAAGAGGAGTAAGCATCCCCTGTCGACCAGTCACACCCACCATGATCCCTATATATTAGAGGCTTTGACTATTGTTTGTCACACTTTTTTTCTCGCTGACACTCCCACGTTGGAAAAAAAGGGCTTACGTAGAAACATGAAATACACGTGCATACCCTTTTAAGTAAAAATATTAAAAGGCCGTGTTTAGAAATGTAATTATTTCTAAGATAAATATTGAGTTTTTTTTTTTAGTTTTTATTTTGTTCTACTATACTTGAGATTAGAAACACAAAGTTGTCGATCAATAATGATACGAACCGGAATACACAAAAAAAGATATCCATGAACAGGGGCTGTATACACAACGCGGATATACAGATTGAATAAGGAAAGATGAACATCGCGAAACCCACGCAGAAATGGGAAAATCTTGTACAGACTAAATTAGCCAAGGCAAATATCAAGGACCCACTCAGAAATTGAGAAAACCTTATAAAATACAGATTGAATTAGTTAACCCGAACATCAAGAACCCCTCCCAAAAATTGGGAAAAACTTATGTAAGAATACAATGCACAGCAGATTTTCAAGATTCTTGCACGGTCCCTCTTATGAAGTCCTGTGTATTTCAAATGTTAATTATGGTGAAAATGATTAATATGCAATGCTCAAGTGATTTTATAGTATATAATATAACTACTCAGATGTCGAGCGGCTATGTGTATACCTCATCTCACTTGTCTGACGATTAGCATCCAAAATCCTAAAGCTAGGCACTTTTCAGTATACCATATTCCCAAATACAGAGGAATCCATTACGCAACACCCTTCTGCCATACTGTATCATGGTCATCCTATAAACATAGCGTGTCCCTTGGAACTCGCAACACTCTAAGGTATCTCTGATCGATGTTGATTTAAAATGATTCCATAACAACAAAACACTTTATCAGCAGACACACTCAAGCCATCCGAAGTCGATCTGCTGCACTGAACAATCTAAAAATAAAAACCGAGAGATGAAAAATGTGGACGGGTAATACAAACACCGATGGATGTATTCCAGAAACAACTGATGAAATGTTGCCCAAGGACACATTGATGTCCGTTAATATATACGACCTCCGAGGCCACTAACTGTCATATTGTATTCAGTGACGTTTGTGAAATGCATACAGCGAGCGGTGGATTTGATATGTCAGTCAACGTGTTGAGTGTATTACACAATCTCCACACTCAGACGATCCATTGAAGTATTGTTAACTACACACCTTATTTGTTACTTTGCGGAAGTTGAAATTCTATCGTAGGGAGAAAATTTATATCACTTTTTAATGTAGTTGCCCTTTAACTAAGATCTTCCTGTCGCTTGTAATCAAGAAAGACAACTAAAAGCCCTTTGCTCGTACACACATACATTTGATAAAGTGTAATAACCTACGAAAAGGGCGGGGCGCGTTTGTTTTATAAGCAGTCAATTTAAGAGTATATCTTATTATGCTTGTTAAGTAGACAGAGAGTAGATAGATAGACCTGATTCTTTCATGTTTCATAAAGTGTAAGGAAGTTGTTTAAAAAAAAAAAAAAAAAAAAAAAGGAATAACATATTTTAGCAATGAACTCCGTTTTCTGTCATATGATGCTTTTCGTAATTCAGTACCCTTGGCTATGAAAAGAGGCAGTGAATGATTATACATAAACAACCATACAAACGAAAATTTTAAATTAAGGGAGAATTTGATATTTCTAGATAATCATTCATTTAAGAAATACAGTTCATTTTTATTTTTTTTGAAAATATATGAGCATATGAATTGCGACACATTATGCCAGCCTGCTTCATGAAAGGTATACCGGAGTGAAACGTTGCAGTTCATACTCTCCGTTCTACTATCTATTCTGTTAGATTTCCCAGTCGTTAAGGAAATGTACTACAGTTATATATTTATATCCAGGTTCGTACGCGCATAGTTCATAATTGCAGAGCATTCATGAGGAAATATTTATTATCACAATTGGTAACAATGTCACAAGCTAAAACATTAGAAAACTGGCTTCATACCTGTATTGATTTACACTTAAAGGGTAGATTAGTCCCATCTAAATTTAACCCTGCCTGGGGGATGGTAGGTAGCGCTCCTAAACCTGATTTAAGAATTACAAACACACATAAACTATTTTAGTAAGACAGGATTTCTAATTTCATGGAAGGAGAATTCTGAAATTAAAAAAGACAAATTAGGGTCATAGGGCTTGTTATTGAGCTACATTGTGGTAACTTGAACTCTTTGCACTTAAAATTTACTTACGATTTATTCGCATGGGCTAGTTTAGTCTGTTAGTTAGTGTCAGCACATCATAGGCAATACACATCGATTAGAAAATACACATCGGTATTTACATTAGATTAATAATACTCATGTCTTCTTACAATATAGATTTAAAAACTTAAAGCTGGTATATTGAAAGAAAAATAATAACCTTTTTTGCAGTTATAATGTGGGAAAACATCATCATATAGAATTTGGAAGCTCAATAGAACATGCTAGAGGTATAGGTGGGTTGTCAAATTCAACAAAAGTTACAATGAATTGCGGCAAAATGTAAGAAGGAACTTTAAAAAGGGGTTTAAAAAATGTGTTTAAATAGGGGCTATAAATCAAATACTTTCAATTATTGGCCAAAATACTAAACGTTTATATAAAATTTCGTGTAAATTAATTTAGATGTTTTTAAGAATAGGTGTTCCTTTTGGAAATGGGTGTATATGTATCAACCGAGTAAAGAATTTATAACATTTTATTTTGTTCCAAATATATACCACTTGTATCATAAATTAGAAAATTGAAATACACGTTTAGGGTATAAATATTGACTAATTTATGAAATGAAATAGAAACAATAAATTCGTGCAGATTAAACAATTCTTCCGCCACAAAATATAGCCTTTTCCAAAACCTTTCGATATTTGAATTAACATACAATTTTCAACTTGATAAGTTTAGAAATAAATTGCAAAAAAGCGAAAATAATTAAATAAGATCCGTGCTTTTGGCATCAGACCTATTGCTGACCACGTGACTGTCTTATCAGAATACTTCGTGCTATATCAAATCTCAATGAATTTAGTCTGATAGGTCCTGCATATACGAAAAATAACCGGCGACATTTTCTTTTTTGATCACGTGTGAAGTAGGCTTGCTTAGTGCATAAATCTTTTATAATACAAATAAGGCTAACCGAAGAGTTAACTAACGGTAGTCAGGAACGAACTTAAATTTCAACATATTCCTTTTATCTGTCATGAAATCAATTAGTTTACGTTAACCATAAACCATGTTCAGATGAAACAAAGACAATCACAATAAATAATGTTTACGACAACAACAACACCCCCCCCCCCTTCCCGTCACCACAACTTCCTCTATTAATCTGGTGATTTGTTGTTGTTTTTGATATTTTAAAAAAGATCTCTGCATATATCAGACGTAATCCTACTAATGAACTCATTGAAAATTAAGGCTAAACAATAATCTTAGGATTTAATGAAATAGAAGCAATTGTTATACGAGACCCATGGGCTGTAACGCTCACTCGAGTTTTGTGCAATACATTTTTGTTTTAGTTTCCTATTATTAGGAGTAGTGCAATTACGTAACCGCCTATTTATAACATAATCATTTTTTTGTGTGTGTGCCAAAAAGAAATATTTCGAACATTTTGAATTTATCAAGCTTGAAGGTTACAGGTGAAGATTGAGGGGTATTGCAATGTAAACGATTTGTATACAAGATTTAAGCGTTTGTCATACTTGGAGAAGTAGCCTACCTGTCTCTTATAAAGATGTTGTGTCGTTCTAGATGTCGATCTGAAGATTTGAAGATAGAAGTCATTCGATTACATTCCAAACGTGCACGTTACTGTGAGTTAAATTCTTCTATTCGACTTTTATGTGAAACTTTTTAGAATGTTAGAACTTGCATAAAATTTTTCCTCTCATTTACAATGTTAAATTGTAGATATCCGAAATATGATATGTCATTTCCCATCTGTCCATTCGTCCGTACACGTACACGTACACGTTACACGTAGTTATTTCGTGTCCAGATCAGATACACCCCTACTAACGTGTTCAGAATATATCCTTTATCGGTATCAAATAAGGCATAATATCAAGTGGCATCCGAGTGAAATCTAATCTCGTTGCTCCCGAGACTTCAGCGCAAGCTATCCGAGACCCGGTGAAATTTCTACCGGAAATGGAAGTGGTATAAGGAACTCCGGTGTTAATGTAAGTATTAATAAGAAATCATCGTATATTGTGTTTTACTTCTTTTCGCAGTACATATTATCAATGAATTATATTTTTCGAACGACATCAGCTGATAAAGCTTCCTCCTTAGATTTGGACGCTTGCCCAACTTTGAAAAAAAAACCACCCCTACGTTTTAGGGAATTTCATTGGTTTACCACCCTTTGAACAAAGCGTCAGATCTCCAAGGAATCACAGATTTGTCAAGGTATAATCACATCTTCAGACTTTCAGTAACTTAATGTATGTTTTCAAGATTTTACAGCAGATTATTGTGTAACCTATTGAGCAATAGCATCATTTTGTCTGTCCTTAAAGTTTTGGTCACAATTGCACTGCAGGTAATGATGTTTCTTAGCAAATTGTTATAGTATTTTTTTCATCTTTATATGGTATATATATGTAACAAACGTTATACGATATGTGCTCAGTGTTTTATTATGTGAAGTATACATAGGGGTACACCTACATTTACATGTATACAACTCAAAACTTTCATGAGATACAACTCAAACATTTGAGATTTAAGGATAAAGCTAATATTGACATGTATCAGTATCATAAATTGTTTGTTCTTAGAAATTTAGTGAAAAGCGGAAATTTTCAGATAATAAGAGATATACTGCTTATGTTATCACTTTGCCTGTCTTTCTGCCTTGCAGATGACACAAACTGTTTCTTGAATACTGAAGGTTCATTTAAATACTGACACATTGTATTTAATTTTATGCATTTTTTTTTTGTTACATACTAAATAACTGAAAGATTTTTTCCCTTTTAGAAGTCATTTGTCTGAGTTGCCGTCCAAGAAATAGTACAGTGTTTAGTGTAAATCGTAAGTAATTAGTATTTTGAAGCAAAAACCTAGCTTTGTTAAAGTTGGTTTATTTCAAATAGTGATTGTTGTATTTTTGTTTTTCATCTATACAATGTATATATATATTTAAAAAATACAAATTATATATGCAAAGTTAATAAGATTTTTCCTTCTTGTAGAATAGGCATAGTGTATAGATAAAATTAAATAATGTATCATAAAAAAAAAAATCAAATCACTTTTGCTTACGTAAGCTATTCTGATCATGTTTTGTCTTTTTTTATCCGTTTAACATTTTTCAACTTGTTCTCAGTGACATATTTAATGAAGAATGTTGTATGAGAGATAATTCTATAAAGACCGTTATAAACCCACCATCCGTGAAAGCTGTTAGAAGGCTGTTAATTTCATAAGACCAGTTAACGTTATGATTTTAGAGAGAAAAAATCTAAAAAAAAAAAAAAAAAAGAAAAAAAGAAAAAAAAAGACTGATTTACGTACTTGGGGGTCACATTAACAACAAACATTGTATGTTAACTTTATCATATGTATAACGGTGTCCCTCCCATTCTCTGTATAAAGTAATTACTGATTATATTTGTGGTATTCACGGCTATGTGCCAAAATATAATGGTATTGTCAATAAATTCATTCATTTATTCTTCTCCTAATTTCACTCTTTTTATTTTCTTGCAATACCAAGCAGTAAAGCATTGAAAAGAACATTAATACAGATATTACAAAACAAAACAAAAGCACGCATGCGTGGAAAAGTTACTAAAACTAAAAAAAGAATGTTAACCTGGAGAACTAACTCTCTCCATGATAATCCTCATAAATTCACATAATCTTACCAATGTGTTTCTGTTATAGCTACACTAAATAGTTGATTAAATTCCTGTATGTTAGGTCACAGTTAGGATTTGTGTAGTAATACTTCGAAACATTGAATTGTCTAGCTTGTTTTCCGGATGCATCAGTGCAATTAAATAAATAATGAAATTCATCCCCGATCTCATTTCTATTACACAGCTAACGATTTCTACTTTCTCTAGATATACCATAGTGACTGTTCTCTCGGAAGGTTCATATTCTTTATTATTCCAGTATACAAAAAATAAAAAAAAATAAAAATTATATAGATCAACACTATGTATAACTTAATACTGTGGGGAATTTTCAACCATAAAATTTTCATTTAACTGCACTTTTGTATTTTTGTATTATTTTTTTTCACTCTCAGGGAAATAAATTACAAAATCTTTTGATTTCTTGCTATCTATATTTAGAAAAATTATATTTTATTCCAAAAAACCTTTAAAATGACAGAAATTAATAGAAATGACTATTTAGGGCACATATTTAAAGCCATTTAAAATCTATAAAATCCAGGTATTGGGCTCTCCTCCAGGGGTTCACCATGAACCCACTGGGGCCTTAGGCGATCCCCAGACCCCGTCCCATTCAGACATTGTGCCCCTAACTTCAAATCCTGGGTACACCCCTCTATATTCATGTACCTTTGTATAAAGATCCTGTTAAGCCCTTTCTCTGGGGGTGGAAGTGGATGTAGGTGAAAACTTGGAGTTGACATGCATGGTAAATTTTCATTCAATGTATGATTTCAGTTCTGTCTTCACCCCTAGCATTCTTACTTGCACTTTCAAAAAAATATAGGAGGGCAGTCATTGCAATATCTTTATTTGCATGAGCAATAAAAATTGTAATTACCGTTGTTCAAAATATGACCCCCACCCCCCCCCCCCCCCTTTCCATGTTACGAGCCTATACTGACACAATAGAAAGGCTTGTTAATCAAAATAAATATCAGGTAATTTAAAACTGCATTTCAGTAATACAGTCTAGACACTTAAATGACCTTAACTTCTTTAGCTTTTCATCATATCACAATCATAGCCGGTAATACCAGTACCCAATGAAGTGCATTGCTGATATATGTATTTTATACAGAAAAAGACTATAACTCTGGTAGATTTGCTTCCGGTTTCCTTCTCTGCGGAAGTTGACCTTTCAATGGATAAAAAAATCCACGTGGTGTAAATTTAAAAAACAATAACGTTGGCAGGGGTGCTATATATTATTCCGCATTGTGTCGCCTAGGACTATCAAACCAGCTCAGTTGACGCATCTTGGAGAAGGGGTGTGTCGTGACCTTTTATTTAAACGTCTCAAGAACAATAAAAATATGGAATTTATGAAAATATTAATATCTATCCGCATTCAATTTTTGTAGATGTGTAAAACCATTTTATGATTAATATTCTGTACAGATTTTTACTACCATATCTTGCAAACTTGTGTACAGATTTTCATTCAAAATCACGCTTTTTTTTAAGGCTTTGTACGAATTAGTGGTAGAAAAATGATTGAATGTATCTAACGATGCATCTTAGGACACATGTATCGATGCGTTATAGCCAAAAGGTAGGTCATGATGTGCTCATTTTTTAACTGAATGATTATGCATAATAATGATATGTGTAAAACTTAAAGGAGATGTTAATAAAAACTGAATTGTTGGGATGAAACGGCACAAGTACGTGTAATTTACAAGGGAGATCATGAAAACTGGACATATTTATGGAGAAGATGGAAACGCACCAAATAGAATAAATGAAAGTTACCGTAATAACGAAAAATAAATAAAATAAAATAAAAAACAGCAACAGAACTAAAATAAAAAAAAAGAAAGAAATAAAACACCACACACACACACACACAAGTAGGTGTTTTTCGTTATAGAATTTGATCTTTTGAGTTTTATTGATTAAACTACCGGTCTCAATGTCAACTTAGAAAAAAAAAGTTTGATTGAAAAAAAATTAAATGCATAAGTTACAAATTCAAACCAGAACATTCAATTAAGCAAGAGCTAGAATAGTTTTGTGGAAAAGTTTACATTAATATAGAAGTACAGCCCTCTAGGGGATAGAAACATCTTCTGGATGCTATAAGATTCAAAAGATACTTTGTGAAGGGGCGGAAGTCATTTTTTTCTATATATGGCAAGAATTAAAGTTGCAGAAGTAAAACTGTAAATAGTAAATTTTACCTGAAGAATTGCCTTTCCATACCTGTTGAAAACACGATTGAATCGATATTCATTCAAATTCTTAACGCATTTTTTTTTAAATGGTTCCGTTTCGTAGAAATTAAGAGTCATTGTGACCTAATTTTTCTGTGTTCACCAAGAGACCAACCCCTATATAGACAACATACGTAAGGGTTAATATACGGGTACGAATATTGCCCCATTCCTTAAAAGCAATGAAGCCGAGGCTCCGAAGGGGCCGAGACACATTCCCTTTAAGGAATGGAGTGATACAAGTACATTGACCCGCTTAAAATCCACCTTTACTAGGGAAAAGTTTTAAAATTTACCATATAGTAATAGTTAAATATTAGTCTTTACCCCTTTTTCTTCATATATAAGGTGTAGGACTATGTTAAGGTACTGTTTTTAATCTTTTGCATTTTGACCAACTGCCCAAGTGTCGCATTGCTTAGAACATCTGTGTGTAAAGGCCCTGTCACACTGTCACGATTTTGAGATACGATAGCGTACGAATTCAAAGATCGCAGTAATTCGGGGTTTATCGTAGAGATGGTCGTTGGCTATCTTCCTGCATGGCAGCAAATCGGCAAACGGCAAATTATTTTATATTAAGCAGGTTCAAAACAATCGTGGCCACAGTACGGTTTTATAGCAATCGTAGACCATCGCGCGACACTCGCACACATATTCGTGGTTAATCTTCGACATTCGTAGGACACTCCTTGAACTTCGTAGTACTTAAGACATTGCGAATATCCTACGAGTAACCTCGAGTGTCCTAAGAGTTACTGAAAATATTCCTCGAATGAATAGGAATGTAGTGCGATTTGATCTGAATACGATACTAAACCATTTGATTGATGACGAGTGACTACAATACTAACCATTTGATTGATGACGAGTGACTACAATACTAACCATTTGATTGATGACGAGTGACTACAAGTGACTACAATACTAACCATTTGATTGATGACGAGTGACTACAATACTAAACCATTTGATTGATGACGAGTGACTACAATACTAACCATTTGATTGATGACGAGTGACTACAATACTAACCATTTGATTGATGACGAGTGACTACAATACTAACCATTTGATTGATGACGACTGCAATACTAACCATTTGATTGATGACGACTGCAATACTAACCATTTGATTGATGACGACTGCAATACTAACCATTTGATTGATGACGAGTGACTACAAGTGACTACAATACTAACCATTTGATTGATGACGAGTGACTACAATACTAACCATTTGATTGATGACGAGTGACTACAAGTGACTACAATACTAGCCATTTGATTGATGACGAGTGACTACTATACTAACCATTTGATTGATGACGAGTGACTACAAGTGACTACAATACTAACCATTTGATTGATGACGAGTGACTACAATACTAACCATTTGATTGATGACAAGTGACTACAATACTAAAACCATTTGATTGATGACGAGTGACTACAATACTAACCATTTGATTGATGACGAGTGACTACAAGTGACTACAGTACTAACCATTTGATTGATGACGAGTGACTACGATACTAAAAGCATTTGATTGATGACGAGTGACTACAATACTAAAAGCATTTGATTGATGACGAGTGACTACAATACTAACCATTTGATTGATGACGAGTGACTACAATACTAACCATTTGATTGATGACGAGTGACTACAAGTGACTACAATACTAACCATTTGATTGATGACGAGTGACTACAAGTGACTACAATACTAACCATTTGATTGATGACGAGTGACTACAATACTAACCATTTGATTGATGACGAGTGACTACAGGTGACTACAATACTAACCATTTGATTGATGACGAGTGACTACAATACTAACCATTTGATTGATGACGAGTGACTACAAGTGACTACAATACTAGCCATTTGGTTGATGACGAGTGACTACAATACTAACCATTTGATTGATGACGAGTGACTACAGGTGACTACAATACTAACCATTTGATTGATGACGAGTGACTACAATACTAACCATTTGATTGATGACGAGTGACTACAAGTGACTACAATACTAGCCATTTGATTGATGACGAGTGACTACAATACTAACCATTTGATTGATGACGAGTGACTACAAGTGACTACAATACTAACCATTTGATTGATGACGAGTGACTACAATACTAACCATTTGATTGATGACGAGTGACTACAAGTGACTACAATACTAACCATTTGATTGATGACGAGTGACTACAATACTAACCATTTGATTGATGACGAGTGACTACAATACTAACCATTTGATTGATGACGAGTGACTACAATACTAACCATTTGATTGATGACGAGTGACTACAAGTGACTACAATACTAACCATTTGATTGATGACGAGTGACTACAAGTGACTACAATACTAACCATTTGATTGATGACGAGTGACTACAAGTGACTACAATACTAACCATTTGATTGATGACGAGTGACTACAATACTAAAACCATTTGATTGATGACGACTGCAATACGAGTAATGTAACTACGAGTAATCGTATCGTACTTGATGAAAAAACAACACTCTCTGTAGAAAAATCCCAAGATAAACTTGGCGAATGATGGCGATTTTTAAATTCGAGAAATTCGTGGGAAATCATAGTATAAATCATAACAATGTGACAGGGTCTTTAAGGGAAGAATCACACAGGTGTATGTTCGAATCCCGGTGTGTGGAGGTTTTTTTTTTTTTATAATAAACAATTTTGATATTTGTTGCGTTTCGTACTTACAAAATATGGAAAAAGGGAAGCTATGAATAATACAATGAAATGAATTTTAAGTGCACAGAATACTTAGTAATCCTTCCGTGGTTTGAAACAAGTAATGTAGCGTTCGAACAAAAGTCACTGGTGGATTTTAATCATGTATAGCATATACTGACATGGAACGAGTGAGATCTAATCTAAAATGTGCAGAAGAGGCCTTGACATATTGACGTCGGGAAAAAAATAAGGAGATTTAGATCCGATAACGATACATAAACAGTATTCTCAAGCATGCAAGGAAACACTAATGAGACCAAAGAGTTTCCCATTTTGATTGACGAAAATTACAGTCTTTTGTTTTTGTTGTATGTTTTTTTTTAATTGTTTTTTTTTTCTGTTTACCTTTTGATCAGTTCATCTACGTTCAACGAAAGCTCTTAGCAAAGCTAAAAAAACGTTATAAGGTATGTTTAAAAGTCAAAATCAAGTACAATTGTGCCAAATTTATTTAAATTGTATCTGTTTTTAACTAACATTACATCAAACTTAGAAGAAGCCCAGTAGAGCTTGGATACGTTCTGTCTCGAAATTTAAAGTAAAGACATTTTGATAGCAGTTCTTGGCATTTCGTTAGAAGGTACTTTGTGTCTTTCGTGTATTTGCGTTAAGGACATCAGCGACGTTTCTCAATAATACATATTTTTCGTGAAATTTCAAGTACAATTCACTTGCGTTCTCTCTCGTTTCTAGAAAAAGTGGTATGTTTCCAGGTCTCTTTTAGAGTTAGTATATTTTGATAGTTTCTGTTTGTTACAAGTAAAAACGTAAAACCAATAGGTATTACTGTAGTAAAAAAGTAAAGATAAATCTTTGGAAAAACGGGGTATACTACATTACAAAACATACACATATACAAAAACTCTTCATATCGAGGAAATGGGGAAAAAATACGAGAAAATGTCGGAAACGTCGCGCGTGTCTTAAAAGTACCTCTATGCACTGGTCATTGACTTGAACCGGGTACTTACTATCCCCTCGCTATACAAACCGGGTACTTACTATCCCCTCGCTATACAAACCGGGTACTTACTATCCCCTCGCTATACAAACCGGGTACTTACTATCCCCTCGCTATACAAAGTGGATATTCTCTTGATCTACATTTTAAGCCTCGATATGACAGGAAAGTGTGCCGATAAACACACTCAAGTTATTTAAAATATATTGCAGATACCGATAGATACAAATAGCGGTTTTTATTTCGCGGGTGTAAATGACGATTTTCTAAGCAGGTAAGTTTAGAATATGCGGATCATTGTTTTGTCTACATTGTAAATGTGTATACAAATCATTTCTGTTGGATTTAAAGAAGATTTCGGCGATTAATGGACCAAAGCACTCATATACCTCCTCCTCCTCCTTATTTTGAATCGGATTGTTACATTGCATTTAGCGCCAGAGGAAATGCATAAATCACACACACACACACACGCACGCACACACACACACATACACACACGCACACACACATACATATATATATACACACACACACACATACATAAACACACACACACACATACACACACACACGCACACACACACACACACACACATACACACACGCACACACACATACACATACATACACACACACACACACACGTACACATAAACACACACACACACAAACACACACGTACACACACACACACACACACACACACACACACACACACACACACACACACACACACACACACATATTTAAATATTCAAGTGAGAAACTATCTCTATTTTTCCTTGGTTCAACGGTCACACCATTATATATTTCTAGGTTAGAGGTCAATGTTATATTTATGATGTATTTTTCGAAGGAATGATATTTCATAAATAACCTAGCTAATGTTTTATTTTGAGGAAACACTTTTTTCTCTCTTTGTTATGCCCTTCTTGAAAAAGGAAACGTTCATCTTTCGGTAGGTCGTTATCTCTGTCGGTCGTAGACCAATGTGTTGTCCGCTCAATATCTTAAGAAACCTTTGCTTGACAGACATCAGTTTTGTTGTTCTGATTTCCACTAAATACTAGATGACCCCTAATGATTTTGAGGTCACAAGAAGGGTGAAGGGTCAGTCTACTCTGGACATAGCAGGATCATTTCCGCTCTTGAGAACCCCTTGCTTCACACAAACTTGATACACACTGGTTCCCACTAACAAGTAGGCGTCCCTTTTGGAGTCAAATGCCAAGATAGTAAGATATTGGCTGCTCAATGTCTTGATAACACTTTGATTGACATATATGAAAGTTTGTTTTTTTATTATATAATTTATTTGTTTTTTTCCATGATAAACATATAACACAGAAAGATTTTTGCACACAGTCACACCCACACACACGCATACATCTGCTTTAATTAATGATTATAAAGTGTTATTTATAATTATAATACCAATTAATAATGAGTGGTTTATTTGCTCAATAAGATATATATATTTTAAATCAAAAAACCAAACAAAAACTAAAATAAGTAAAGGTATAGTAATAAATCAAATATCTGGATCAAGTATACATTTCCAACAATCCCATAATTTTTCAAAATATTGTAGTTTACATCTTTGTATTGCAGCATATCTTTCAATATTGTATTTTAACTTGAGATAACAGAGAAAACCAACCAAGCATGGTATCTTGTTTGACATAAGACAACAGAATATATATTGTTTCATTTAAAGGATCATAAAATTGATAACTTTGTTGTTAAATGACAATGGAAGTTGGCCAAGTATAATATTAAAAACATTGAAACCAACTCTTTTCAGAAGTCTTTCTATAAATATATAAACTAAGTTCACTCCACAGCGTATGGATTTTTCACAAGAAACAAAGACATGTATCAAGGTTTCAACATTGTTTTTACAAAACCCTCAACTATCACTGGTTTTAATATTAATTTTCTTCAGATAACTTCCAACTGGAAGAATTCTATGTAAGATTCTAAATTGAAGCCATTGGACAGAGGAATATGTGGTTGTTTTGAAACACACTTTGAAAATATTTTGTACAGTAAACTCTTCAACATCATAGACAGCTAAATCAGATTTCCATTTACCTACAGCAGTTGGGACAACAGCTTTTTCATTTAAGACATTGTAAATAATTTTTGTGCACTTTTCATTAAGTAAAATTGGTTGGGAAAAAAATGGTAAACATGGCATATGATTTTTTTTAACATAGGTCCTCTCAATATTAGACATTTTAAAAAACTTAAAAATTGCTGTTTTGACATATATGAAAGTTGACATACTGATTCGACCTAAAACGTAGATAACCCCAAGTGATTTTAGGTCACAAGGTCCAGGTGCACACTGGACATAGTACGATATTGTCTGCACCGAATCGTGAAACCCCTTTGCTTGACATATATCAGGTTTGTTATATTGGCTCTACTTATGGAGTAGATGACCTGATATTAAAGCCACAAGGTCAAATGTCAAGGTCAAGGATGAAACTGGGCATAGTACGATATTGTCTGCATCATCTTGAAAACTCTTTGCTTGACATATATCAAGTTTGTAATACTGGTTCTACCTAGGAAGTAGACGACATGATATTGAAGCCACAAGGTCATTTGATATTGAACATTGAAAGGTATTGCTTCACTATATCTTGAGAAGCCTTTGTTTGACACACATCAAACTTGGCACACTTGTTCTCCATAAGAGTATTGATTTTGAGGTCACAAGGTTAAATGTCAATGTTCATACTGGACAAAGTAAGATATTGCTAAATAAATATCTTGCGAACACTTTACTTGACACATATCAAACTTGGTACACTGGTTCCCTTTAAGAAGTACAAGTGTTCCCTACTGATTGGTTATATGTTGTTTAACGTCCCGCTCGAGAATATTTCACTCATATGGAAACTTTAACATTGTCGGTGAAGGGCTGCAAAATTTAGGCCTATGCAAGGCGCTTATGGCCGTTGAGCAGGGAGGGATATTTTACGTGACACACCTGCTGTGACACGGGATCTCGGGTTTTGCGGTCTCATCCGAGGAACCGCCCCATTTAGTCACCTCTTACGACAAGTAAGGGGTACTGAGGATCTATTCTAACACATTACGGTCAAACTTTAAACTGGACATAATAAGACATTGTCTGCTCAGTATCAGAAGCCTTTCCTTGACATACATTAAACTTGTTATGTTGGTTTTCTCTAAAGCATGGGTTTGAAATAAATGTGTGTATGTGTGCGCGGATGTGTGTGTGTGTGTGTGTGTGTGTGTGTGTGTGTGTGTGTGTGTGTGTGTGTGTGTGTGTGTGTGTGTGTGTGCGTGTGTGTGTGTGTGTGTGTGTGTGTTTGTTGCTTTCCGCCACACTCAACAATTTTTCAGTTATCTGGTGTCGTCCAGTTTTTATTGGTGGGGGAGGGAACCCAGATACAATGTACCCGGGAAGAGACCACCGACCCTCCGAAAGTAAACTGGCAAACTTTCTCACATATATCGGCGCGAGCGAGATTCGAACCCGCGCCGACTAGAGGCGAGAGGCCTTGTGATTTTGAGCACGATGCTCTAACCACTCGGCCGCGTGTATGTGTGTGATTAGAAAATATGTTTAAAACAAATCCGATGTGACATATTGTGTCCAAAATTAAAGTGCAATTGAAAAAAGTCAGCTATAAACGAAACTTAAGGGTCAGTTACTTAAGGGTCAGTTACTGTCAGTTACTTAAGGGTCAGTTTTCTCTGGACATAGGAGGATAATTTTCACGACACGAGCCTTGTTTACATAACAAAGAACTATGGTTATCTGTATCTCTCTTATCATTCAAATTTCTGCTGACCATTAGAAATACCACGTAGTTAAGCATTGTCAACATTAACTGTGGCAAAATAAATTGAAAAATTTTCAGCTAAAATCGTGACCATCCCCCTTTAAGCCTTTATAAATATAAAGACGTTTACATTGTAACTTCATCTATTGTAAGCATTAAATACATGTGTCAAAAGAAGATCACTAAGAAGATTAAAAACCTCCAAAATAAACCGGAAGAACCTGTAAGTTATATATAGATATAAAATCCAGAAATAAGTATAGGAATCTACACAAGTAGTAGTATAAGAAAAATATCACAAAACCAATTGAATAGTTTCTTCATTTCTTCAGGAGTATTCTTTTTAAACGGAAGACACATCCTGAAGAATTAAAGAAACTAGTTGAGTATACACTCAATCGGCTTTGTGATATTATATATATATATATATATATATATATATATATATATATATATAACACGCAGGCCTGTGTCAGTCTAGGTTGTACAGTAAGCAGTTTTAGCTTAGTGTAATCTACATTGTACATTTCAAAAGCGGATTACGGTCATACCCATACGCTGATGGATAGATACTTGATTATCTCATCTGTCATAATTGTACTGACGCGCTGTAAGATTCAGGATAGATTTGTACGTAATTACTCATCCCAGCACGGCCTTCCACGTGCACTGATAACCGCCTTAAATCCTGATTAGGAGAAATGATGTAACATCACAGGGAAGCTGCCCCATTCTGCTTGGGAGCTTACGGGCATCGGTACTTTCGGTTACAAGGATTTCCATCGTTGGGAAACGTTGAGAAATCTCGAAAGTTACTTTCCCGTAAACGCAATCTCGGATAACTTCGGCCTTTTTCTGCACCCACTCATTGGCGACGTTCATGAAAACTAAGGGGAAATCAATCTTTTGGATTGCATAATTATTTGAATCATTGTTTGCGTGTTCTATAAGAAACCCGATATTAACAAGTTGATGAATTTTGGTCCAAGTGTTTCGTTCAGTATTTAATTATCAAAGACAAGTCCTATGTTCTATTTCATTTCCCTGAATATAAAACCTTTATCTGGGTCCTTTAGAACTTGTCAATAACAAGTATTCTATTTATCGAACGTTTTTCCAGTAACAAATCTTTGCTGTTTTGTTGCATTTCATTTCTCGATAAAAACACTGACCGTTCAACGTGACACTAAAACGTATTTGTTATATTACAAATATATAATAATATATATAATAATAATTTGTCTAGGTTGTTTGTGTCATAGGGGTAGGAGAAAATGGGTACAATCTCTGCATAATGGACTTCGCCAATTATAAATGCAAAATATTCCATCATTATACGTCCGTTGGTTCTGAGAACAAACCGGGCATCTACTTTAAAAGCAAAAAAAATTAAATCTCACTATTGTATTTCAATAAAAGTAAACTCGTCCCATTATACACTTTCTTCATGCCATGTAAAAAAAATGATGTAATATATCTGCCTTTTATCTCAAATTTCTGCATGATTTATAAGTTTAACGTATTATGTAATGATTCAGTGTGTATTTCTCATTTATGTTACGCCTCCAGGCCTGTATGTCAAATGTCGTATCTATGGACGTCCGTTCAACAATAAACAATAAATCATGATGCTATGGAATGTAGATATCTCAATTTCATATTTGATTGGATTTGTGAAAAGTCAACAAAATAAGATAAATATTTAAAAACAAAATAACAAATAAATAAAAAAAAAAATATCCACTTAACTTGTTGCTTCAGGTAAGTTAATTTTGTTTTAAATAGAGTTGTCTCGAGAATGATTAAACCCGACGGGCACCTTTCATACAATTGTAACAAAGTCTGAAAACAAAATTCGTACGCTAAAATAGTTGAGGAATTTTAAACCCATGATTCGAATGATCTTGAATGAATTTGAATTTGTTACTATAAACAAGACAGACTTTTTCAACCAATTTAAATTAAGATTGAGGTTCAAGCAATCGGATTTCACGAAATTTTAAAATCTTGGTTATTCCGAATTAGACTCAATAAGGTATTACTTATTTCGCACAGTCTTCGTACTGTAATTTGGCGAGAAAATCGTTTGTTCAGCAGTCATGGATCAGGAAAATTGTAACTATGACTAAGAGATATATATTCTTTTTACATTTGTTATACTGGTAGTCATGGTTACGACATATACGTCTATTTCATTTTCAAATGCAAAATAGCCATCAAAAGGGGTAGAGTGTTGAGGTACTTGGTGAATAAAAATGGGCATTCATTCGTAAAAATGCATTTCAATGAAAAACTCTGTTAAAAAATTGCTACACTACATTTTGCAAAATTTGAAAAATTGATTAAGATATAAAAAAAAATTCGTTAAATCTTTGATTTTGAATTTAATAGGTTGAGGGAAAAGTTTTCAAGTTGTGATATCGCACAATCTATAATTATTAGTTATCTAGATTTTTTTAACTTTACAAAAACAGATATAATTTTCGAACAGGGAAGAATTTCATTGCAAACACTTGAATTGGTAACGGCTTTTGTCAGTAGTAAAATGTTTGATATTTCCTTAACCTCTTGTAAGATAACTTACGCGTGATTGAGATTAAGTCAACAGAAAAGCATGAAAACGATTTACGTTGAATAAAACATGAAAGACATCTTAGCATGCTCTTCTTTTTTTTTTTCACTGTATGCATTTGCGATCTGGTGATAATCGAAGATTTAAGACGAGACTTTGTATGTTGGTTCCAGTATACTGTGGACACGGCGAGTTTCGATTGATTCCGTGTAGTATCTCTGAATAATTGTCCAAACAAATGAATGTTGACCATTTAATTCTAAGTTGGCACAAATTTATATTAACATTGTGCACAATACAATGGAATGATTGGAGAGACTCACAGCGGTGCTAACATCAATAACGATCACTTTCGTGGACTAAATATGAAAACGAGTACGAAAACTCGATGGTAAGTGGGTCGCCGTGTCTCTGTCATGCACTAACACACAGTAATGTCACATTCCAAGATTATCCTGGGGAGGTGGTTCCAATGTAATGTTATCGGGTCAATGATTTGAACTTACGCACTTCAAGGAGTCTCCGTTATAATCCTTTCCCGCCCCCCCCCCCCCCCCCCTCCCCAAATTTGAATATCGATTTTTTTCCCCTTTGTAATACGCGAGGACTGTGTTAAAATACAATATAATTATTTGCTATGTGTCACAAGATTTTGATATAACTACATAATATATTCTCCAATATTTTCTTTCTATCATTAAAATGCATAAAATTAATTTACCTTTTGAAGATCATTTGTGGATCGTATCTCAGTGTTTTCCAAACTCCACCTGAAAATCAATTCAAGCGATGAGTATGTGATAGTCATCAGAGTACCTAATAGGCACGATCGATGATGAAAGCACCAAAATAAAAAGAAAAATATTGTCCTAAAAGCTTATTTTATCGTAAGTCTTACCCTAAAGTATAAAGACCGAAGCACTTGCACGAGAAGTAGCAGCCGCCTTGTATGAAGTTAAACAAGCACATGAAAAGCCTTTAAAAGATATATTCTATTTGTTCCTTTATAAGAGTAAATCTTTAAACTATTTAAATGTACAGAGAGTGTATAGGAAATGTTCCCCCCTTCTCTCAACGTATGCATCGGCGACTTGCTCAAACAATCTAAACAAGATGAATGTAAAACACGCTGATTTCACAGTCTAGGTGTGACTTAAACCTTATCGCAAAGGGTCCATATTAATCTCAGATCATCTCAAAATCTTGATTGTGACATCTACTTACTGTTCATCAACACCTCATACTAGATATTTCGTCAGACTGTTACAGATATCTTACACTACATATCTCTCATGGCTGAGATATATATCACACATTAGATATCTCCCCAAACTGAGATATATACACCACATTCGAGATATCTCGCCAGGCTGTGAGAAATATCACACACTATATATATCTCCATGCTGAGATATATATAGCATGCTAAATATCTCTCCAGACTGAGATAGATACACTACATACTAGATATTTCTCCAGGGTGAGATAGATATCACATATAGTAGATTGAAATTTTGTTCAGAAAGCAAAAATTCAGAGGGACGTAATTTGAAAATAATAATTGTTATAAACTTGTACATAAATCCAGATAAATGCATGAAATTTTTATTTACAGAAAAATGACTTGTACAAGTCACGTGGATTCATTTTAATTTCTTGTGGCGGAAAGCAACAAACAATGAATCAATCATTTTAATTCTTCCAAAAAAGTTAACAAATTAACCTATATTATAAATGTCCTTTTAAATAGGCGTTTATGCTTTCAGTATTTTTGCATTTTCTAATTGGACAAAATGAACTTCAATAATTATGCATGTTTGGTATTATATAAGTTGATTAAACTGCGCTTTCAGAGCGCTTCTCGTTGTATATGACGTTTCGTATTTCTTGTGTTTGTGTCTGAGTGAAACGAATTGGAACATAAGTGTTATTTAAGAGTCTTGGTGGATGTGTTCGTAAGCACGGCTGTACTATATCACGATAAAAACTTGGCATTATAAAAATGGTTTATATCTCTCAAGGGTAACACTTCTCAAAAAGTTGGGGATGTAAATATGCTTGTTTAGACGTCAAACAACAACAACAACAACAGAACTAAATTGCAGAGGTATGAAACAAAAATACAGATCTATTACATGGACGGATCCTCATATTCGATAACAGAGGACGCAGTAAAATGGTGAGGGTCTGGGGCTGTCTTGAAGCCCCCAGTGGGTCCAGGGCAAAGTCCCAATGGGGGCGCAGAGGGCAAAGATAAGGATTTCTAACAAAGCATGACGTATATACTTCAGGGATTTTAGAAGAAATAGCCCATGTTGATGAGGATTGGAGAGGTGTTCATCCGCCACTTACCAGTCACATTAGTTATAATTACAAAAGAATATTATCTTGAAATCTAGAATTGAAGTTATCACAATTTTAATATTCTCTAAACCTGACACAATAAAAGAGCTGAAATCTTTTGGATTGAGTTGGGATGTCTTGTTGAATCTAAACTGTTTACTGAGGAAGGAGAGAGTATGGTACGACATTGATCAAAGCAGACGACCGCACACGGAAAACGACTAATTACGATTCAATGTTGATAATAACCTTTTTTGATATGACATTATGCAACTTTTCTAAATGCGTCAATATCTATACGTCTCCACATATTTCCTACTGCTCGTTTTTTCTTTCTTTCTTTTTTTTTTTTTTTTTTTTTTTTTTTTTTTTTTTTTGAATTGTTTGATTCAAGTTTGATGTTTGATTTAATAATATATACATTTTTTGTATATCTTAGGATATTTATCAATTTCCGAATTATTTCGCGCGTTTGCCAATATTAAACTATCAAGGGGGTAAGTGGTGGCCTTTGAAAATTACAGACTGTAATTGATTCAACGACATTTAATTTTTCCTATTTAAGAGAACGTTTCTTCAGACAGGAGCAGGATATTGCCCCCATTTTCACGGTGAATGGGATTCTTTTTCTCCACGTACCGCGGTTGTTATTAGCATTAAGCCAGATATATTGTTTGTTTGTTTATTTCGGTAAGCATTCATACAGCTTATTAGCGTACAAAATTATAAATAATATTACTAATAATAATTATAGTCACTCTGCAGTCTGCATGATGTTCACAGGATACACATTACGAAGATCAAGACATTCATAAATGTAACTAACAACGACAAGTTTTCCAGGCGCATTCCTAATTTTTGTCGTCAAGCTTGTGAATACTTTCTCAGCTTATATCATTCTTAAGCATTGCTATCACCCAGAAATTTGACAAGCTTGGAAACGCTTGGTTTATTGGTATAATTTTTTTTTTGAAAATGAATTTTTGTCTCAATTCCTTATAAAGCGAGGAAACAAGAGTAAAGGGACATTCATTTTCAATATATTTATATTCACTGAATCGGTTTTCTTATTGTAATATTTCTTTTGAAATTGACAATGCTTTCATCATAAAAAATGAATGCATGTCTGTTGCAAATATTTACCAAATGTAGAGCGTCGTCATCCCTTTGGATAATGTTAAATAAAAATATTAATAAAAAATCAATCAAATCGAATAATTGATTTATTGATAACACAAATATAAAATGTTCTAAACGCTGGATTAATAATCAAAGTATCATAACCACTAATGGTTATTACTTTCATTAATAATTCAAGGTCACCTAAGCTCAATATCTAGTGTGCCCCCCTCCCCACGAGCACACATGACTGGTTTCTCCTGGACGCAATCAAGTCTCTATAGAACTGTCTACGGATGGATGTTGTTCCACTCTAACTGCAAGATTGAGTCAGATGTTGCAGAGTCTGAGGCCGCAGTTGTCTATGGAGGATGCGCCTATCCAGTTCGTCTCATGCACGTTTGATTGGGTTCAAATCTGGTGACTTTGAATGCCCAAGGAAGAGCCCGGATATTGTGTATTTTCAGAACATCACGCCTTAATCAGTCACAATTTAGAATACTACTCCGCGATGTTGCATTATTGCAACCGCGTATGGCTGTATGGCTTTTGAGCATACCGTTGAGTAGTCAAATTACCTTGCATGTGAACTAATAATGTCCTGCCTTTATAGGAAATAGCTGCCTACACCATAACACTAGTACTACCCCTTCCAAATCGCTGACCCTCCTGTTTGTAATTTTGCGCAAAACGTTCATTTTGGCAGCCATACACTCTGATTCCTCCATTAGACCTCTGCAATGGAAATCAAGAACCAAACCAAACTGTCCACGAGCATTGCTGCGGCAATACTCTATGAGTCTGGGACCACTGAAATCTGTTTAAGCGATGTTGCAGAGTCAGATGAATTCTACAAACAGGTCTGTGCACGCTAATCCCAGTATCCCGTAGTCGATTGCTAACAGTCTGATGTGATATTCTGTGAATCTCAGGAATGACAGATGCCGTAGACGACGCTGTTGTATATTTTGGGGGAAGATGACGCAATCGTATGAAGTGATCCTGTTGTATATTTTGGGGGAAGATGACGCAATCGCATGAAGTGATCCTGTTGTATATTTTGGGGGAAGATGACGCAATCGTATGAAACGATCATGTTGCATATTGTTGGGGAAGATGACGCAATCGGATGAAGCGATCCTGTTGAATATTGTTGGGGAATATGACGCAATCGGATGAAGCGATCCTGTTGTATATTGTTGGGGAAGATGACGCAGTCGAATGAAGCGATCCTATTCTGCTGATATCGCACTTGGTCTACCTGCTCTATGTCGGTTATTTGTTGAACCATGAAGCTGATATCTACTACAAAGGCCAGATACGGTGCTCTGTACACAACTCTTCAACTGCATATTGCGATACACCTGCTTCCAGTCGTCCTATTTCGTTGTTGCACTGAGCATCAGTCAGACGCGGCATTTGTCAGGCGGCGGATACATTTAAAGACTACGTAATTAAATAAGTAGAACCCGTGCATTTAATAGACTACTGGTGTATTCTGAACTTATAACAATCAAGAGATACAGACACTGATTTTAGGTTTTTGTGGAAACACGTTTTAGTGTCCTCAGATTCTATAAACTATCTACTAGTATCCAGTAAACAATTTTATAACGTTAGTGCAGCAATCAAGCGATTCATTCTAGACCAAAAATTGTATGAAATAAAGATTTGATAAAAGTACAGCTATGCGCTAATATATATATATATATATATATATATATATATATATATATATATGGACTGTATATCGTATATATATATATATATATATATATATATATATATATATATATTATATATATGGACTGTATATCGTATATCGACAGGTACGTTCATGAAGTTCTGCCCTTTTGTGAAGATAATTGGCTTGGGCAGTTTTGTTCTCTTGTGAAGATAACTGGCTTGGACTGTTTATTGAGCGGAGTTGTGCTTTGTTCTGACGAGTATAAGCTTGGACAGTTTAGTGGGTGGAGTTTGTATATAGCACGGACATTGCGGAATGTTCGTTGTTACAATGAAAAGGCTATGGTAACGATCAGTATTCAATCTCGTAATTCCTTTAGAAAATCCAAATCAGTGAGAATATCAAATTCTCTAACACCCCCCAGGTGCCCGAATAGGACATCATCCATCATTCGCAGTTTTCAAATCAGTTAAAAGATTTTGCCCCTGATCTACTTTGTATTATAAATACATTATGTACAGTACATTGGTTGATTAAAGGATCCATATATGTTTCATTGTTTTTACCCGCGAAATGATTCCAATTTAAACAAAATTAACCGTATTACTGTATGTTTAATATACTGATGTGTGTCCAGATGCCTTCCGAGGCTTGCCCCGTGTGGATTCAGGTTAGAATAGGTCCTCCGTAGTCCTTACTTGTCGAAGGAGGCGACTAAATGGGGCGGTCCTCAGGATGTTGCCGTAGAAACCGAGGTCCCGAGTCACAGCAGGTGTGTTACGACAAAGATCCCTCCCTGCTCAAAGGCCGTAAACTCCGAGCATAGGTGTAAATTTTGCAGCCCTTTACTTCTCCAACGAGAGAGAACCTCCATTAACGTTCCTGGAAGCGGCGCCAAGTCAAACGTATTTCGCCGAACCTCTAGCATGCTGAGTGGGTCCTTCATCTCCGTATAAGCTAAAGATTCTCACAATTTAAACAATACACAACAAACCAACAATCCGAGATCCTTCATTGGTCAATAAGATATTGTGTATCTTGTATAAATTTTCAAAGCAAGCAACAAGATCAGAGAAGAAAAAAACAAAAGAAGTAAAACATCACCATTATTTTAGTTCAGTAATATTACTGAGCTGTATGGCCACTTTCAAATATAAGACATAAACTTCACATGTCTAATAATTTTGTAATACAGCATATCACTACATGCATTGTACTTCTTGGGAAGAGGTTGTCTCTATGTGAATTCATCAGTAATCCTTGCAAATAACATGTAATAAATCAAAACCCTGTCAAATAAAGCGTCGTATTAGTGTTGTAAAACAACGAAATGCTTCACTCCCCTACAAAAGTTCAGTATAAGACATATATCATAGTTTTGAGGGTTTAGTGGTACTCAAGTGCAGTTATTAATGACTGATTTAATACCGTCCCTCCAGGCCGAGATCACGCGAAGTGCCTCTCAATGAAGAATATAATGTAAAAAAAAAAAAAATCTAACTTTTTTTATCACCATATTCTAATTTTTCAATTTGTAAAATGAGTCCAGTGTATACTATACGGTATCAATTTGACATCGATCGCATTCATGAAATGACTGGGATATTGATAGTCATACCGTGTTATTTCGAAATGTCAAAGACCCGTGAAAGGACGGGAACATTATCAGTGGTGGAGTCCAAAAGCCCATCACATTAGTATAAGATTTAATACCACGTGATAAATATGGTACTGGTTAAGACTTATATTAATGGTACTTTTTTTTTGTTACATAAAGACTTAGTTTGGCATTTTAGTCTACTATTTTTCAAGTATAAATCGATCAAACACTACATGTGATATCATATGTTATTGCCTCACACTATCTGTACTGTTAATAAATCACGAACCCCGTGGGGTTCCGGGTTAGAATACGTCCTCAGTACCCCTTACTTGTCGTAAGAGGCGACTAAATAGGGCGGTCCTTCGGATGAGACCGTAAAAACCGAGGTCCCGTGTCAAAGCAGGTATGGTACGATAAAGATCCCTCCCTGCTTAACGGCCCTGAGTGTCGAGAATAGATCAAAATTTTGCAGCCCTTCACCGGAAATGGTACGTCTCCATATGAGTGAAAAATTTTCGAGCGGGACGTTAAACAACATATAATCAATCAATCAATAAATCACGATATTGCACTTGTGTAGATGACACTTCTTGTTCGATGTTGCACTTTTTTTTTTTGCAAGCTGTGGATTAACGTTCTGTATGCCACACCCAAACGTCTGTTGGTCGTCCGCTTGTTGAACTACCTCATTGTACTTCCATACAACACGCCAAAACATCACTTAATTATATCTCTACTTGATTTACATCAATTAATTATATCTATATGATTTACATCATGCATGTATTTATTGATCTATTAAATTAATGCATTTCGTACATTATCAGTGAATCGCGAATTGTCACGAGGTTTTTACATCTATTGTTCCACCCCGTGGAGGTTCGCACTCAATCCATCGAATTGTAAAGGTGATAAATGATTGATAAATAAATATAGACTAACTTGATCTAAACCTGCCACTCGGAATCAAAACGTCCAGAACACCAAACATTTCCAAGTCATACTCAGTGACCTCAAAGACAGGTGGTCAATTATTTACTCTACTGTCGTCTTAGAAACCAGGTAATGATACACAACATTTGCAGGGATGAGCAGGGTAATGAGGAGGGGTTGATTGGTGGGCGGATAGAGAAGGGTGGTGGGAGGGAGTGATTGACCCCTCCCAACCACCACCACCCCGACATTTACAACAGCAACAACTTTCCGTGTCCTCTATTAACCTCTTTTCTACCGTACCGGTCAGTTTGACCGCTGGCGCGTTAAAACAGGACGTCACAAAAGGAATGCCTCTAAATCTTTGAAACCATGGGTATAAAATATATGATATAGATATCATATTTTTCAGAATGTCTTCTATTTTATAACTATGTAAAAATAAATGGTGTCAATAGAAACATTTAGCTATAATGAAATTTAAAGTGGAAGATGTCTTTGTTAAAATATGACACAACGAACTGTCAAAAACCCATTTTCTCCGTCGATACTATTAATTTTATTTTCTCGTTAAATACAGTTAGTTTTATATTTTTGAAAAGCATATGTTCCCTACTTTTAGTGTATATAAAAATTATTTTCAATGTCTGGCAATGTTGTAGGAAAATAGAAATTTTATGTACGTATAAGTTTTTTCTAACTCTTTTATTTCTAATTGTTATAACAGAACGGCATTTTACATATATTTATATGTGGAAATAGGGTAAAGTAAAAGCAGCCTGTAAAAGTAGAAGAAATTTTTGTTTTGATAAGCTCTTATTCGTGTAATAATTCTCAGTAGTTTTTATTCTACAAATAGTTGGATTTTGGGCACGTTGTACGGTTTTCTTTAAATCAAGAGAAAAATGACGGCGCTGAAACCGATCGCGACGCACCGCATGCCATGATGTGTATTACCTTTATACAGGTAAATCAAATCCTTTTGATACACTAAAACAATAATTACATATGTACAAAATATCCAGATTGTATTCTCAGCTTTTCAGAAATATTTACAAAACCAAATTTGATATTTAATAATGAGAAAATCTTCATAAACTCCATTGTCTAGGATTTGAGAGAGAGAGAGAGAGAGAGAGAGAGAGAGAGAGAGAGAGAGAGAGAGAGAGAGAGAGAGAGGTTGGAATTTAGATTCAAACACTAGGTCTATACGACTCTAATCCAGTGCCCCTTTGGAGTCATTCATTGACTTCTCTGACAAAATTTACAGAAAATTGTTCCCTATCAAATTCTGAACAAGAGTATATGTCATATGCTTACCCCAAATCAGGGCACAAATTGCTTTAAACTGATTTAAAGATACTGTCATTTAGTCTTTCAAAGCCTCAAAAAGTGCCGGTAGAGAAAGGGTTAAAGAATCACAGGAAATACGATAGGGAAAGGGTTAAAGAATCACAGGAAATACGATTTTGGTTTACGGTTGTCGCACAGTATCGTTCTAGAACTTAAAATATGGAATATACAAACCATCGTTCAACGGACACTATCACATGATTCTTTGATATATGACGTAAATTAATGACCACATGACTGTTTTCATGGCAGGACAACGTCTGGGTGAAGTGTGAGGATATTTCCTTTTGTGGTCTCATACATTAATTTTGCTAAATAAACGATCGAATGAAGATTGGTCTCGTATCAATCTACAAGATATCCAGCCAAAATCATACAACATTTACCGAAGACCAACGTCAACTATCACAATGACCTTGACATTTAAAGATATGCCATCTGGTCAAGGCTTATGAAGCACCGTCTATAACATATATTTTGTGGATGTATGAAGTATTCAAAACAGCCACGTAGATCACAGAGTGGACATGTTATCAAAGAATGGACCTGCGTCCGGACGGACACAAATATTGAGTAAATAAGTTTTATCTATTTATTTATTATATTTATTTATTATTTTTCTATTCTATTTTGATTTTTTTTTTTTTTTGCATGTACACTGCTTTGTCTGGCGTAGGAAAATGAATTTACTGAGAGAGATGTGAACAAAGGGGGTACTTCACAGTTGTTTGAAATTCTTAACAAGCAAAAATTAATGATAACAATGAAAACAAGATGTTATTTTGCCCAAACTTCAGAATCTTATACTGGCGGTGGGTAAGGTGGGTGAGGCAGAAAGAAAAAAAAATATATGAAAATGTGTTATTTTGCCCCATCTTCAGTCTTGCATAGTGGAGGCTGGGGGGCGGGGGGGGGGTGTTCATCATTCACAACGATTCATCAGTTCAAATATAATATTCCTACCACTCAATGCTACTATAAAATAGGAGGCACTCAGCCAACCTATCAGGTGAAAATAATGGAACCCCCATCTCCACCCCAATTGCTTCTGCGCTTCTGTGGTTTCCGACCCATGCACATCTCTTGTTGGTTTTTTCTTTGTTTTGAGATATTTATCTTGATTTGAGTCATGCTGTTTATTCCATGAGCGTGGATTGAGATCAAATCATTACACTGTTTCACAAATTGTGTGAATATTTTTGTTTTGCAGCTTTTCTATCAGTGCGTTAATTTGGCTAAAACACAATATCATTCTTTGTTGATGGTCCGCTAACTACACTACTCCGATTACCTATACAGAAACAATGAACATATTGAATGCTAGCAATTCTCTCTGCCACTACATCTTGTTTTCTTGTGCTAATCAACAATAATTTTTATCGCAAAGCGACTTAAATTTCTCACGAATTTATATCCCCTCTCTAACACACGTTATTTTGGAAATCGTTCAATACTGCCCCACCCCTCCCCGCCTTCCGGAATTGCTTATTAAACACAACATAAAATTTGACGGTCGTATATGGTAACTACATTTGTGTAAGAAATGAACATCAACATAAGACGAACTTGAAATATATCTTGTCTCGATATCGGATCATCGCAATAGGTTCAGAACCTCCCAAATATTAATACCATAAATTTTGCATCGGAATTAGGAGAGGTCCTGATGATATTGGTATTTATTTCAACACATGAAGTCACAATTTGATTTGAATTTAAGAAACGCCATTATCAACTTCGCACAGACCCATACTTATTGATTTACCTAGATTCTTTTTCTCTTGTTTGGAGAAAAGTGAAAGTATAGCATGTGAACCTTCTTAAATGTGTAAGACGTGGCTATGATGTTTGATTATACATATTTTCTATCTGTGGTTAAATGTCTTTGATTGTCTGATCAAACTGCGTTATTTAAAAAAACAATGCACGTGTGTGTTACGCCAAAGTGTTTTGATGATTCGAGATGGTTTGCACAATGATCTACCAGAGATAAAACCAATGCTCAATAGACTGTATGATCCGTCGCATGCGATTTTGGTTTAAAGGGGGATGTTTTGTTTTTAATTTGGAAACGTGTACCCTAGGCGTATTCGAAATAAGGAAATATTTCTGCGATTCGACTATTCTCTTGTATAAAGTTGACAAACTTTTACAGAAATTGTCGTCACTTGCAACTGAAAAAAAAAAACAAAACAAAAACACACACACACACACCCCAAAAAACCCCCAAAACCACGCATTGCATGCCATATATTTACATAGCACAACAACAAAGCATTGTAAATACCTTTTACATTTTATGATCGAATCCTTAGAATCCAAAATCAGACACAAATATTAATCCCGTATCGTGTATTAATCCACTATCGCGTATTAATCCGAAGTCCTGTACGCACCGTAGCTAGAATTCCCAAGATATTCACTTACCGACGCCCCACAACGAACCAGCGATGAATGGCCAAAACGATCACACTCCCGTTGAATAGAAGCTGTAAAAATAACTTGTTTGTGACTAATTTAGTAAGTTCAGTTGTATCGACTTTGCTTCCTTCTATGACTCTGTAGTGTTGTAAGTAAAATTTCCTGTTTTATTTTTTAAAAAAAAGAAGCCATTCTGATAATACGTGTAGTTATAATATCTGAATATATGTGCGCACTTACAAACATTAAAATGTATCCCATCTAAACAGCAGATCAGTATCGCTCGATTACAGACGGTAGGCCTTAGTCCGTTTTTACGCCATTAAATGTCGTGACAGATGAATATCATAAAAAAAAAACATTGTTTGTTTTTTTTTAAACTGGGAAATAAATGGATTAAAGTCAACTTTTAAGAACTTGTATGTAGAGGTCGGCCATAATTCTTTTCATGATGTGTAATTCAATTTCAAATAACCGTGAGGATATATGGTCAAGTGAAATAGGTAGAATTTACACACACGCACACACCACGGGATGATTTGGTCGATAGCTAGACATCGGATTGATGTATTCAGGACAGGACTTTCATGGTTAGCTAAATTCATTTAAATTGGCCTATTACGAATCCCCTGTCGTGAATAACCAGCTAGTCTTTGTGGATCATTCGGTCGATTTTGCCATATTTGCATCCTAAAATGCTGTGTTGTCGGACTAGAGTGGGTCTGTTGACTGACAGAGTGTTGTAAAACGCCACTTTTTTCATACAATTATTTTGGAATTGATGTTCGCAGTCCATGTTGTTTTTGATTAGGTCATTAGATTCTTCTCTATCTGGACGAATATATTATACATGGGATAAGAATATTGTTGTGCATACCTTCAAGTGTATTCATATACGAGTCTATATAGATCTCATTGCCTTCTTTTTCTGCTTATATTCATTTGTTGGTTGATTGATTAGCCTTTCACCCCATTTCCGTGGGAATCTGGGTTAGAATAGGTCCCAAGTACCTCTTGCTTATCGTACGAAGCGAATACTCGGGGCGGTCCTTCGAATGAAATCACAAAAACTGAGGCCACGTGCCACTGCAGGTATAGCACAATAAAGATCCCTCCCTGCTTAAAGACCATGATGGCCGAGCATAGGCCTAACTTTTACAACCCTTTACCGGATATGGCGACATCTCAATGTGAGTGAAATATTCACGAGCGAGACGTTAAACAATATACAACCAACCAACCTTTGACAACCTATGCAGAATCCTCACATCAATACATAACGTATTAAATTTAGCGAGCAAGAACAAATTATCTTCCAGCAAACAATTTTTAGGTCACCTGAGTAAACTCAGGTGATGTATTGCAATTGGTCCGCCTCCGTCGCCGTGCGGTAACAATTAAACATTTTAAATACTTAGTCTTGACAACTTCCATTCCAATTATTTTCAAGTTTGGTATGAAGCATCTTATACCTTTATATAGCTGCAATAATGTAACCCTTATTGATTTTTTTATTTTGACGTTTTCTGTGGAGAGCTACAATTCCACAGGATTTTCGTAATGGTGCAAAATATTTTACAGAGACACTACAGCTCATTTGCCACATTTTAATCGAGTGTTTTTAAAACCATGTATCGATGAAATAATAAAAATCATAACAGTAATGACAATTTTGAACGTTAAGAATGCATTAATTTGCTCTCGACAGCGCTTTACAGATCATCGGAAATTCAATGATTTCCTCACTCTGACTCGATTAATGATTGATTGATTTTATATTGTTTAACATCCCGGTGAAGAATCTTTCACTCACATGGAGACGTCTGATTCGAACATTTTACATCATGTTATTCAGTATTACAACACACGTGATGTGTAAACACTTATTTAAATACCCCTTAAAGGGGTCCACACTCGCTTCTCGAGTATGGGTTTATTTCCTGCTTCTTATAATTAAGTAATTATAATTCATTTTTATAACAGAAAACTTTTTCAGTCCCTATTAACCAAATAAGAAACAACACGCCACGTGTTTTGATCAATATAGCATTTACTTTTAAAGTCCTGCGTGTGTGTCTCGTAGCTAATGAGTCACAGTAATATCCTCACGTAAATTCTAGTCTGAGTACGAATTGTATCTCGTGCTGTCTTAACCCTTTTCTCGCATAATCTGTCAAAAGTCTGGGTTTAGCCATTGCACGTTTCCTCGTACTGGATTGTTTACCGTTCGTGCGCATGCGTCCGAAGACCGAAGGAGAAAGTATCACAAAGTTTATACATTCAACTATGCAACAAAATTAAAGAAAGCTCTGGGAAAATTGTCATTTTACGATGTTTGAACAAAATGAGCTGTAGTGCATCTTTAATGAACAACCTATAATAAGCTCCGTGTATTTGTCTCTAATGTTGTTTACACTAAAAGGGTACCAATGTTGCGCTTGGGCATGTCTAATAAAGGCGTTTTCTTAAAATATATAACATAAATGGTACCAATTTTGATGCACCAGATGCGCATTTCGACAAATAATGTCTCTTCAGTGATGCTCAAGTCACAAATTTTGGAAATCCGAAATAAGAACAAACGAGGAAGAGCTGAAACCAAAAATAACAAATATCTGATTCTGTCTTTTCATGCCAGTACCGATATACTTAGCAACTGGGCAATATCACGTACAACATGTGAAATTCTTCGTCTGCTCCGCCATGCTTCTTATCAAGAAATCTCGCAGGTGGATCTAATGAAAATCCAAAAGTTGACAGTCAGCGCAAAAATGTAGTTGTTGAACACGGACTCGAACCATTTCGACAAAGAAAGGAAAATTGCATGGCGGCAGAAAAAAATAAACTCTGTTTTTTTTAACTTGATATCAAATTCATTGCCGCTTTCTACTAAGTACTGGAACATTAATGTAAACACTACCTTATAAAGACATATGCAAATAAGTTGACCACCGAAAGTTCTGCTTCATTACATCAAACATAACGCACAATATGAATCGAGAAAACTGGAATATTCTGGAAATGTTAAAAATTATAGAATAGATTCTCACAAATCGTACGTTTGCAGGTTGTAAATTTATTTATTGACTATGAAACATATATCAAATTTGTTTAAGTAAAGAAACCCAGCAAATGTTTATAATGATCGAAAATGTTGCGGGAGTAAATCACTCCCGCATTTGCACCATTACGGAGATCCTAAGGAATTGTAGCCTTCCCCCATCCCACTCCCCCAAGAATAGGGATACATTATTGCAGTTACAGGTAACCTTTATACAGATTGTATATTTCATGATCCCTGGGATAGAGGTTCTGACTTAAAGGGGGGGAGGCAAACTTGGTGTATAGTATTTATGTGTAAAGAATTTAAAAGACATCTTCTTTAATGCTATTGATACTGAATTGAAACTAAATAGATATTTAGAATGAACAGTTAACCCTTTACTAAAATTGAAAATTCGATGATCTCAGGGTAAGAGGTTTTAGTATTAGGGTGAGGCCAAAATGGTCAGTGATTAAATGTGTTAACAATTGAACACTTTTACCTTCTTGATAATTCTAATTCTTTTCAGATTTGGTATGAAGCATCTTTAAGATAAGGGGGTAAACATCGTAAATTTCAGGATTCCTGCCCCTCTGGGGCCTTAGGGACGGGGCAAAAACTGCCAAAATGTGATCAATTTTCAAAAACACCTTCTCTACAACTGCACATGTTTAAGAAAAAAAGCTACATGCATAGTGAGGTAGAATCTCTGTAAAAGTGTAAATTTCACGATCCCCGGGTTGGTTTATATAGTGTATATGTGTAAAACATTTAAATGATATCTTCTTTAATGCTGTTGATACTAAATTTTTTAGGAGTAAGTAGTTCTCTACCAAACTTGTAAATTTCATGATTCTAGGGGGAGGGGGGAGTAAAGATTTGGTTCCAGGGTGCAACCAAAATTATTTTAGTGATTATTGTTTTTATCGTTTGAAAGACTGCTTGAAGTTTGCTGATATGGTACAAACACTAAATGTATATTTAGGAAAAGAAATGGATGTAACAGAAATGGGTTTTAACTTTAGGACAGGTCGAAATTAAACAGATCGTGTTAATATTACATATATTATGTAATGCCTTTCATCAGTATAGGCACTTTTAAGGGCATTTAAGTTTTAAGAATACACCTTATTTTGTATGTGTACTTTTACTGAATATTAGAATCTAGAAAATCAGAAAAGGAATGTTTTTTTTTGTCTGGATTGCATAGCCCTTTGGACTAGTTATACTTTTAACTAATACTCAGGTGACCAATAAGGCCTAGGGGCCTCTTGTTATCATATTCCAAAATTGTGTGAAGACACTACAGTGATGTATCGGTGTAGCTGATTGGATCACTAACGAATTATCAACAACTGTGGGAAGGTTTTACTAAATCACCAACTTGGGCATGTGGATATCGAAACTGCATAACATTGAGGAAAGAAGATGCGAGTTTGCGAAAACCAACAAGCCATGTTAGTCTCCTCTTCCTGCTGTATATAGTGCAGTCTATAATGAAGAAACAACAGCAACAAAAACAACAAACAACATCAAGAAAATAATAATGATAATAACAAACAAAATCAACAAAATAATAATCAGAATAAAATCAACAAATAACATCAAGAAAATAATAATAATCATAACAACTGCAAACAACATCAACAACACAATAATAATCATAACAACTACAAACAACATCAACAACACAATAATAATCATAACAACTACAAACAACATCAACAACACAATAATAATCATAAAAACTACAAACAACATCAACAACACAATAATAACCATATCAACTACAAACAACATCAACAACACAATAATAATCATAACAACTATAAACAACATCAACAACACAATAATAATCATATCAACTACAAACAACATCAACAAGACAATAATAATCATAACAACTACAAACAACATCAACAACACAATAATAACCATATCAACTACAAACAACATCAACAACACAATAATAACCATATCAACTACAAACAACATCAACAACATAATAATAATCATAACAACTATAAACAACATCAACAACACAATAATAATCATAACAACTACAAACAACATCAACAACACAATAATAATCATAACAACTACAAACAACATCAACAACACAATAATAATCATAACAACTACAAACAACATCAACAACATAATAATAATCATAACAACTACAAACAACATCAACAACACAATAATAATCATAACAACTACAAACAACATCAAGAACATAATAATAATCATAACAACTACAAACAACATCAACAAGACAATAATAATCATAACAACTACAAACAACATCAACAACACAATAATAATCATAACAACTACAAACAACATCAACAAGACAATAATAACCATATCAACTACAAACAACATCAACAACACAATAATAATCATAACAACTATAAACAACATCAACAACACAATGATAACCATATCAACTACAAACAACATCAACAAGACAATAATAATCATAAAAACTACAAACAACATCAACAACACAATAATAACCATATCAACTACAAACAACATCAACAACACAATAATAACCATATCAACTACAAACAACATCAACAACACAATAATAACCATATCAACTACAAACAACATCAACAACACAATAATAATCATAACAACTACAAACAACATCAACAACACAATAATAATCATAACAACTACAAACAACATCAACAACATAATAATAATCATAACAACTACAAACAACATCAACAACACAATAATAATCATAACAACTACAAACAACATCAACAACATAATAATAATCATAACAACTATAAAGAACATCAACAACACAATAATAATCATAACAACTACAAACAACATCAACAAAATAACAACAGACATCATCAAAATAATAATAATGATAATAATAATAACCAAATTGAAACAAAAAAAATTGTCGTGAATCCTAATTGCACTTGGAAAAATTTACGCTTATTGTTAAAATGTTGTTTTCTAAATGATAGCAATGTAAATGTATTCTGGCTATATTAATGCATCAGATGCTAACTTCCTCAATGCCATCTCCCTGATCATCTCCCTGGTCATCTCCCTGATCATCTTCCTGATCATCTCCCTGATTATCTCCCTGATCATCTCCCTGGTCATCTCCCTGATTATCTCCCTGGTCATCTCCCTGGCCATCTCCCTGATCATCTCCCTGGTCATCTCCCTGATCATCTTCCTGATCATCTCCCTGGTCATCTCCCTGATTATCTCCCTGATCATCTCCCTGATTATCTCCCTGGTCATCTCCCTGATTATCTCCCTGGTCATCTCCCTGGTCATCTCCCTGGTCATCTCCCTGATCATCTCCCTGGTCATCTCCATCTTCAGGTAATTTTGCAAGGCATGTCAGATGCACGTACAGCTGAAACACAGAAAACTTCACATTTCACAAAACAGTGGTACTTTAGTTAAATTGCATATCGGAATAAAAATAAGAATTAAGAAATACACCAATTACTTCAGTTGACAGGGCTTTTTCGTTTTCCTACATTTTAGGGCCCAGTTACAGGACCTAATTCAAGATCACCAATATTTTCCCTATTTTCAAATTTAATTTTCCCCGATCAACTACATCAAGTGTCCTAAAGTTTATGATTACAGAGGTAAGAAAAACATGTTTTTCCAGTAATAAAATCAAACTCTAAATTATGATGATAG
>JAMZEH010000025.1:110000-330000 GCA_024699665.1 Ostrea denselamellosa
TGAACTCGATAATTCCTTCAACGATTTAAGACGTAGTGTCTAGAAAAACGTTACTGGATGTAGATATGTCAACTGTGAATTTAATGGGAGCCTGAAATGCATTGGCTAGTTTAATGAAGTTGTCAAGGTCTCTACAACTTCCTGCTTACACCATCTCAATGTCGTCAATGAATCGGTACCAATAAAAGACTTTATTGGTGCCCACATTAGTAAGTTACTTTCAAGTATTCCTATAACATAAGAAGGAACTATTTTGATGCCCATGGCCGTGCCACTTATTTGTAGGTAATGTTAAACATGAAGATATCAAACTTGAGAACATGTTCCAGGAGCTCCACCAACGGTTCAATGGAATGTCTGAAGGGACCTCATATCCCAGACTTTCCTACAAGCTTCAATACCCTCCTGGTGTGGAGTGTGGATGTACAGGGGGGGGGGGGGGGGGGGGGTGACGTCATTGTTACCAACAATGTCTGGTCCGGGAGGTCAGGAGAGGAGTCTTATTGATGTAATAGGTCGTGTCTTTGCGATATGACAGAAATCTTCTACATGAGGACGGAGATTTATATAAGGAATTCAGAAACACATGTACACGTACATTTTGTTGATTATATATCTATTTAGAAAAAACCCACGTGAACACAGCTAATACTTGCTTTATTTGAATGGTCCACAATCTTGAGTATTTTATGACCTTATAATATTTGATAGTAACTTGGCTAGAATGCCTGTGAAAGATAATAGTGACACAATTCTCAACGAGACGTAAAACAAACAAACAAACAAACAAGCAATCAATCTATAAAAAAACAATAATAACTAGTAAACAGTCTGATAGTATCTGGGTTAAAATATCTATGGAATCTTATAATAATTTGGTTCAAGTATGTATAAAATCTGTTAGTAATTAGGTTAGTTGGTTGTTTGTTTTAAATCCCTTCCATAATTGTTCCCTCATACTAAGAAGTCACCAGCTGTAAGTGAAGTGCCACAAATTTAGACCTATGCTTAGCGTTTGCGGATGAGGGTTCTTTAACGCGTCAACGCCTTTCGCAACACGGGACCTAGGTCATTAAGATCATATCCGAAAGACCAGTGATTCTCACTTCTAAAGGACAATGTTGTGACGAAGGAGCAACACTATCTATATCTTTATATTCATGTTTATTATTTCTTTGTAAAAACGTTTAATCTAGCAATTAGGATCAAATAAAAATAACATGTAAGTAACTATCAATAATTACATATATCTGTGTCTTAGGTTTGATGCGACCATGGAACGAGCAGGGTTCTAACTCATGACATCCCCATTTCGTAACTACATTAAAGTATCTATAAAATCTAATAGTATCTATAGAATTTAACGGTAATCTGGTAAAAGTATGTATAAAAATTTAACTGTAATCTGGTAAAAGTATCTATAAAATGTAATAAAAACTAGGCTGAAGTATAATATGTATAAAATCTAATAATAACTCAGTTAGATATCTATAACTAGTGACATAGAATGGGTTTAAAACTGTACCGGTATAAAACGTTCACTTCTGCATGTATGTATAGCAATTAGCTTTCAGAATAACTAACAAGCGTTTGATAAAAAAAAATTAATGAGAGTGATAATAGATTTTAAAACACAGACTCCTGTTTCCTATAAACATGTATATAGTGGAGTCCTCTGTTCTCTGTCTACACTGACATTTAATTTTGATTTGTGTTACCTACTTAGAATCAATCACTTGAATCTTATTCGGGATCTTGATTACGAGCGGCGGTAGATGTGTTTCGATTTTACAAGGTGTCGCTATGTTCCGTTTACTATTTGCACTCAATATTTCAATTATAAAGTTTGTACTGGCATTTCACGATCACATTCTCCCCGGGATCGTGCCACCACTAGTTATTACTTGCACTAGATTGTTCAGTGCAATTGCCATTGATTGTTTATGGTTTTAAGCCGTATTGGCAATATTTCAGCTATTTCACGGTGGATATTTTCGGCAGTAAGTTGTTGGGTTTCCCTGACGCCCCACCCCCCCCCCCCCCCACCCCCAAGTGAGTCTTCTTTTTGTCGATAATCAAGGAAACAACTGTTTGAGTGTCAAGGGGTTGCAATCCAAGATATGGGGTATCTTTTAACCCAGTGTGAATGACGGCAATAATTGTGTATAGCGTAACTGTGGTAGTTGAAGTATTCTATTTTTAGCATGTTTATTCCATGTTTGTGAAGTCGACTTCTATGGTCACCAGCGAAGTATAGCTATCACTTTCACAATCATATGCTTGTCTGTCACACCCTAAAATTTTTAAATTAGTCCATCTTGTTTTTATGCGGTATATACAGTGGTCACTGATACCCTCGCATATGTATATCCTCACAGTAAACAAGTACGTTCTATAGATAAAAATCATTACTTTGATGTTTGCCAGTTTACTTGCGGAAGGTCGGTGGTCTCTTCCCAGGTATATTGTATCTGGGTTCTCTCCTCCACCAATAAAAACTGGACGCCACCAGATAACTGAAAAATTGTTGAGTGTGGCGGAAAACAACAATCAATCAATCAATCAATCATTACTTTGATAACTTGAGGACGGAAGTTTTGGTGATCAGCGCAAATAGCATTATATCACAGACCTTACGTATAGATTTTAAGACATTGAAATCTACAAATGATTTTAAAACTTTTCAGAATATAATTGTTTTAAAATGTGAAACCTTGATAATCTTCAGGATTAACAAGTGAAGATAACGAACAGTGATCAATGAACAAGTAGATGTAACGAACAGTGATCAATGAACAAGTAGAGATAACGAACAGTGATCAATGAACAAGTAGAGGTAACGAACAGTGATCAATGAACAAGTAGAGGTAACGAACAGTGATCAATGAACAAGTAAATATAACGAACAGTGATCAATGAACAAGTAGAGATAACGAACAGTGATCAATGAACAAGTAGAGGTAACGAACAGTGATCAATGAACAAGTAGAGGTAACGAACAGTGATCAATGAACAAGTAGAGGTAACTAACAGTGATCAATGAACAAGTAGAGGTAACGATCAGTGATCAATCTCATGAATTTTATAAAGGTTACAGAATTAAGGGAAGGGCAAACACGCAACCCAGGACATGCCGGGTATCAGTAGAAATAAGCATTCCCTGTTGACCGTTCACACCACCGCAAGTCCTGTATCGTGATCATGCAAGCATTCAACTTACAGGCAAGGACAGGTTGAGTTTGTAAATTGTCTATAGAATTTGCGAAATGCCGACTTTAAACGAGATTGTTGAAACCCCTATGACATTAACTTATTTGTTTGAGTTTCTTTCGTAACTGGGGAGGGGGGGGTCGTGAGTTCGGAACCCGTTCGTGCCATGTCCGTGTCAAACCTAAGACGTAAACATAGATAGTGATTGCTCTTTCGCCAAACGCTCGGCATTTAGACGTGAGAATCCCGGGTCTTTCTAATATCACCTTAACAACGGAGGTCCCGTGTCGCGGCAGGCGTTGGCACGTTAAAGAACCTTCACTGCTAAGGCCCTGAGCGCTAAGCGTAGGTCTAAATTTGAGGTACTTCACCTACTGCTGGTGACGTCTCAGTCAATGTGAATAAATGCGGTTACAACGTTAGGTATCAATAGTAATAGGCTAGTATAAGTATCATTATTAATAATTAACATAATTATAATGCTAACATAATTAATAGTAAAATGTAATAATAGATATTTTTAGTACTGTAAAAGACAAAATAAATGCAGATATTAATTTAATCATTATAGTAATAGATGGAATAAAATATAGAGAAGACTTATAAGTATAGATAGTAATAAGCTTTTTTTTTTTTTTTGACTGTTTGATTGAACAAACAAAGAAAAAATCAAAACCCCCGATATTGTGTTACGCCTCGTTGACCGGTCACTACCTACGTTTACGTCTTAGGTTTAACGCGGCCCAGCATGAACGGGGCTCAAACTCACGACCTCCAGTTACAAAGCGAACGCTCTACCACTGAGCTACTGGTCTAATAGAGATATTAACAGTGATAGGCTAATATAAATTTTTTTGTAAGTATTAGCAGTAATACATTAATATAGACATTAGCAGTTATAAACTGATATAGATATTACTAATAATAGGCTAATATAAGTATTAAATGTGATATGCTATATAAATATATATAGTAATAAGCTAAATGCTGGTATTAATAGTAATAGGGTAAATAAATATAGATATTATCAGTAATAGGCTAATATACATTTTTTTAAGTATTAGCAGTAATAGAGTAATATAGGTATTAACAGTAATAAGTTGATATAGGCATGAACAATCACAGGGTAAATGTGATATGGTATACTGGTATTAATAGTAATAAGCTAAATGAATATAGGTATTAACACTAATAATTGATATGGGCATTAACAATCATGGGCTAAATGAAGATAGGCATGTATAGTACTGAGCTAATATAGATATTAATAGTAATACTATGAAGGTAATATAGGTATTAACAGTAATAATCTGATATATCCTTCAGATATCGAGCCAGATCAGCCTCTAGTGATTTCTAATTGATAGGAATTTTTCTACCCTGTATGGAGAGAAAACGCTTAATCATGTTATGCTTAACTACATATATGTAATTCAACAAACCTCCAAACCAGGTTTTTCTTTTTGATTTCATATCATATCTGAAAAGTAAAAAAATAAGGTTCTTCCGGGTTTGGGAATGCTATTTAGAAGTATTTATACAATTTTCATGCATATTTTACAACCAACTTGGCCACGGGGACAGCCGTATATTGAATTTCCCAGTCATTAATCATACAGAACGCCCTGTAAATATCGTGCTGAGCATGTAGACCTAAAATAGAATGTTCACGACATCCAGAATTTTCTTTGTAAGAATGTGTCCGTCCTCTGATTGGGAATTGATGTAAGTGAATTCGCTTTAAGATCAGATATAAATGTCGAAATAAAGTTTGATGATGATCATGTGTCAATATTGTTTTAGACTCTCTCTCTCTCTCTCTCTCTCTCTCTCTCTCTCTCTCTCTCTCTCTCTCTCTCTCTCTCTCTCAGCTGCAAGTTCAGAAACTACCTTTTCATACCTGTCAGTTTAAAAGTAGGTCAGGGTGTCGTAATACGTAGACTTGCATTACTGTAGGAAGTTGATACCGATGATTTAGGTACGTTTAGGGATAGGAATTCGGTAAATCACACATTCTCCAAATATTACATTAACGATAACAAACTTGATATGTGTGAAATACATGCATTCTTCTTTTTCGAAAAGGAAAAAAAAAATAGACATTGAGTTTCAAGAGTCCATGAAAAATTCTCCAACATGTTACACAGTTAAAATTGTCTTTCATGATTTACATACATAAGTACCTTTTCGTTTGAAAATCATTCCTCGTACGTACAATATTACGCGTATCTACACAACTGATTTCCATTCATGAGGAAATGGCTATAATTTCCATTAGGAAAAAAAACAAACTTTATTTTACGACGATTAACAGACAAGTTCTACAACTTATATTAATGATTCTCGTCGGTTCAGAGGAATCCCACGTGTCTGAGTGAGTGACCACAATACCCCCTCTCACACACTCAACCACTGCCGATCCGGTGGATCGAACTCGGGTCGCAGCGGTGAGAAGCGAGTGCGATTTTTTTTTTAATCTTTTATTTCTTTTTATCATCACATATATAACAATCATATCTTAATCAATACATAATTTTTCAAACAAACATTAATTGTATATCTTCTTTTTTAACAAATAAATAAAAGTACACCCTCGGTTTCTATCCAGTTTCTATCACAGTGTGATTCATATACAGGAACTTGTTATGAAATATATTGGTTTTGTGTTCAATAGTACAAAATTGACAGGAAATGTAAATTTCTCTAGGCATATTTACACAGCGTTGTAATACCAAATAGTTTACCATTTTGTAGACATAGTTGCCTTATTTTATTAATACAAAATCTGCATATTGAGAGGGGGATCACAAAAAAATAAATAAATAAATAAAATAAAACAAAATTAACAAGTTCGATGTTCTTTGTAAGTCCAGTTAGAAATATTTTCTCAAAGTTCAATGAATTGTAAACGCCATTTTCACAGTCTTTCAGGAATGATTCAAGTCGATATATAACAAAATTATTTTTGAAATCATCAGTTCTTTACACTGCAAGAACAAATGAAATAAATCGTCATTTTCTGAATCACACACTGGACATACCCTAGATTCAGTAATCCCAAATTTAAACAATATTTTCATTCATAAAAATAATATCATGAAAAATTTTAAAATCGAATTCAATAATATCTGGCGATTTACATGGGCTCCACAAAACTAACCACCTTATATCATTTTGATTAACCATTTGAAATTTATTACTCCAACATTGATCAGAAACAGGGCGTGAGAAAAGCTTTTCTATCAATAATTTATATAAAATTTTTTTCACAGTACAGGAATTGAACACAAATGTTTGATCTTTGAAACTGATTAGAAAATTTGGCTGAAAATCATTTCTAGTATATTCATTTCCACACACATTTTTTTCCATTCAACTGAAATAACTAATTTGAAACAAATGTAATTTCTTTGATAATTTTGATATCGATATCTGAATTATCCTCTTGAATAATTTCTAGAATTCAGGAAACAAGTAGAAAACTAGGTATAGCCTCGTAAGTTATGTTTTGGATATGTGTGATGCCTGATCGGATAAAATGATCCCATTTCAACATCTTATTATTAGTAACAATCTGAGGGTTGCAAAATAGACAATGATGATAAATGTCATTGTTTACATCCTTGTATTCTATACTGTATTCTATTGCACACCATGCATCAGGCATCTCTGCACTGCTTTAAAGTTTGGAGATCTTTTTTATGAAATAGTAATAGAAATATTTCAAATCCTGCATTCAAATTACCAATCTTTGACAAAATAAAAAATTTACATGTGAACTTCCATAAAAATTGCTTGGTGCTGAAAAATAGTTCGCTTAAAAATTGAAATCGCAAAGACAACATTTTAAGGTATATATCTATCACATTCCAACCACCATCTCTTTTATCTCCAATTATGTTTTTGTATGAAACTAAATGATTCCTAAAATTCCACAAAAAGTTTGCACATTTGTCTTGAATACCTTCTCAAGCCCATTTTGGGATTGATATAACTGATCAAAAAATACAGTCGTGACACAAACAGTGCTCTCCCTTGGTTCGGCCCCGTAGGGATCCGGGTTATAGTAGATCCTCAGTACCCCTTGCTTGTCGTAAGAGGCGACTAAATGGGGCGGTCCTTCGGATGAGACAGCAAAACCCGAGGCCCCATGTCACAGCAGGTGTGACACGTAAAAGATCCCTCCCTGCCCAAAAGGCCATAAGCGCCGAGCATAGGACTAATTTGCAGCCCTTCACCGGCAATGGTGACGTCTCCATATGAGTGAAAGATTCTCGAGCGGGACGTTAAACAATATTTAATCAATCAATCAATCAAACTAAAGGAAAGGGTTTATGAATGTAAAAAAAAATTGTATAGAGCTCCTTGATTGTTATTTTCTTACATTTACCAGGATATAGAGAGGATGTAGAAATTGAAATTGCACTTCAAGCAATGAATGTTGAATTATTATCCCCTATTAAGAGAAGGTACTGCTCTGGAACAACCAAAGCAGTTGGTACATGTTACGCAAAAGTGAAATTACCGGAGAGCATGTCCTCATTTCTATACACGATGAAATTCCAAAAGGAATATTACAAATGCATATATAATGGGCAAATCAAGGTGTGTTCGTTTTGCTATTCTAATGAACATATACTTAGAGCGTGTCCAAAAGTTGTATAATTTAAATGTAAATGCCAAGGTCATTACGCATGATCTTGTAAAACCCAGCTTTGTTAAGATTGCAATGGATGTGAACACAAGTGTGTATGCGGAGAATGCATGCGTGAACATGAATCGGATTCCCAATACGATGAATGGATTCTAAAAATAAGGATCATGGGGTAAATAACGAAAACGGAGAGGCTCAGGAAAGGGAATCTGGTGGAAATTTTACTTCTTCAGAAGACAACAAGAATACATAAAGCAAACACAGAAACTGACAGTAACGAAGCTCAGATTGAACAGGTTAATGGCTATTGATTGATTAAATATTGTTTAACGTCCCGCTCGAGAATCTTTCACTCATAAACACAAACAGTCGTTTTCGAATCGGCGAAAATTTCTCGTGCTCACTATCCTTGAGGCCAACTGGAACTCCAGAAGCGAATGCGTTAACCTCTACACTACCCTGGCACACTAAATAAAGTTTAATTCCTCATAAACCGCTGCAGTTGCAAACAATACGGGCATAACTACAAATAAATATAAATGTGCATATTAGCACCTCTATTATAACAGCTGAAGATTAAAACAGAAATGAAAGTAGAAAATTAATTTCATTTTTGAAAATACACTAAGGTATGAATTGGGAACGCTGCACGCCTGCATATTTTTCATAACGCGCTAATAATATAACGCGCTTCATGAAGTTTGCCGCAATTCATATCGTCATACATTTTTAAAAATGAAATGCATTTCCTCTTATAACATGATAGTCTTAGATCTAGACATCCCTCCACTTCTACTCTGTAAACAAGAAAATGTTCGCGCAGTGCCACGTGAACCCTGTAATGACAATCATCAAACTTAGTGCACTCGTATCCCACAAAGAGTAGATAATCACCATTGTTTTCAAGTCACAAGGCCAGAGATCATAGGTCATGATTCAAATGGCTGGTTAATTGGAAATACCTGCTCAATACCTTGAGTAATCAAACATTAGTTAGTATTGTGGTGCTCCTGACGAGTAGATAATACATATTTTCATCATTATTATAGATATTCTAAATTTAAAGTTGGTCCTTTTCAGTATTACCACACAGGGTCAGATATGTATTTCTTGTTCACATACAGCGATATGAATATCAATTTTCTACCTATACGAAATGAAACATGATGACGTATCCCCTGGCCTCACTCGCCAACATTAGACACTTTTGTTCTGTGCAATATGTTTTTTAGACTAAATTTAGATTGATTGATTGATTATTTATTGCTTTCCGCCACACTCAACAATTTTTTCAGTTATCTGGTGGCGTCCAGTTTTTGTTGGTGGAGGAGAGAACCCAGATACAATGTACATGGGAAGAGACCACCGACCTTCCGCAAGTAAACTGGTAAACTTGCTCACATAACGCCGCTGCCGAGATTCGAACACGCGCCGACAGAGGTGAGAGGCCTTGTGATTTTGAGCCCGATGCTCTAACCTCTCGGCCACGGAGGCCCCACTAAATTTAGACAATATCCAACAAGTCAGGGACAAAAATAACAGAATAACATTTTCATTTAGTAACCCTAGAGCCTCAACAACAGAATCGATTATAAATATTAATATTATTAAGTAACGTCAGGGCCTCAATGACCGAATAACGTTGTTATTCAGTAACGTAAGAATCTCAATCAGAGAATAACATTGTTATTTAGTAACGTCAGAATCTCAATCACAGAATAACTTTGTTATTTAGTAACGTCAGGGACTCAATGACCGAATAACGTTGTTATTCAGTAATGTTATTTAGTAACGTCAGGGACTCAATAAAAACTGAGTATGTTTCTTTACTCATTTTTTTTAAATTTTGGACTCGAAACCATATTCTGAAAATATACTTATTATATGTAAAACATTTTTATTACTTATATCTTAAGATTAATATACATCAGATGTTTAAAACATTGCTGATTAATTATACATTAACTAATATTGAAAATGTTATTTATTTATGAAAATTACTTCAAACGTTTTAGCTGGGTTTAAGACTTAGACTTAAGATTTTCTCAGTTGATATTCTTTGGGCCAAACATGAATTCCCCTTGGGGAAATAAATTCAAGTGGCAACTTGAACTTACAAGTAAGATTGTGAATTTACTGAAATTTTGATTGTTCATATCAAAGGAAACTCAAACTTAGATTTGAGATTCTTTTGAGAAATCCAAGCCAAGTCACAGTTACGTGTTTGCTATATATCATTTGACAAGGACAGGACCGGTCGCGGTACCTCAGTGGTAAAGCGTTTGTTTCGTAACCTAGAGGTTGTGACTTCGAGTCAATCTCGTGACATGCCGCCATCAAACCTACGACGTTAACATAGGTAGTGATTGCTCCTTTGATAAACGATCGGCATTAGAAGTGAGAATCACGGGTCTTTCGGTTATGACCTTAAAAACGAAGGTCCCGACAGCCGTTGGCACGTTAAAGAACCCTCATTGCTACGGCCTTGGGCGCTAAGAATAGGTCTAAATTTGTGGTACTTGACCTACAGCTGTTGACGTCTCAATATGAGTGAAGAATGTTCTACGAGACGTAAAACAAACACAGAGAGAGGGAATCCATAAATCATGAATAGATTTATAATAAAATCAGCAACAGAGATGAAATCCAAAATGCAGCTCTATTACAAATGCAGAAGTCTGCATTTTAAAAATTAAACAGCCACAGAAATATGATAATAGAAATTGATCGACCAAACAACAGGAGGGCGTGATAATATCAGCAAGCTTATTTAATATTTCTAAAAGTTACCATTGAACAAGTTAAGGTAACCAACAGTAATCAATGAACAAGTAAAGATAACGAATAGTTATCAATGAACAAGTAGAGGTAACGGACATTGATTAATGAACAAGTAAAGGTAACGAACAGTGATCAATGAACAAGTGAAGATAACGAACCCTGATCAATGAACAAGTAGAGGTAACGGACACTGAGCAATAAACAAGTAGAGGTAACGAACACTGAGCAATAAACAAGTGAAGATAATGAATAGTGATCAATGAACAAGTAGAGGTAACGAACAGTGATCAATGAACGAGTGAAGATAACGAACAGTGAGCAATGAACAAGTGAAGATAACGAACAGTGAGCAATGAACAAGTGAAGACAACGAATAGTTATCAATGAACAAGTGAAGATAATGAATAGTGATCAATGAACAAGTAGAGGCAACGAACAGTGATCAATGAACAAGTAAAGGTAACGAACAGTGATCAATGAACAAGTAGAAGTAACGAACACTGAGCAATAAACAAGTAGAGGTAACGAACACTGAGCAATAAACAAGTGAAGATAATGAATAGTGATCAATGAACAAGTAGAGGTAACGAACAGTGATCAATGAACGAGTGAAGATAACGAACAGTGATCAATGAACGAGTGAAGATAACGAACAGTGAGCAATGAACGAGTGAAGACAACGAATAGTTATCAATGAACAACTGAAGATAATGAATAGTGATCAATGAACAAGTAGAGGCAACGAACAGTGAGCAATGAACAAGTGAAGATAACGAACAGTGATCAATGAACGAGTGAAGACAACGAATAGTTATCAAGTGATTGATTGATTATATATTGTTTAACGTCCCGCTCGAGAATATTTCACTCAGATGGAGGCGTCACCATTGGCGGTGAAGGGCTGCAAAATTTAGGCCTATGCTCGGCACTTCTGGCCTTTGAGCAGGGAGGGATATTTTACGTGCCACACCTGCAGTGACAGGGGGCCTCGGTTTTTGCTGTCTCATCCGAAGGACCGCCCCATTTAGTCGTCTCTTACGACAAGCTAGGGGTGCTGAGAATCTATTCTAACAACCCGGATCCCCACGAGGTAATGAACAAGTGAAGATAGCGAACAGTGATCAATGAACAAGTAGAGGTAACGAACAGTGATCAATGAACAAGTAGAGGTAACGAACGTGGACATGCCAGGTGTGAGATCAGTAGAAATAAGCATTCCCTGTGGATCGTTCACACCCACCGCAAGCCCGATATCGTGATCACGCAAGCGGGGTTGACAGCATTCAACCTGTAGGTAAGGATAGATTGATTTTGTTTGTTTGTTTGTTTTCCGCCACACTCAACAATTTTTTTAGTTATCTGTTGGCATCCAGTTTTCGTAGTTGGAGGAGAGAACCCAGATACAATGTACCCCGGAAGAGACCGCTGACTCTTCGAAAGTAAACTGGCAAAATTTCCCACATATATCGGCGCGAGCGGGATTCGAACCCGCGCCGACTAGAGATGAGAGGCCTTGTGATTTTGAGCACAATGTTTTAACCACACGGCCACGGAGGCCACCAGGACAGGTTGAGTTTGTAAATTAGATTGTTATGACCACTATAGAATTTGTGAAATGCTAACTTTAATCGAGATTGTTCAAACTCCTATAACATTAACTTATTTGTTAGAGCATTCGCGTCGTAACTGGGAGGTCGTGAGTTCGGAACCCGTTCGTGTCATGTCCGCGTCAAACCTAAGATGTAAACGTAGGTAGTGATTGCTCTTTCGCCAAGCGTAGGTCTAAATTTGTGGTACTTCACCTACTGCTGGTGATGTCTTAATCAATATGAATAAATGCGGTTACAACGTTAGGTATCATTAGTAATAAGCTAGTATAAGTATTATTATTAATAATTAACATAATTATAATGCTAACATAATTAATAGTAAAAGGTAATAATAGATATTATTAGTACTGTAAAAGATTGATTGATTGTTGTTTTCCGTCACACTCAACAATATTTCAGTTATCTGGTGGCGTCCAGTTTTTGTAGGTGGAGGAGAGAACCCTGATACAATGTACCCGGGAAGAGACCACCGACTTTCCGAAAGTAAACTGTTAAACTTTCTCACATATATCGAACCCTCGCCGATTAGAGGTGAGAGGCCTATTGATTTTGAGCGCAATGCTCTAACCACTAGCTCCCCTAGTAATGTAAAAGACAAAATAAATGTAGATAATAATTATTATAGGAATAGACGAAATTAAATATAGAGAAGATTTATAAATATAGATAGTAATAAGCTAATATAGGTGTTTTTGTTTCTTTGACTGTTTTACGTTCCGTTGAACAATCAAACCAAACCCCCGATATTGTGTTACGCCTCGTTGACCGGTCACTACCTACGTTTACGTCTTAGGTTTAACGCGGCCCAGCATGAACGGGGCTCAAACTCACGACCTCCAGTTACGAAGCGAACGGTCTACCACTGAGCACACACACACACACACACACACACACACACACACACACACACACACACACACACACACACACACACACACACACACACACACACACACAAACACACACACACACACACACACACACACACACACACACATATATATATATATATATATATATATATATATATATATATATATATATATATATATATATATATACATGCATATATATATATATATTTAAGAATATGTCCGTCCCCTGATTGGTAATTGATGTAAGTGAATTCGCTTTAAGATCAGATATAAATGTCGAAATAAAGTTTGATGATGATCATGTGTCAATATTGTTTTAGTCTCTTTCTCTCTCTCTCTCTCTCTCTCTCTCTCTCTCTCTCTCTCTCTCTCTCTCTCTCTCTCTCTCTCTCTCTCTCTCTCTCTCTCAGCTGTAAGCTCAGAAACTACCTTTTCATACCTGTCAGTTTAAAAGTAGTAGGTCAGGGTATCGTAATACGTAGACTTGCATTACTGTTGGAAGTTGATACCGATGATTTAGATACGTTTCGGGATAGGAATTCGGTAAATCACACATTCCCCAAATATTACATTAACGATAACAAACTTGATATGTGTAAAGTACATGTATTCCAGGCGCGGATCCAGGTTTTTTCATTGGGGGTCCAAAAGTTTGGGTATATGGGACTTGGTTCCAAGGTAAGCGGTACGGTAATTTTCATATTATATTAAGACTTTGAATTTGAAATAGGTACTAATGAACGAAGAAAGTCGATCGAGAGAGTTGATGAAGGAATATTAAACGTGATGCTTGGTTGAAAAATCACTGCATTTTTTTTTTCAGTTTAAAATTTTAGGGGGGATCCAGACCCCACTGACCCCCCACCTCCCTCTAGATCCGCGCTCACATTCTTCTTTTTCCAAAAGGAAAAAGAAGTAGGCATCGAGTTTCAAGCGTCAGTATAGAATTTCTCCAACATGTTACACAATTAAAAGTGTCTCTCATGATTTTCATATATAAGTACCTTTTCCTTTGAAAATCATTTCTTATGCATAAAATATGCGTATCTACATAACTGATTTCCATTCATGAGGAAATGGCTATCATTACCATTAGATCAAAATAAACTTTATTCATTCTACAGCGAATAACAAACAAGTTCTACAACTGATATTAATGCTTCTCGCCGCCTCAGAGGAAATCCGGAGGAAACCCACGTGTCCGAGTTGGCGATCACAATTATACCCTATCACATACTTAACCACTGCCAACCCGGAGGATCGAACTCAGTTCGCAGCGGAAAGAAGCGAGTGCGTTAACTATTACGCTACCAGAACACCGTGAATAGTGTTTACATTTTTGTTTTATTATTACCATTAGTAACGATTTCAATGGCAAAATATTTGAAATGTAAATATTGGAGAATATATATTGCATTTACATTTCCAATGCTTTTACCTATGATATATCTACAATAATGATAGCCAATTCCTCATGAACTGCAACAGCTGTAAACAATGCGCGTATAAATACAGATAAATATAAATGTACATATTAGCAACTTTATTTTAACGGCTGAGAATTACGACAGAAATGAAAGTAGAAAGTGAATATAAGAAATTAATTTCATTTTTTGAAAATACACTAAGGTATGAATTGGGACCGCTTCACGCCGGCATGTTTTTCGCATAGCGCGCTAATTATAACGCGCTTCATGAAGTTTGCCGACGTGAATTGCTGCAATTCATATCGTCATCCATTTTCAACAATGATATTTATGTCTTATTAATATCAGTTTCTCTTCATTACATATACTATAAATCACACTTTATATCTTTGATCTTTATACATGTCTCTTTAGTCTTAAAATCAATATTTTATGTATGTTTGCGTTACAAACCTGTTATGTCTAGATGACATTACTATAAACCTGCAAAATATTAACATCGTGCTTGAGAACCATTGAAATATTCATCTTGTTCTCATGCTAAATATTCCCATGAAATTCTTAATTTCCTATGAGAATTACTTGAGGTATTTTCCCCCAGCATACATGCTGTTGACTTCATCAAGACGGTAAAATTGATTTGGTGCTTTCGAATTTTCTTTTTCTTCAAGGTTAGCATTCATTGAATTAAGAACGCTCTATACAGGGTCAGCGTGTTGTGTACTTCCTGTAGGGCAAAAGGTGCCCCGAGCCTTGGGGAACTTCCAGTAAGTAACGAAGTGATTACTAATCAGATTAACAGAAAGATGAATGTTGCAGTGAATGGTTTTTGAATACCACTTTCTAGATGTCTTAGAACTATATACCCCCCCCCCCCCTTTTCTACTCTGAAAGCAAGAAAATATTCGCGCAGTGCCACGTGAACCCTGTGATGACAATCATCAAAATGTGTACATTCATACTCCACAAAGAGCAGATAATCACCATTGTTTTCAAGTCACGAGGCCAGAGATCATAGGTCATGGTTCAAATGGCTGGTTAATTGGAAATACCTGCTCAATACCTTGAGTAATCAAACATAAGCTAGTATTGTGGTGCTCCTGACTAGTAGATAATACATATTTTCATCCTTATTATAGATATTCTAAATTTAGATTTATCCATCCTTTTTAATATTACCACAGGGGGCATATGTATATTTTAAAGATATTTCTTGTTCAAATACACCGAATATGAATATCAATTTTCTACCAATATGAAATGAAACATGATGGATCTATCCCTTGGCCTCACTCGCCAAAATTGGGCACTTTTGTTTTCAATAACATTGTTATTTAGTAACGTCAGAATGAATCTCATTCACAGAATAACATTGTTATTTAGTAACGTCAAGGCCTCAATCACGGAATAACATTGTTATTTAGTAACGTCAAGACCTCAATCACGGAATAACATTGTTATTTAGTAACGTCAAGACCTCAATCACGGAATAACATTGTTATTTAGTAACACATTGTTGTTTAGTAACGTCAAGACCTCAATCACGGAATAACATTGTTATTTAGTAACGTCAAGACCTCAATCACGGAATAACATTGTTATTTAGTAACGTCAAGACCTCAATCACGGAATAACATTGTTATTTAGTAACGTCAAGACCTCAATCACGGAATAACATTGTTATTTAGTAACGTCAAGGCCTCAATCACGGAATAACATTGTTATTTAGTAACGTCAAGACCTCAATCACGGAATAACATTGTTATTTAGTAACGTCAAGGCCTCAATCACGGAATAACATTGTTATTTTGGTAATGTCAGAATCTCAATCACAGTCAAAATTTGAGTAAAATCTCAGTTTTAAGTAAGTTCAAGTCTCAAAGGAAACTCAAACTTAAATTTGAATTCCTATTGAGATTTATTTATGAAAATTACTTCAAATGTTTTAGCTGGGTTTAAGACTTAGACCTAATATTTTCTCAGTTGATATTCTTTGGGCCAAACATGAATTTTCCTTGGGGAAATAAATTCAAGTGGCAACTTGAACTTACAAGTAAGATTGTGAATTTACTGAAATTTTGATTGTTCATATCAAAGGAAACTCAAACTTAGATTTGAGATTCTTTTGAGAAATCCAAGCCAAGTCACAGTTACGTGTTTGCTATATATCATTTGACAAGGAGAGGACCGGTCGCGGTACCTCAGTGGTAAAGCGTTTGTTTCGTAACCTAGAGGTTGTGACTTCGAGTCAATCTCGTGACATGCCGGCATCAAACCTACGACGTTAACATAGGTAGTGATTGCTCTTTTGTCAAACACTCGGCATCAAGGGTCTTTTAGATATGACCTTAAAAACGAATGCCCCGTGTCCCGACAGCCGTTGACGCGTTGAAGAATCCTCACTGCTACGGCCTTGAGCGCTAAGCTTGTGGAATTTGATCTACAGATGTTGACGTCTCAATATGAGTGAAGAATTTTCTACGAGACGTAAAACAAACACAGAGAGAGGGAATCCCTAAATCATGTGTAGACTTATAATAAAATCAGCAACAGAGATGAAATCCTCTCTATAAAGCTCACTTATACGGGTTGACCAAATTCAAATTAAACTAATTTTAAACATAGTGTTTTGATGAAAGGCCTATGAATACATTGAAAAAAAAACCCCATAATTTCGAATTAATAAACTTGAAATGTTCATCGATACCATACTTTAGTTCATCGCTATGTGGTGTGTTGTGTCTATATTGATTGGCAAAACTGTTTTACTGTTGGTGGTGGTTATTAGGATCTGGACGGATTAATTTGCAACATTAATTGATTGTCACTAATAATTGTCGGTTTGTGTAAAAATATCGCAATATTTCTAGGATATTTTCATCATAAAATATCGGAGGACTTGTAACCGTTAACAACACTAACAAATATTCCTCGGTACACAATTGTCTGTACTAATATTTGCCGCCCCCACTTCATCCTATAAATGAAATTATCAAATACTTCCTCATAAATATTATTACATGGAAAATATCCAGTGGGTGCGACTAGAGGAAAACTTAAGCAAATTTGTCGGGGACTGTGATGCTCTCTCTCTCTCTCTCTCTCTCTCTCTCTCTCTCTCTCTCTCTCTCTCTCTCTCTCTCTCTCATTGTACTACGTGTATCAACTGATCCGAAACCTTTCAGAATGCAGCTCTATTACAAATAACTTTAGAAATTAAACAGCCACAGAAATATGATAACAGAAATTTACCGACCAAACAACAGGAGAGAGAGAGAGAGAGAGAGAGAGAGAGAGAGAGAGAGAGAGAGAGAGAGAGAGAGAGCGATTGGGTGTTGACTAAACCGAAATGACATTGCCGTTTTGATTCGTTATATAATGTATAATCTATTCGGGTGATCAGTACAAATACATACGTAACGGGATAACTTTATTATTTTAGCAACCCCACAAAACATGTATCCCATCCTGTAAGTACCCACACAAATCATACCCTCCTTTCAGTCATCGATATAACTCCAGGTGACCTCACGTAACAAGCTGGATCATTTTGCAATCTTTTTTTTTTCACAGTAAATTCCTAAATCATCAATAAACAAAGACTTGTTACGTAATAGAATCAACGATAACAGAGCTCTGTGATCTGATATCCCACTCCCGTCAAATGAACTTTAATTAGAATTGATAATCTATTTCCATTCATTATCAAGCATCTCTCTATTATTCGTTTGACATGTTTACAGGACGCGTGTAAATGAAATTTCAGAGGGTGAAGGTTAGCTATCCTCTATGGAGTATTGGCATGGAAATATTTCACTCTACAGTCTTGATTATCTGTGTGTGGATTTACATTGTAAATGTATCATTCACTGTCAGTTTAATTGAGTAACGACTTGCAGATCTAAACACAGCAAACAATTGTTCCCCGCCGTATCGAAAGACTGCCATCTTCAAATGCCCTCGCAGTGTGTGGTTGCAGTGTACCCCTTCATTCATCTCTATCACAACTGTCAACATGTAATTTACAACCATGATTTTACTGAATGTACAAAATATATACCATGTTATTTCTTACGTCATGTCTGAGTATATTTAATAGTTTTAACTAAAACCTTTCTGTTTATTAGATATAATCTATTTTTGATTATATCCTGCTGGATATAGAAATAAAGGATTTGTCATTATCATTGGATATTGTATATTCTTATCGAGTTTTTATCTGTTCATGGCGTCTGTCTATTATTAGTTCGGGCTTTCATGCATTAGCTTCGTATGATGTATTCTGTTTTCCCCAAGCTTTACATAATTTAGAATAAATGCGTTTATTTACAGACTGTTTCCTCATTAGTGGACACAATCTCGTCTATCTGATTGCCCTGTGCATGTTAAGCTTGCAATCGGAGTTAACAAGGAAACTTCATGTTTCCCATATTAGTCCAGTCAATTTACGATTTCGCATGCAACTAATTGGAAAAGAAATAATTTTTTTTGCGAAGTATTCCTTAGTATCAGTAAAACAACATATAAAAAATCTAATTTTATCTAATGTGCAGAAATAATATATTTTGATGCATCAAATTTGCTGATAGCTCCCTTTGTTTTATGTCACCGCCGCGCTATCATAGCGTGCTTTCACCGAAATCGTGACGTAGCCAGTGAAGGGATATGAGAATCGGTGTAATATGCTCATATTTCCTTGAACGTGTCACTAGCCTGGCAGCGGTGTTTTGAACTTTCTGCAATTTCTGCATGGACGTGGCCTTCACACCATAAAGAAGAGCATTGCCATAATCTAGTTTAGATGTAACGAGTGATCTTACGATTGTCCTGCATGCATCCTCAGTTATGAGGGATCTTATCCTACCGATGTTACGAAGATGGAAATAACAGGATCTAGACACTGAATTAATTTGAGAATCCATGCTAAGTTCACTATCGAAAAGTACCCCAAGATTTTTGACACAGAAAGCATTAGTGATGACAGATCCCCCAAAGGCAAGTTGACATCCTGAAAATTCATTTGCCTTACGTTTTGGGGAAAAGATGATTAGTTCTGTCTTTTCCTGGTTCAGCTTTAGTATGTTGTTTCTCATCCAGTTTTCTACATCCGAAAGACAGCTTTCAAGTCTATCTGCAATGTTGTCCCAGTTTTCCTTCGGATTTATGATCAGGTATACCTGAGTGTCATCCGCATAGCCGTGATAACACATATTATGCCTCCTGCAAATCTCTCCGATTGGTTTGGAGAACATACAATATAGACGAGGTCCCAGGACAGAACCCTGTGGGGCACCAAAGTGGAGTAAGAACTCTTTGGACAGCGCAGTTCCAACAGCAATTTGTTGACTTCTACCTGACAGATAAGACCTCATCCATGATAAAGCCGACCCTGTGATACCAAACGCGTACTCAAGTCGCCCGATGAGTATGTTATGGTCTATAACATCAAATGCAGCCGAGAGATCAAGCATCACGAGGGCAACACATGAATTCCTATCCAATGCAGAGGTAATATCATGGTGCAACCGCAAAAGGGCAGTTTCAGTCGAGTGACAATTTCGGTATGCAGATTGCACTTGGCGTTACAAAGCCATCTTTCTCGTTATTGATTGGGGTACACGGGGCGCCTTTTAACGTCCCATCCGACGGAGTAAATCTTTCTCCTGAAGTGACGCTATTAGTTGCAACTTGAATGCGGTTTCTGTAATATGCAAAACTAATACGATATCAATTTAATCTAACCTTTTATGTTGTTTTAGTAGAAAATTTCTTCCATTTTAATTATATCTGTTCTAACCTTGTGTTGAATATGGAAAGATTACAAGACTGTGTAATTTGTGAATCGGGGGACAAGAATTCTAGTTTGTCTTCGTGGGAAGGGTAGCACAGGTATCAATACTGCTGCTGAGAAAAGGGGTAGCAATCTTTGCACGCATCCTGGGCAATATGTGCACACCGAATGTAGGCGTCTATTTACAAATGCGATTGAAATTAGCAAATATCTGAGGGAAAAAGAACAAAGCAAGCCAATTCCTCCTGCTGATAGTACACCAATTCTTAGATCAAAACAGACCTTTTCATTCCGTGACCACTGCCTCTTTTGTGGACAAACTGCCAAACTTAATCAAAGTAAAAGAGGGCATGATGTTTTTCCTGTGCGAACTCATGATTTTCAGGCTTGTATAAAATCCGTGTGTTCTACAAGACAAGACGCTTGCATAAAATCATTTTAGAAGAAGACTCTCAGCTGGCGTAGGAAAGAAAAAGCTTTCATATTAAGTGGTTTTAAACACTGGAAAAAAGCAACCACAAAATTCGCCGCACACGAGAATGTGATTGCCATAAAGAGGCAATGGAAAGGGAGTTTACGATCAAGGAGGAGGTTAAAGATGTTGGAGAATGTCTCTCAAAGACGCACGAAATCGAGAAGAAGTCTAACAGAGGGCATTTGCTTAAAATCACAAACATTTTGAAGTTTCTTGCTAGACAAGGAATCGCTCTTCGGGGTGACAAAGACGAGAAAAACTCGAACTTTAATAAACTTTTTATGCTAGAGGCTAAACGCAATCCCCGGCTTCAGGAATGGCTACAACGCAAGACAAATAAGTATGTTGCTCCAGATATACAAAATGAAATTTTGCAGGTGATCGGGTTGCAGGTTTTGCGACAAATTATTGCTTTCATCAAATCGTCTGAATTCTTTTCAATAATGGCAAACGAAGCACGAGATATTTCCAACAAAGAGCAACTTGTTTATGCATTCGATGGATTGATCAAACTTTTGCCGTTCATGAAGATTTATTAGGGATGTACTGTCTTTCTGACATTGGGACTAATTCAATAATCTTAGCTATTAAAGATGCCCTTTTGAGGTTCGATCTGCCTATCAACGAAGTACGAGGCCAGTGCTATGACATGGCTGATTTTATGGCTATTTCAAAGACAAGTGTTGCAACACAAATTCATGCACTTGAACCCAGGGCCCTTTACATATACTGTTTTGGTCATGCTCTTAACCTAGTTTGCAGTGCTCCTGTTAAGGGATGCAAGTTGCTTAGAGACACCCTGTACACTACAAAGGATATAACAAAGTTGATTAAAGAATCTCCAAGAAGGGAGATGATTTTCAATACATTTGAAAATGCCCAAAATCTAGAGAAAACGTCAGCGGGAATAAGGGTTTTTGTCCCACAAGATGGGCTATAAAAGCCGGCACATTTTTGAACATTTTGTCAAACTACGAAATTCTAAGAAATGTTTGGGATGAAAACCTCCAATACGTGGGTGAGGTAGAAATGAGAAACAGGATTGGGGGGGGGGGGGGGGGTGCTTATATGTGCAGGTTTGATTTCTTCTTTGGGTGTTTACTAAGTGAAAAACTTTTACGTTATAGTGATAATTTGGAAAGGGTTCTGCAGGCTCCAAATCTCTCGGCGAGTGGTGGTAAAAAATGGCATCAACGACAATGAGTGCTTTGCAAAGTTCCGAGATCAGACAATCGTCACTCAGTTTTACGAGGAAGTTGTTGAAAAAAACAACACAGATGAACATCGATGATCCTGTTCTTCCTAGAAACCGCAAAATTCCTCCTAAACTTGATGATGGGACAGCAGCACATACTTTTTCATCGTGTGAAGATATGCATAGGAATGATTTCTACGAGGCATTAGATCTGCTTTTAGATGGCATAAAATCTAGATTTGACCAACCAGGTTACAAAACTTACGTTAATCTTGAAAACCTCGTAATTAAGGCTTGCACAGGTCAAACTTTTGAAGAAATTCAATTTTGTCACGGCCCTATATGATACAGATTGAACCCATAGTTCTTCACTGCCAGCTTATAATGTTAAAGACTGTTTAACCAAAGACTACAACAGATATACCAAGTGTGGTTGAATTTTTAAGACATTCAAATGAAAAAATCTGTTTGCCGAGATCCTCAAAATTCTCAAACTAATTTTGGTACTTCCTGCAACTAGCGCTACCAGTGAGCGCTCATTCAGCGCCTTAAAAAGATTGAAAACAACAGTGAGCCAAATACGAACAAATAATTTGCTTTTATGGCATATTTATAAAAATGAGACTGGTGAACTGAATCCAGAAAAAATAGTTGAGGAATTCGTCAGTGAAAGTGAACACAGACTGGCGATTTTTGGAAAGTTTACTGAATACCACATGACTCAGAAATGGTCGTTAACAAAATGATAAAGATATAAACAAAAATATAAAGATTTGAAAAATCCCTAACCCCTCCCCCCCCCCCCCCCCCCCCCCAAAAAAATAAACAAAACATCAAAACTTAAAGTTAAATTTGAGAGGTTTTCTTGGAAACTAATTACATTCTATGTACATAATTAGATTTATGTACATGACGTACACCTCAATGCTTACACATATTTATGCAGTTATCTTTTTACTTTTTACTAATGGTTTTGTCGATATCACTTTTTTGTGGTAAATTACTTTGGTGTTGTAACCCCCCCACCCCCACCCCAAAGTGAAATTGCTTCCTACGGGCCTGTAAAATATCGCCATAGTCCTCAATATATTCAGAAGTAATGCATGGTCAATTTTGAAATTTTAAATGAAGTTTACACAGTAGTCCATCTTTAGAGTAGGTAAAATCTATTCTCAGTGTTATTACTAATGTTTGTAAAATGCAGTTGATAAATGATTCCATAACTAAATCGATGATACCAATTATAACTATTGATGGCGAGAGTGAGACAACCGCAAACATTCCTAATTGTCTTCAGCTTTGCTTTTAATTAGCACCGAACGAATTCCACGTTTATTCCTATGCAATCAAATTCATTAAAGCTGTAGCCTGACTACTTCAAACACGCACCATTTTCCGGGTCTGTTGATTGATCGACAAAAGCCAACATGTGGAACTTGTCCGGTAGACAAAATCATCAACAGTCATCCATTTAATAAATTGGATTTTTTTTTTGTTTTATCAACTTTCAACAGCCGCATGGTCTAGATCTGTATCGGCTTTCGCAATCCATGTATATAGTGTTGATACCCCCTACTTTACATACATACGGTACACGGGCCTTGTGCTGCTTTGTGTTTCACAGGTAAAAACGTGGAAATGGCATAAGGTCAAGGAGATTAGGGGGGGGGGGGGGGGGGAGAGATCATGTACAATTTTCTGGAAAAATTTAAATGTGGATTAAAAAAAGCAAACAACTTAATGTTTATCACTTGTAGTGAAAATGAAAAATGTTTAAATACTGGACACAATTGAAATCGACTGATAGCTTGTTTTAAGGCAACGGTCAGTTTTAATAATGATCGAATTGTATGCATGAATTGATGAATTATCCAAGTAAAAGTTGTATTATATGTAGAATAGAGTTATTGTTGCAAAAGATACTTACAATATTTTTAAAACAGAGGTAAAAAGATAATGTGTAACAAAGACGGCAAAAGGGTTATTCCTGCTTAGAAAAAAACATCTAATGGTGTCTTGGTAATAGTTGTTACATACACTTACTATTGTTTAATACCTTGTCTCTGTAAATCTAATACATGTTAGATCCGCTCGCATACACAATGCCCTGTGGGGATCCGGGTTAGAATAGATCTTCAGTACCCCTTGCTTGTCTTAAGAGGCGACTAAATGGAGCGGTCCTTCGGATGAGACCGCAAAAACCGAGGCCCTGTTTCAATGCAGGTGTGGCACAATAAAGATCCCTCCCTGCTCAAAGGCCCTCAGTGCCGAACATAGGCCTAAATTTGCAGCCCTTCACCGGCAGTGGTGAGGTCTTCATATGCGTGACAAATTCTCGAGCGGGACGTTAAACAATATATAATCAATCAATCAATCATACATAATGAATAAGCGATCTTGCATCTAATTCTAATTAAATTGTGTTTATCTCTCCATATGTATACATGCGTATATATGCTGTTGAATGTTGCTAGCACTGATAAGCAAAAGCCATTAGCCATTGTGAAAACTAGTGGTTAAAAATTAACTGATCATTGGTTATTGAGGCCCATTGCTGGAAATTCCCGCATTGTCAGAAGCAATATATTTCATTCTAGCAGTTTGTTCCGTTGACCAAGTTTCCTATATGTGTTGGAAGATACAAGTTATATAATAATGACATCTTAATGTTTACATTTTATGCATTATAAAGTTCAAATTTCCCAATGTATACTTAATGCAAAACAAACCAAAAAGCCCTGACGTCAATACACTAAACTAATATCTGGTTGGTGAAACTTTGTTTAATATTTCATTATTGCATAAATGCCAAACTGAAATGAAAAAAGATGAGTCTGTCTCCTAACACCAGATAACATTGCACATATACTTATAGTAACATTCTGCATACAAAATTATCCGAGAGGTTCTGTAAAAGAAGATGTTTGACATTCCTGGAGATCACTGCTTTGATCATTTACCAGCATCTCCTGCTCTCGGTCCTGTTTTTTTTTGTGGTTTTTTTTTTTGTTTGTTTGGTTTTTTTTTTGTTGGTTTTTTGTTTTGGTTTTGTCATTTTCGTTGCTTCTTCTCGTATCATTTTCGTTTTCCTCCCTGCCGATCCTTGACGTATCATAGCCAATCCTTTATGATTTTGTCTATTTCATTGTCAGTCGCATATTGACAAAACTTGTTTTTCCTGACAGCCTCTGACTACGGATACACTTACGTATACATTATTAATTAAAAATGAAAACGCGGGATACAACTCCTCTAGCAGATATTTTTTGTTAGATTTTTATTCGAACTTTTACGTCGATTTATACAAACATATAAGGATCATAGATACTAACTTCTTTTGACAGAATAAACTATAATAGATATCCTTTAAAGAATTGTTCAATCCTGCTAACCGGTCGCGGTAGCTCAGTGGTTAGAATAATCACTTCGTAACCGGGATGTCGTGAGTTTGAGCCCCGCTTGTGCCATGGCCAAGTCGAACCTAAGACGTAAAAATAAGTAGTGATTGCTCCTTCGCCAAACCCTCGGCATTTAGAAGTGAGATTCACAATTTCAATCTCTGAATCCATTTTTGAAATGCGTCACGGTACATTGATTTAGGTAGACCTCTGAGGCACTGACTGATGGCTGAACTAGGGCTTGTCGGGACTTGTGACGACGACCAGATAAGAACTTTTAAAGATTTGGGAAAAGGAAAAAGTAGCATGGGACTAGATCTAGAGAGTATGGTGGGTGTGGCAAGACAGTAACCTTTTCCAACTTCAGAAATTGCTTCACGAGCTCAGATGTGTGTGATGGAGCATCATCATGAATTAGACGAACATACCTAAATCCTGACACAGGGCGTCGTTTATGATAATATTTCTTGAGCCGTTTTTAGTGCAACATCTCGGTAATACCGACCTGTAACATGTTTGCCCTTCGGCATCGAAATTCGTACAGCTATACTATCACATGAGAAGAATATGCAATAAAGAACCTTCTTTGTGCTTATGGTTCTTTTTGGTTACAGGCCTTCTACCGTGTTTAGTTAGCCATATTTTTTGTTTCCAATTTTTCTTACTGGTTCCAAATAGTGAACCCATGTTTCGTCACCAGCAACAATGTTTGCAAATTGTCTTTGATTGAATTTGGGAAACATTTTGAGCAATTGCTTAGCGGTTTGTACTTGTACCCGTTTTGGTCATCTGTCAATATATGCTGTATTCATCTGACAGAAATATTTCATATTTTCAAAATAAGCTTCAAAATGAAATGTACCCGCGATAGCGATATACCAATAGCTGTGGCAATATCACATATTGTGTAACTGACATCACTATCAATTATTTCCCTGACTTTTGAGACATTTGCCTTGCCTGTTACAGTCACAGGTCGGCCAGAATTTGCTGCATCTTCGACGGACTCTGTGTCAGTCTGAAATTTCTTTTCTCCACCTACGAACTGTCTCATAAAATACCCTATCAGACCCATAAACTCCCCCCACTTCAATAAAAATCTGCATTACTGAATGACCGGGAGTTTTGTGTGGACTTTTATATAAGCTCGAATTTCTTTAATATTCTCAACAAATTTTCTAACCATTTTTGCAACAGTGGTCAACGACTGGCTCTATTGAAATGTCTATAAGCTTAAAACTATGTGGAGATGAAGGCTCGTGTTCATACCGTTGGAAAGGCATGAAATAGAACTAGTCAAGCGTATCATCATCCACGAAATCGTACATAGCGTTACGGCGCTATGGTACAATACATATTACATATCGAACAGCCCTCGTAATTTTCACGTTGGTGAGCAGAGTGTCGGTACTTCTGAACTACAATTAAATGAAATGGCTTAATTACATGTAAGGGAAAGAAACGGGATAAAAATAACATCACACCACTCATCTAATCCCCGTTTAGTTCCCTTTCCACACCAATTTAATTAAATTGTTAGAGTTTTTGCCAGTAAGTAGGACTTTAATCTCCTAACACTTGCTTGAAAATCATTTCCACGTATGGCGAACAATTTTCCAATCTGAAAATAGTTGAATGAAATGGCCCATGCAAATATCAAGATCGTTTTCTAATAGCACCAATAATTTGACTGAAAGTCTCTTAAAGTTGTGTTCGTTTATTTAAAATCGTCTCCACATTGGCCATTGTTAAAGTATAAGTAAATGTTAATTCAAACAAGTGCTGGAGTTTTAACCCCAATTAAATTAACATCATTTGAGTGACATTTTAAGATTAAAGCAATGCTATTTTCATACTTTGTGCAAGTATATCATAAATTGAAATCATGATTGTTTTGACGTTATATTGCATATACTTTTCATTAAATGACAAACTGCAAGACAGTCACCCCCCAACCCCCAACCCCTTCTCAGTACAGATCAAGACAGTCACCCCCCAACCCCCACCCCCTTCTCAGTACAGATCGTTTTAATAATGTCAAATATTTGCTACAGATATAATGAGGAAACTTCATTAAACTCTATAAGTCAATAAATGCATACTTTAACTAATCAATACATTTCATGAAGCCTTTATAGATACTCCCATATTCGCTAGGCACTTGTAGATTCATCGAGCGCTAAGATTAATTTACAGGATGGTCTCTGAACATGGTTTTCTTATAATACAACTTATAATCTAAAATTACTATATTACAAGAACAAAAATATTTTATGCAAATTGCACGTACACTTATATGATCTTCAGTAGAACGGCATTTTCACTCATCGGCTTGACCGGCAATGCTCAAAATACCGCACTGGCCAGTACAGGACCATAAGCCTCAGAAAATTGCAAAAGGGAGTCCCTTTGCTATTGCAAATGGTCAGTGTCCTGCCATTAAAGACGATTACTCTGAAGATATCGTGATGTTGAAAATTAACCACTTCGACTGATACAGAGAATATCGAAGAAAAATGTAACACTATTCATTAACTTGCAAGTAATTATAATTATGCAATAAAAATTGAGTCAGTGATTGTAAGTCACTGAAAGCCGCATTGATGTGCATAACATGTTAGTGTCAGACATGGTATGAACCTTTGAAAATCACCTAAAATGTTTTTAAAAATGTATATACATTAAATGTAAAATCAACAATTTAAATAAACAATTCATGTTTATTGTATATTAGTTTGATATATTGCATCTATGTAGAAGTTTATGCATAAATCCTTTACACAGATTTACGAATGATGGCCAATTATTGAATTAACTGTCGTCCAAAGTAGTTTAATAAATAAAACATACCTTGGCCCAATGTTGGCCAAACATTGTGCATCCAATAGTCAATTAACAAAACTTAAAATCATATTTACATACGATGGCCTAATGTGTCTAGCCAAATTAACAGCGAACATTGGCCAACGTAGTCCTAAGCTTGCTATATGTGTAGTCGTTAACACTATTGGTAGAATTTCTGAAATGACCTTTTCTCTTTAGACAAATGGTTAGGCATCATTGACATGGCATGATCAGCGTTATTTTGAAGCTGTATACTGATGACTGTTAGCTAAAACCATTCCCTAGAATTCTTACTATCGCACACCAGATACATCATTAACCATTAGCTAACTGTCTCTAGTGATTTAGTACTCTATGTTTCATCTTTGAACGAGGTATAAAAATAATTAAACAGTACTCGTGAATAGTAGATGTACTATTACAAACGATCCAAACAATGCCCTGATTAACAATACAAGAAACGGGACATAATTTATGGTACTTTGATTGTTATTTGATGTGATGAACTCCGTCAAAGGAATGATCAGGATACAACAACTATACAAAGAGGGATAACTCTATCCCGACATAATGACACGATAACACACTTGGATATAGGATTTGTTTTGAAATGAGGGGGGGGGGGGGGGGGGGGGGGGGGGGGGCTACAGTGAAATATTCTAAATGTTTGTAAAGCTTCGTTTACAGTATGTACATACATATATATTATAGCCAGAGTTTTAAAATCCCTCAAAATGTCGTAAACATCGTACTACCAAGGGTATAAATTGTCCAACTCTCCGCCAAAATGTAATACCCTCAGTGATTGTAATTTCACAAAGTAAGTGACAATATACCTTTTATGATTATATATTAGTTTTAAATTAAAATTTTTTAAAACAAACCGCATTTCTTCTCTGATATCGTAGATTATATAAAAAGACTCATAAAACAAAACAGTTCGGGCGTGGATCATGCAGCGAAGAACATGAAGTCCTCAGAAATATGTTTTACAGCCAGAAATTAAGAAATAAAGATCCTGTTTTCGTGTATGGTCGAACCAGAAAATTAAGAAAAAAGATCCCGTTTTCGTATATGTTGAATACATAGGATAACTTCCGAGATCAAGGAATGTTGTTATGAAATATAAAAGCCAGGGTGTTAGCTGAGACTTTTATATTTCAAACAACATTTCAAGACTGAAGAGGTTATCTTCCACGAAAACAAGAATCTCTGCTCTATTGCGGCTATAAGAAATGTACAGTACAGCCAGTCGTTTATCTATACAATTGGCCTACATACATGTATATTTTGCTGACGGATATGGTATACTAGATCTATTTTGAAAAAAAAATATTTCAAGCACTTAGTTTGATATTGATATGTTATACCAACTGCTGTGAATTGACAGTCCAAGAAAACCACATGTACGTGGAAGAGGGTTAAATTATCTATGCATCGACATGTTTGTTTACATTCTGATTTCGATGACTGATTTATACTGAATGACAAATAATGAATTAATAAATTTATCTTACGGTATTAACAAAACACGAAGTACAAGCGAATTGCGTATGAATTTTCTCGTAATAAGTTATCACGTATGAAAGTATATCGCAAAATAATGTCTGCGGTATTTTTTTTTAATAAAGGTTGTAGAATTTAGAACATCTCATTGGAATGCCATTATCGTAATAAATAAATTCAGATTCTTCCGATCACTTCAAAGAAATTCCAAGATAAAAGTGGCTTGTAATTTTCTGTCTTTTTTTCTGTCTTTTTTTTCTTTATTTTTTTACCTGTAGAAGAAAAAATCAGTAGCAATTCTCAAGAAAGGTAGAGGTCAAGTTGGGATGTGCTTTGCTTACAGTACTTATATTCAAAATATACCTTGTTGTCATGCTACTGGACTTATATTCTCACACTTAATTACGAGAGAGAGAGAGAGGGGGGGGGGGCGTGGCCGAGTGGTTAAAGCATTGCGCTCAAAATCACAAGACCTCTCACCTCTAGTCGGCGCGGGTTCGAATCCCGCTCGCGCCGATATATGTGAGAAAGTTTGCCAGTTTACTTTCGGAAGGTCGGTGGTCTTTTCCCAGGTACATTGTGTCTGGGCTCTCTCCTCCACCAACAAAAACTGGACGCCACCAGATAACCTAAAAATTGTTGAGTTTGGCGGAAAACAAACAAACAAACGAAAGAGAAATTAATTTATTCGTGCACATGTTTGCATGTGAAAAAATTGTGATGAGCTCCCAGGCCCTATAATATACTCTGCAAAAAAAGAAACGCAGAATGGATTTTTAAAGATTTTAGTAGATGTATTTTGGATATGATTTTACAATAAAAAATGTAGATATTCACTAGAATTGTTTCAATTGAAAAAAATTACAGTCCAAACCTTAGATATTGGTGAAAAAAAAGTCAGATCATCACAGTTAAGAACACTTCCTGTCACGTTTAAGTTAGTACCGTGTATGACCACCTCGAGCTGCCAACACAGTTCTGCATCTCCTTGGCATAGAGTCAATCAATGTTCTTACGTTATTGCGTGGAATTGTTTCGCCATTCCTGTTGTAACATTTGACGGAGCTGATCGAGGGTCTGAGGGCGGAGGTTGGCGCAGGCGCACACGTATATCCAGTTGGTCCCATAAGTGTTCAATCGGATTCAAATCCGGTGATTTGGAAGGCCATGGTAGCACATTAATGTTGTTCTGCTGAAGGTAGTCAATTGTTAAGCGGGGCTGTGTGAGGCCTAGCATTGTCATGTTGGAATAACTCCCTCTGTCGGTCAAATTACGCGCATAAGTTGAGGTTGGAGAATTTCGTCTCTGTACCTTTGAGCCGTTAAATTGCCCGGGACATGTACCAGTTCTGTTTTACGGTCATTAGAGATCGCCGCCCACATCATGACGCTACCTCCACCGAAGCTATCCACTTCTTGGACAAACGAGGAAGAGAAACGTTCATTCCTGCGCCGGTATACACGGATTCTTCCATCACGTTTCTGTAGCAGAAAACGGGACTCATCCGCTGAACCAGATTCTACGCCAGTTGCGGAATGTCCAGCCCCTCAATCTGTTGCACCATCGGACTCTTTCTTGTCTGTGTAACGGTGTCAAAACTGCTCCAAAAATACGGTCTTGTGGGTCTAATGCCATATTGTCGAAGTCGGTTGCGGACTGTCTGCGAGCTGATTCTTCTCAATCCAGGTATTCCCGACTGCAGTAGCTGTTGCAGCAACGGTTCGATTCCGTAGATGAAAGACCCGGATGTAGCGATCTTGTCCAGGAGTCGTAATGCGAGGTCGCCCACTCCTCGGTCGGTCATTAGGTAGAGCACAGTCTGCTGGAATCTGTTCCACAGCCGAGAAATTGTGCTCTGATTTACGTTTTCCAGTTCGTGCAATCTCACTTTGGGATACTCCGGCCAGGAGACGGCAATGACGATATTTCGAGTAGCAGGGTCCAACCTTGGCATGGCAGCATTTTAACGTTATGATGAATTCAAGCTTCAAACTTCGTCCTTTTATACCCTTTAATGTAGTGGTTGAATTAAGCACAAAATTCTCGTGAAAAAACGTAAGCCAAATTCCATGGCGATAGAGGTGATGTGCAATTTTAGAGAGTCGCCGAGCTAATTTGGCAGAGAGCCAAATCAAATGAACAGACCCTTTAAAGTTCATACTTACCTGTAAAAAATCAATTACTCAATTAACCATTTCAGTTTACCTTGTAAAATACATAATTTGCATTTTTAAAATTTCAAAAGGGCTATGCGTTTCTTTTTTGCAGAGTATATGTATATAACGCTTTCCACAAAATTCAGAAACAATTTAAGCAGTTTAAAACAATAACTGATAATTGTTAATGAATATTGCCCGGATGTTTTGTTTGAAATTGAAAACAATATTGCCCGGATGTTTTGTTTGAAATTGAAAACTTGATGAATAAATTCCTTATAGCAGTGTGGTTAATGGGGTGTGGTGGGTAGAAGGCATAAGATCTATGCATGCTATCTACACTGTATCTATACTGCGACTCCCATCTTATTATAATTCAAAACATTAATCAGAATGCACATTTTGTAAACTGCCTTGGCTTAGCAGTGTTGGTTACTGAATGTTTGACATTACAAAAATGTTTTATCTTCTGTCAATGGCCCTTAACTTATTTTGTTGAGTATATTTATAATGTACATATACTTTGAAGCTTTCTAACCCGAATAATTATTGTCCAATCTTTACTGTACCAACTTTATCAAAATTGTTAGAAAAATATGATGCAAAACAGTACAAAATTTTACTACATTTTTTGATCCACAAACACAATTAGGATCTATAAAGAATTCCACTCTCATCAAACTTGCAATACTAATAGATATAGAAAGAATGTGAAAGAAATTTACACCTGATATACTAGCACTGTTATGATATATGTATGTCAGAATTCAGTGTTACAGCCATGTAGTAGAAAACAACAATAATCCATAATCGTCTAAAGTCAGCAAGTTGAACTTCTTGTTTTTTGATTTATTATTTGTTGGATAACAAAGATTAAGTGACCACAGCACACCAACCCGCAATAGGCGAGAACCTTTAGCCCCTTAGATTGATAATGAGATTACCTTTTAGTTCAGTTCAATTATCAATTATCAATTCTATGTATTAGTCTAGCTTTAAAGACAAAAGTAAGCATTTTTCATCCTGTTCAAAACATACATTTTCGAATCAAAATAATTTGATTGATTGATTGATTAGATATTGTTTAACGAGAATCTTTCACTCATATGGAGACGTCACCACTGCCGGTGAAGAGCTGCAGATTTAGGCCTATGCTTGGCGCTTAGAGTCTTTGAGCAGGGAGGGGTCTTTTACGTGCCACACATTCTGTGACACGGGACCTCGGTTTTTGCGGTCTCATCCGAAGGACCGCCCCATTTAGTCGCCTCTTACGACAAGCAAGGGGTACTGAGGATCTAAATACACATTTCTGTATGAGTGTCTGTGCTCTCTCTCTCTCTCTCTCTCTCTCTCTCTCTCTCTCTCTCTCTCTCTCTCTCTCTCTCTCTCGTCGGTGGTCTCTTCCCGGGTACATTGTATCTGGGTTCTCTCCTCCAGCAATAAAAACTGGACGTCACCATAACTGAAAAATTGTTGAGTGTGGCGGAAAACAACAAATAATCAATCAATCAATCAATGAACCAATCTCTCTCTCTCTCTCTCTCTCTCTCTCTCTCTCTCTCTCTCTCTCTCTCTCTCTCTCGTATATTCGGCTGAGTACATACCAGTAAGAATCATTTTACATATAAGAACTTAATCCTGCCAACATCTTTACAAAATTGTCTGGGCTTGCGTCAAATATTTATATACATATAAATAAAAATGGCGTATTTATTTTCGAACTTCTTTGAACTGGTCAGAACAAAATGACCATCTTTAATAAAGTAACTGAATGATTCTAAATTTGCTCGTTGAAAAACATTTCTATGTAGAATATTGGTTTAATCCGCGCTCGTACTTTTTTCATGGTTTCAAAGCCGAATTGAAAAAAAAAAACCGATATGTAGTTTTTATTTTTTATTTTTTTGTTGATTATATGAATCTGTCCCTTAATGAGTCTTAAATATACGTTGTCACGTGACCGATCGCTCAGGAAATTAACTAGATGCTATCGTTTAGGCGGAAAATCGTTTTTATTTTCCTACAGCAGTATAGATGTATTCAGAAAAAAATGGTCCAAATATTTTTATATTTAATTGTCTCATGCAAAAACAATGTAATTTCAAATTGTAAATGTATCATAAAACCTTAGATTCAGAAGAAAATTTAATTTGATTTCATATATTGTACAAGTTATATGTATATTGAATATCTACATTGTAAAATGATTTGATTATGAGCAATGCTTCTTTAAAATATGTTGTGATTCATTATACAATGACATAGCATTGTCACACACAACAATAAGGCTAATATCACGATGTCACACAAAACAATAATGTTGAGATCACAATGTCACCCTAAACAAATGCTGATATCACAATGTCACACTAAGCAATGATGTTGACGTCACAATGCCACACAAAACAATAATGCTGACAGCACAATGTCACCATAAACAATAATGTTGACGTAACAATGTCACACTAAACAATAATTCCGAATTACGATATCACACTAAACAATAGGACTGACATGACAATATCACACTAAGCAATAGTGCTGACGTCACAATGTCACCCTAATTTACATGTATAATGCTAACATCACAATTTCACACTAAACAATGACATCATAAATGACGTGCTTGGGAAAGGTGAGTGTCGTCCACTTCACACCTTGACCACGATCAAGATATGGACTTTTTAATTCACTAGGCATGAGGCTTATATCTTGCATTGTTCAAAGACAGCAGGGAAACAAATAGACAGACAAACAATCTGAAAGAAAAACTTTTCCATCGTTAATCTATGAAAAGGGAATTAATAACACAGCTATCTAAATAATAAATGTCATTTACAAACATAAAGAGTTTTTTTTTTTTACCTTCTGTATAAAACACACACAGACAACGACAAGAGACGACTCCTTGACAAATACCGCTGACGGATTACAATACATATATAATATATAATACTGGCATGTGATAGATTCTGACAAGATGACTACGAAGCGACGGGAATCCGAAGGTCCGGTGGCAGTTCCTTCTTGATGGTCACTGGCGGGAGGTCTTGTTCCTTGGTAGGATTTTGTAGGGAGTCCGTGGACGTCTCCTGCCTTTCGCGTCCACTCTTTTGCATAATAAAAGCACGTGTCACACCTTGACGACGGAAAGGTAACATAGGGCGCGCTTGTTGGAATTTCCTCTGTTCCACTTCTGGTGGCTCTTCATCTTCAGAATCGCTTTCAAAGTCTGATTCGTAATTTGCTTTCTTCTCTACTGCAGGAGGAAATAGTTCCATGATGGATTTCCGATTACGATTTAAGATCTCGTCATATCTCTTTTTGTTCACGTCCACGAGAGTTTTTGCATTCCTCTCTCTTATTTTGTCGGGCTCGATGTAGTTCAGCATCTTTTTTATTTCATGTCTCAAAGCATGCGCTGTGTATTTATCGTCCAATGCTTTCTGATAATCAGGACTGTTAGAAATCGGATGATTTGCAATTACCATTTTGTAGGCATTTCTCTTTTTCATACCGTCCAAAACATTTTGTTTTTTCCTTTCTATCTGATGCCTTTGAATATCTGCGTGGCGGTTGTAAAAGTTGATTTTGAATTTTTTCAGACGGTTTTCAACGGTGTTGAATGCCCGGATCTTCCTTTTAGCTCCTTCTGTGATTCGGATTGTTGACATGTATCTGGAGTTTTTGTTGAAGGCGCTGGAGTCCATACTGAGAGTAAGAGATCTGTTGTGGACCTGCGGCATTCTGGAATATCATTAATGACAAATAGTGAAATAAACTACAAATAATGGTGTATCGTGTTTCTGTTCTCAAGATGCTCGGATAAATAAACGGAAGCATGACAAAGATATCTATTGCTCTTTGTTACCAACTATCTAAGGAAGACTGTTCTTGTATTTATGGTGTGTAATTTCACTTGTTTTATTTTACTCGCATGAAAGTTTTTATCCTAAACATGCATTGTATAGAAGGTATTTTATAAAAAGAAATACATTGCAACGGCATAGATATATTATAAAATGTCTCATTAGGAACCCCTCCAACCCCCCATCCCCCCGTAAAAGGGGAGCTAAAATTCTACATGTTACGTCTCATTGTATGTTAAATGCTTAAAACCAGTTGAGAACTACATGTTTAAGAAACACAACACACGCCATTTTGTTTCTGTTTTTAATCAAAGTGTGAAAATTGAATATCAATATTTAGTCATAGCATTTTGAATTTAACATTGTCCTCACTAGGTCGCATGCGTACTTGTTCTAATTCTATTTAATCTCTATTGAAGAAATCACGGATCGTGGATTAATACCGAAAAATGACGTTGCATTACGAAAACTAAACTACCAGATTAAGTCTAATATACAGTCAATAACGTTAATATACTGACCTAAAAAAAAAAAAAGATTTTACAGTCCGTAACAGTTTTTCAATACAAGTGCAACGCTGATATATTGAAATTAGAAAGACAAAAATTAATCGAAAATTGTAAGAGAATTACGTTTCATGAATAAGATATAAAACTGAACCATACGCCATTTGAAGAAAAAAAAAATCCCGAAATTTGTTAAAATAATGAATTTCACCGCTGAAGCAGGGACATTGGTCTATAAGAATATACTCTGACAAATGTGCCCAAAGTAGCTGTTCTCTTCCATATCACTGGCGATTTTATGTCTCAAGTCATTTCATTTCATGATTTAATTACATTGAATAATTTAAGAATACTTACTTGCAGTTGTGTCTGAGTTGTCGCAAAACTAAGGTAAAACTTCAAATAAACAGCAGTATAGCACTAGATTTTTCACCACTCAAAGCCTAAGTGCTGCACATACTGTTCAACTTAACACTGCATTTCAAATATTACTTTTCAAACACCAAAATTCAAATCTAGCGTAATCCAGTTCATGATAATAGAACTAAGCTTGTTCAATCGAGAATAATCTCTTCCCCCTGTGTTTTAACTTCACACGTCAAATGTATATAAATCTCCAACAAAATCCCATCTAACTAGTTAGTTTGGTCAACACAAAATACAAGCATAAATCATAAGGATCTGTATTAACGGATTTCAGCGTTTGATCTTTTATATCAATACGGTGAAAATTCTCCGTATATCACGGCTACAGGTATACTCGATCTTCAGAAAGATTGACAAGTGTGTATACGGGGTCGTTTAATTGAAGTTTAAGCACTCTGTATTGAATTTGTCTTTAAGATCTGTCAAAGAAGATACAAAGAAGATACATGTTCTTAATTCTGATTTTCATAAGTGTTAAAAATCATGACACCGTTCTAAAAGATTCAATCGGTTGTTGCACTGGGAAAATAATAATAATAATAAAAGAAAGAAACACAGACTACTTTTAAAGCAGACACTTTGCGAATGAAGTTAAGGACACAAGATACTCGAAACAATCTAAAAAAAAATATCTGTAAATATTTTGATATTGATAAAACCCGTATTGCCACAAAATGGTTTCCTATAAAACCACCGGTACTTTAGCATCATTCATAAATATTTACTTGCAAAATCAATGGAAAAAGATCGACAAAAAATTTGAAATCCTTCCGAAATGTTTTTTTTTATTGGTGCATTTCATGTATCAATGACCGATGATCAAATAATAGAAAACCCCATGTAAACACAGCAAAATTGGGTACCTCCAAAGTCTAGGGTATCCTACGACCCTGAGGTTGTGTTTATCAATGCACCGTGACGACGTATGCGGTAATGATTTTTGCAGAACTTGATCCTTGGAAGATGGCAAACATATGGTTCAAAGCTTTATAGATAAACCATGGTTTTTTGGAAGCAGTGTTATGTGTTTAGCTGTTTGATAGTCGTTCGTCTATGACTTTGAATTTATTACCAAATTTATAGCTTATATATATACATATCAGCGTTTTTGAAAATATGAAAATAGAACGTTACGTTTACAACAGTATGATACTGAGGCCAATGTTTGTATCGGACTTGTAACGCTTATTGCCGCTAGCAGATCGCGAGGATTAGCTCTAGGGATTCGAATTTCTTATCCCTTATCAAACTGGCCTGTTAAAATCACAATTATTCCAGTTAAAACTTTTTTCTGCTTTTCAGTTTTTCTTTTATCATCTTTTTTTAAAAACTTTTTTTCTCGTCAAATCATCAACACCCATATAATATTATTTCATAACAATGACTGAAGCTGTCCTTTAAGTGCATAAGTCACTTTCCAAATGATGTATGTTCACAAATGTTCTTCTTTACTGAAATAAATTAGATTTAAACTATTATAAACTTGTCAGTTTGCCTTAACATAGGCTTAATCCGCATCTCTCGACAGATCATGGATATTCATAATTCCGTCTCTGTTCAAAATGGTACATTTTTATTGGACGAGGGAATACCCATAGACATAATGTCATTGTCTTCTGAAGTCTAATGCAGAGTATAAATGCTGACGATATTATACTATCAAATAATGTGATAGTAAACACGATTGCAACAATTAGCATGAGTACATAACGTAAATGACAATGGAGAATAAACTCGTAGACATCTTGTTATGATTTACTTGAATATGTTCATAGTTGCACATTTTTGTAACTCTAAACAAACTTCTAGAAAATTTTAAAAAATACTCTCAATACTTTGTTTTACATCCAGCAGATGGATTTAAGAACATACTTCTCTTTTGATAGTAAGCTCAAGACCAGGTGATTCGAGTTTATGTTACGATTGGATCTCTCGGAACTCCTCTTGGGTATTTGAAGGGAATGCTGATCTACTGTATTGACAATAGGTATCGTGATGGGGGAGATACTGTCATTAGGTCACGTGATGGGGGAGATATTGTCATCAAGTCACGTGATGGGGGAAATACTGTCATTAGGTCACGTGATGGAGTTATATAAATTTCATATATGCCCGTATGTAGCACATTACGAAATCATGGATTATCTCAGTATTCGTCTTGTACGATGAGAATTTACCCTTTTGAAAAGATTTGGAAAATTCATTGATTTGACCTCTTTACGGTGACTTGGAACAACTGTATATATTTCAATTTCTTTGATTGCTAATCTCTTGCTAATCTCTCTTGTGCGTTATTTTCCACAACACTGATTTAGAACAATGATTCCATTAATGTTGTTGAATTCCTTATTGATCACGTGATCACACACCCTCTTGCGAAAAAAAATGTTATTCTAGCCTGATACCATTATGATGTTTAAATCATAAGATACTTAATGGATGGTTTCAATTAAAGTGACGCATTATAAATATTTACTGACTTCGTTACATGATCAGTTGACAATGTTAATAGAAAATGTCCATTAATCTTGTCAGCATTTATATTGAAGTATAAAATAATCCACTTCTGTGTAGCCTTGTAAACATCTATTATCATAAAACGGCATGCAATGTATTTGTACTTGTATATTTCACGGACCGCACCCGATGAAAATATCCGGAGTCATTCTATTATGTAGTCACATTAGTTCCGTTTCCTCTTGAGGTATACATTGTATAGCGATCATATATTACATCTGATTAATAGTGGGATATTTGTGATCATGCAGTTTATTAGAGAAAATTAATCCACCATAGGAATTTGTCCAATTTTGGTTACTGCTTATTTTTTTCAGCTAGAGTTTATGGGAAGAACCTGTTTTGTTAAGTATTTTCAAAAGAAATGATAATTCCATACAAATCTATTGGCAAAAAGTTATATACACTTAATATATTTATATACACTTTCTCTTTGTGAAAATATAAGATAAGATTAATAATTTACCACACATTTTTTCTTCTTTTTAGAAAATTTGATTTTTCTTATTTTTACCAAGGTCAGATAACTCTTCAAAAAATCTCACGTGCAAAAAGGTCAGCTTCTGGCCATTCACTAATCAAATGAATTTGATCTCCTTCACTTTCATCATTATTTAATAATAAACCTTTATATAGATTTAAATCATTCATGTTCTTTTCTTACTAATTGAAACTGAAGGTCAATATCTTATAAACTAATAACTAGGCTAATCACTGCGTATGGATACACTTCACCATCGCGGATTTATTACGAAAATGCAGTTAAAATGATTAAAATTAAGAAATGTCTTTCGGTTTTTGAAAGTATATGAGATGACACACCTTGAAACTCTTCACTCCGGCATATATTTCATGGATCGCTGACGAAAATTCGATACGCTGGTGTGAAGCTCGAGATATATCATTTCGTATACATTCAGAATTCTTAAAACAATGACAATTTCTGGACAATTTAGTTCGTAACTACTTAACTATTGTACTTTCGTATAAGAAAGATGGTGCCTGGGGATGCTCACTGTATGAAGTATGAAACAATTTCAAGGCAACGTTAGTTGGTAAACGAAGTAAATCTCTCCCCCGACCAAGACAGATTAAATAATCCGATGTCTGACTTATTTCTTTGAAGATTGAAGCTCACTGCAGCGTATTACATTTGCAACAGTAATATAACCTTTTTTCATCACAATTGTATGAAAAAGGTGAAGATAACGAACAATGATCACTCTCCTAACTCCTATAAGGAATACAAAATTAAGAGTTAGGGCCCCTAGACATACCAGAGGTGGGATCATATGCCTAGGGGGAGTAAGCATCCCCTGTCAACCGATCACACCCACTGTGAGCCCTATATCTTGATCAAGTAAACAGTATCCCGTAGCCACAATCAGTGTGTAATGAACGCCGCATATTTGGTATGGCACTTATGTCAAACAGCAAGATGTATTGGCAAACTAGATTGCTATAACGATCATAGAATTTGCGAGGTCTGTGCAAAGCTTATGACGGCCAGATCAATTGCCAATATAAGGTTTTAATCAAATTTGCGCAACTGGACCCAAGTATTTGATTTTGTTACACTATGCATAAATGAATTTCAATATTTCATCTTTAAAAAAAAAGAGAAATATGAAATACTGTGATTTAACGAATCGAATAGAAATTTGATTTTATGAAAGTCTATCACGTCTACTTTTAAAACTTCAAATCTTTAAAACATATTTTGTGTCAAATTCCAATTATATTTTGATATCTATAACTTAATCAAAAATGAATACCGGGGTGGGGGGGGGGGGGGGGGTAAAGGGGTGGAAATTTGAGATGGAGTACGTCAAACATAATTTTTTTAGTCAAAATCTAAAGTTTGACACCCACAAACTTTAGTAGTAATATTTAAATGAATTATAGATGAATGAAATTGAATGCGTTAGCTATCCTCTAATTACAACGTTAAATGTACTTCGAGGGCAGTTAAAGCATCGTATTGACCGAAAAAAACATCGATAATTGTTTTATCATATGATTGTTCTATAATACCCTCTCCAATATCATGTACAATACATACATGTCGAATAAACAAACGAAAGATTGACACAAACCAACATACATACCTGTAGTAACCAAATAATCGACAGATTCAAATAAATTATTGTACATAACGACCGAACAACCGTCAGATTCGAACAAACCAATGTACATACCGACCAAACAACCGACAGATTCAAACAAACCATTGTACATACCGACCAAACAACCGACAGATTCAAACAAACCATTGTACATACCGACCAAACAACCGACAGATGCAAACAAACCATTGTACATACCGGCAAAAAACAGACAGATGCAAACAAACCATTGTACATACCGGCAAAAAACAGACAGATGCATACAAACCATTGTCCATACCGACCAAACAACCGACAGATGCAAACAAAGTAATGCTTCTTTGAAAATGAGGGGTAGGGTAGCTGAGAAAAGAATGTCAATCTGTATCGGGAAAAAATAAGATTATGCTATCTAGAGAAAAAAAATCTTACCTGAATTGTTATCAATTTATCCTTACAGTGCATCGCACACCACAGACAACGCCACCTGGACCGTGTCTTTTGAGAATAAATGGCCAAATTTATATACCCGTAAATCAACCAGGATATTTAATGATCGTATCCCTTTTTTGTAAAGAGAAACTTGATTGGAAATTGTTACACGTAATAAAGAAATATTGACAGTTGATAATTCGCTCCATTTAAAAGTCAGCCAATTCTGTTTTTGTATTTCGGGATGATGTTGTGATAAAGTAATTCAACTCCACAGGTCAATGATCCGCAGGCAGGAACACCGAAATCGAAGTGATTTGGTTTAAATAAATAAAAGTCAATAATTAAGTTACAGGATATCTTAATCAATTTTGGATGAACGTATAAAACGTAGCACGTGTTTCGCGTCCTTGTAGATCTGAAATCTTATCCCCAGTCGGCGCTTAATTCGTCAAACGACAGGGATAAATCATGAATTTAAATTTCACTTAAATTCAGTTTAATCAGATTTTGCAAAAATTGATCTCTATATGTCGTACAAACGATGTCAAGGTTTGCGGTACAGGTCTGACCACCCGAGCGAATATCTCATTCTTCCGTCGTATCACGTGATCTCTCCAACAGATTAGCTTGATCACATTTCAGTATTTCTGTTTATACCGAAACTGTTTCATAAAAATAAATGAAACAGGGCATTTTGCTATTCATGTTGATGGAAATATATTTCATTAGAATATACTAAAAAAAACCACGCACACAGACACTAACACCCCCTCCCCCCAAGAGAGAGAGAGAGAGAGAGAGAGAGAGAGAGAGAGAGAGAGAGAGAGAGAGAGAGAGAGAGAGAGAGAGAGAGAGAGAGAATAAAAAATATATATAATCTATTGCAACAGTAAGAATTCGCTTTCATTTGAAAGATAAGAATACAAACTATACAATGTACTTTTCTCTTACTCTTTATTGTTAATGGTGTATATATATATATATATATATATATATATATATATATATATATATATATATATAAGATTTTTTTTTTTATCTTTAAATACAGAGTTAACTATTTGCACATGAAATTAACATCTATCGGGTGTACCCCCACTCTTAATAAAATGATAATATTTATTGGTAAGAATGTAATGATGAATTGAACCCATGAAGTAAAGGTCGAACGCTACCCCATATCCCCATATTTCAGATTTTGAAGTTTGGGTGAAACAGCATTGGAGTATTTTTTGTATTATATTTCTTCTTTAGAAAATTCGCTTGTCTTTAATTGAATTTATTTGCTTGTTACAATGTTAAATAATTGTGAAGTTAACTATTTGTCCTTCGGCACCTCTTCTTTCTTTCTTGCATTAAGACATAAGTTCAAGTTTTTATGCAAGGAAAAAAAACGAAACCCAAAACAAAATAAAAAAAACACCAAGAAAAAAGACAACCCCCCCCCAAAAAAAACCCCAACAACAACAACAAAAGAAAAACAACAACAACAACAAAACAAAACCCAACAAAATACAACTGCATGATCAGTATACCTTAGTCATATCCGATAAGGACCTCTCAGACACTGGTTATAATGTGTGTTGAACACAATATTTTTTTTTCTCCATTTCAAACATGACAAAATTAATTGTGCACTGATTGACTTCTGCTAAGGTTGATCTAAGGATTTAGGCATATTAACCGACTTATAATGAGGAACAATGCGTTGTATCGACAACCGCTTGAGTGATTTAAAAATTCAATACACGACACACAAACACTTATCGAAGTAAGAACTGTTTGGGGTGTAACTGTTTTCAATGACTTGCCTATCCTTTCACAAGTGGGAAGGAAGGCAGCTGGAAAAGAACATGAATTTACGACAAATGATCCAAAAAAAAAAAAAAAAAAAGGAATAATAAAAAAAAGTTGGAAGGTTTATAGCCCCCAGATCCTAGAATGGGAGTTGAGGGATCGGGTGTTCCTTCAGTGCATAATGTCGACTCATTGGTTTAAACTACTTACGTTTCCACTGTTTTTTGTTATTGCCACCAGCAGCCGGGATTGGTGGAGGTCGTGGTGGGATGGGGATTAGCCGGCGATTCAACTATTGAATGCATAGAATAACGGTCTTTGTGTGTAAATGGTAAATTGTCCTTAAAACAATTGACCCTTGCCTCAAATCCCCGATATGTTCCTACGTATCTGCTAATGAAAAAAATAAATGGCAAAATATCAGTGTATTAAGCTAATTCCCTTGGTGAATTGTAGGGTTTTTTCAGTTTAAGAGTGGTGGGGTTGGGGGAGAGGGTGGGGGTGATGGTGGGGTGGGATGGGATGGGATGTGGTGGGGTTGGGGGTTGGGGCGGCGTTCATAAGATTAAAATAATGTTACCTCATTTCATTGTTACATTTCTTCTAAATCTTTTCCACGACCCAGCTGCATAAAGTTTACAGTTCAATACAGTTACTGTCAGTTAACTCTAGATATCAATATAAGAGATAATGGTCAGTGTACTCTCAGTTCAGCTGATGTCACTGGGTCCTGCGATTTCATCTCTGTTCACCCTCTACAGCTCCACTGCTAATAAATAATCATAAAATAAGGAAATATACAAAACAAAGAAAAGGATCAGCCCCTGGTTTTGTGTTCAATCTCCATCAAAATCCTAATTCGTTTGAGGGTGGGGGTGGGGTGGGGTTAAGGGTGAGGGTGGGTGGGGTTGGGGGAGAGGGGTTGGGGTGAGGGTGAGGGTGGGTGGGGTTGGGGAGAGGGGGTTGGGGTGAGGGTGGGGTGGGGTTGGGGGTGCGGGTGGGGGTGATGGTGATGGTGGGATGGGATGGGATGTGGTGGGGTTGGGGGGGTTGGGGTGAGGGTGGGTGGGGGTAAGGGGGTGGTTTGATTGTACTTCTGCTTCTTGTACTGTAACTGCGTCAAATAATATTTTTCCCAAACTTTATTTTCGTAGATCTTAGGGTCATACTTCTGTTCATAACTTTCAAGCTTACATTCTTCTGTTTAATAACTAATACAGGTACTGTTAAAAATATGGTGGGAATCATCCATTGTATCTTTATATATATTAGAAGACTAACAAAGTCATAACTTTCAAAGAGGGAGGGAGGGGGGTGGGGTTGTTCACCCTCCTCTGAGTCTATGTGCCTGTATTGTGCATCGTTGATAATATATTTCCCATTCAAAACTACAGGTCATAGAATCCTTAGCCACTGTGGTAATGTTACTAAATCTGGCTGGTGGGGTAACCCTTCAGCTCGATCGTGGGCTGTCGTGTCGGAGGTTCGGGTTCGAGCCTCTGCAGAGACATATATGCTTGACTCTGATACATTACAACATTAATAGCGCTTAAAAATAGAATAAATCTAAAAATGCTAAATTGTTGGAGAGAATTAAAAAAGCTGTATTATATAGTACTCAATCAAGCTGGGGTGTCTTGTTTCATATTTTGTATATTTAAGCACATGTTGATCTGTATATAAACACGTAGGTACTCAGTATTAATTGTAAAACATAAGGTATTATCTGAAAAAAATAATCATGACCATCTATATCCTTTTTCCCCTCAGAAAAAATATCTTAATTTAAATGTAATTTCATTAGCTGGATTCATGTCACGTGTGCAGTGTTCTGGAAAGAAGAAAAAAACTTCTTCCTTATTTCACATGAAATACAGTTATGCACTCTTTTCTCTAATATTTTAATTCACCTAATTCATACTGTATCCGCTTTATGTATTGAAGAAAATCTTTTCAGTACATAACTGAGTCAATATATAATGCAGGTTCTTTGCCTGATTTGTTTTTTCCATTATTATCATTTTTACGACGTTACACCATTTTCTTGGGGGGTGGGTGGGTTGTATTTTGTTTATATATAGTTTTTCTTTTTTGCTTTATTTTTGTTTTTGTTTTTTCTTCTTAATGTTATATATATATATATATATATATATATATATATATATATATATATATATTGGTTGGCTTTTTAATTTTTTTTTTGTGTGTGTGTGTTTTTCGTCTTTTGTGTTTTTGTTGTTGTTTTGGTTTTTTTCCAGATTAATGTGATCATATATTTGTTCATACTTTCAAAAAGAAATCAATGAAATTGACGCAAACAACAACAATTGATTTTGTTGAAGTAAAAAGTACAAATCAATTATCACTATCAAAATCTTTGCTGACGATCTTTTGTGAGTTGTTGATAAACAAATAAATGTGAATGTTAGAAATTTTTATTCAGATTTGAAATACGATTGACAGCTAGTAAAGGATGATCCACTGACAACTAATTACGATCAGTGGATGATCCAGCGCCGGGCTCACGCCCCCTCCCTCACAAATACATGTCTGATCCATTTTTTGTAAATAGAAACATGTCCAAAATCTTAAATGTAGATTGTATTTTTTATCTTATTTTGTCAGAACTCAATAGTTTCAAGGTTACTCCCTCATGGCCCTTACCAAGTATTTACCCTGGACTCACCCCCAGACACCCAACCATGTAACTTCCACCCCCTTTTAGAAATTTCTGGATCCGTCACTGACGATAACACTCCTCCCCTTTTCTTGTGATGACATCCCTTGGTGGCAGAGTATCAGGTACCTCCCATGGATCGTATTCATTTGGAAGTTTGTAGTGTGAATATCTGATAATGATATACTTTACGGCGTGACCGTTTCGACGAGAGAGGACCCTAATTATCATGCAGCACTTCATATTAGCTGTAATGTTGTTGTTTGGGTTTTTTTCTTTCGTTTCGTTTTCTTCTTTCAAACCAAGTAATTATCAACATCAACAAAACGTACATAGGTATGAAAAATCCTGTCAGGAATTTGAAAACTGGTACTTTCCAAACAATTTATTTATTTCACCTACGGGGTTGTCTATGACGTATACCCCAGTGGTGGCGACATTTTCCCAGATGCACTATGGGTAATCCTCATCATTTTTTTTTTCAGTTGAAGGAGAGTAAATCACGTGACTAAAATGTGTATTTAATGTTAAAATGCCTTCGATGTTTTACCTGTCATTGTTGATCACTGCTTTTTTATATTCAGATCAGTTGTATTGGTTTTTTTTAAAAATACAAATTATCTATGCTGAAACATTCATTATAATTCCTTTTCATAACAAAGATGGCATACATTTTCATGTACATGTAATGACCATTAATATCGATGTTAAATGGAACATCGCAAAATATTCCAGGACAGGTTTCACGCATGCACACGTCATGTGCAATAAACTACAGAATACTTGCACAATCATTTCTGTTGATGTAAACTTATTTAGAAGTTGCAACCTAATTATTTATCATTAATCTTAAGTGTATAAGAATGCGTTAGGAAGTGACAGATCATCTCAGATTTAAATGAAATATACCTGTATGTTTTGAAGATGAACAAATACTTGCTTTCAGGGGATCATTATCATTATATAATTACTAATCTTATACATGTATTTATAAAGCTGATTAAACGAATTCCACTCGGAACATTTACTAATGCTAGAACTTGTCTTAATTTCTGTACCTTTCTCATGTAAGTTTGTTCTGCTTTGCAGTTCATATACTTTGGTAAATGATTACGAAAATTGAAGCAATGAGTTTTTAATAGTCAAATAATTTTTTTTATTTAAAATGCTTACAAAATTTTAAATACCTGCAAGTTTTCTTTAAATAGATCAAGATTCATATAATTATGATAATGCATTTTAATTAATTATTTAATTTTCCCCCTAAAGTTTTACCTACAAAGATACAGGTCTTTCGTAAAAAAAAAAAAAAAAAAAAAAAAAAAAAAAAAGTGGATATCGTTTTCGAAGGGGGGGGGGGGGGGTTTCGTCTGACCGATTTTGCTAATATATACTAACTAAATAACTTAAATCATTATCATGCCATAAACAATGTTCACTGAAAACAAATCATTAACGCAGGTATGAAGTCGGGTACGGTAATTACACAGCCACGGGCGATAACGGACATTTACGGATGTAGGGACGACTAATTACGGTATGTACGTGGACAATTCATATTTTAATTACTGTACTGCTGTTCTTAATAAATACATATGTTTTTAAATATTTAAAAAATTAACATCCGAGTACCGATTATATATATATATATATATATATATATATATATATATATATATATATATATATACTCTGCAAAAAAAGAAACGCATAGCCCTTTTGAAATTTTAAAAATGCAAATTATGTATTTTACAAGGTAAACTGAAATGGTTAATTGAGTAATTGATTTTTTACAGGTAAGTATGAAACTTTAAAGGTCTGTTCATTTGATTTGGCTCTCTGCCAAATTAGCTCGGCGACTCTCTAAAATTGCACATCACCTCTATCGCCATGGAATTTGGCTTACGTTTTTCACGAGAACTTTGTGCTTAATTCAACCACTACATTAAAGCGTATAAAAGGACGAAGTTTGAAGCTTGAATTCATCATAACGTTAAAATGCTGCCATGCCAAGGTTGGGCCCTGCTTCTCGAAATATCGTCATTGGCCGTCTCCAGGCCGGAGTATCCCAAAGTGAGATTGCACGAACTGAAAACGTAAATCAGAGCACAATTTCTCGGCTGTGGAACAGATTCCAGCAGACTGGCTCTACTAATGACCGACCGAGGAGTGGGCGACCTCGCATTACGACTCCTGGACAAGATCGCTACATCCGGGTCTTTCATCTACGGAATCGAACCGTTGCTGCAACAGCTACTGCAGTCGGAATACCTGGATTGAGAAGAATCAGCTCGCAGACAGTCCGCAACCGACTTCGACAATATGGCATTAGACCCAGAAGACCGTATTTTGGAGCAGTTTTGACACCGTTACACAGACGAGAAAGAGTCTGATGGTGCAACAGATTGAGGGGCTGGACATTCCGCAACTGGCGTAGAATCTGGTTCAGCGATGAATCCCGTTTTCTGCTACAGAAACGTGATGGAAGAATCCGTGTATACCGGCGCAGGAATGAACGTTTCTCTTCCTCGTGTGTCCAAGAAGTGGATAGCTTCGGTGGAGGTAGCGTCATGATGTGGGCGGCGATCTCTAATGACCGTAAAACAGAACTGGTACATGTCCCGGGCAATTTAACGGCTCAAAGGTACAGAGACGAAATTCTCCAACCTCACCTTATGCGCGTAATTGACCGACAGAGGGAGTTATTCCAACATGACAATGCTAGGCCTCACACAGCCCGCTTAACAATTGACTACCTTCAGCAGAACAACATTAATGTGCTACCATGGCCTTCCAAATCACCGGATTTGAATCCGATTGAACACTTATGGGACCAACTGGATAAACGTGTGCGCCTGCGCCAACCTCCGCCTCAGACCCTCGATCAGCTCCGTCAAATGTTACAACAGGAATGGCGAACAATTCCACGCAATAACGTAAGAACATTGATTGACTCTATGCCAAGGAGATGCAGAACTGTGTTGGCAGCTCGAGGTGGTCATACACGGTACTAACTTAAACGTGACAGGAAGTGTTCTTGACTGTGATGATCTGACTTTTTTTCACCAATATCTAAGGTTTGGACTGTAAATTTTTTCAATTGAAACAATTCTAGTGAATATCTACATTTTTTATTGTAAAATCATAATCCAAAATACATCTACTAAAATCTTAAAAATCCATTATGCGTTTCTTTTTTTGCAGAGTATATATATATATATATATATATAACACTGACGGACTTTAAAAAACCCAACACACATTTGTTTTTAATTCATTCATTGAAAACATTACTTTTATTGCAAAATTTACCCAATGTACGTCGTAATGATTTTTAAAACCCATCTCTCGATTTACCTGTGTTCATTGATTGCGCGTTGTAAGTAGCATCGCACGAAATTTTCAGGTTTTTTTTTCAAACACGTGGAGAGGTAATAGAGGAGTTTTTCGCGATAAAACTTCTTTCTTTATTATTACTTTAAGCTTTACATCTTATCAGTACATCACAAATATTATAACAAGACAGACATAACGTGACATTTACAGGAGAACACACACACACACACACACACACACACATATATATATATATATATATATACATGTACGTACAATGTACAAATATTGAAATTATGGATGACAACTTTCCTTAAGTATTGAGCTATTGGATATGAATTTTCCAAGGTTACAAAGATTTGTGTTAAATAATTGTATTAATTTAAACATTGATGGTCGTTTATAATAATATTCTTTGATATATTTTCCCCGTAATTTTGCAAATACAGTACAAACTAATAAAACGTGCATCTCGTCTTCAATGATATTTACACAAACATTACAACATCTATTTGTTCTGATTGTATCAAAATACCCACCAGTTTCTATAGTTAGTTGGTGAGCTGATAATCGCATTTTAGATATACATTTATGTAACTTTACAGGAATTGATTTTCTAAGATAACATTGAAGATATAATCCATCAATCAAATATTTGTAAAATGAACATTTTCTTGATTTTTCGATTTTTGAAAAGATATCTTGCTTAGCTTGGTTACAAATTCTTTGTTGCACAATATTTAGCATTTGATTGTTAATATTTTGATTGATCCAAATGTCATTAAATCCCAAATCTATTAAAATTTTTCTTGATATCAAAAGCCCAATTTTTACATTTATATTTTTCATAATTGATGTACAGTTCTTCATAACAATTCCTTATTATACAATTTTCACTTCTAAGAACCTTACTCCAAAATTTAACAATTGTAAATAACCTATTATACATAAGAGGAACGCTGCCTAACTCTGCTTTTCTACTTTGACTTGCTAATTGCTCCTCTGGTTTTGTAAATTTATTGTCAAAATGAAAAAGAATTCCCAAACTAGTAAATTTTTCTACATTTTCTAGCACCTCATTATCAATGGACCATTCCTCATTATTCTTTATTCTACCATTATTTCTAAAAACAACAATCTATGACTTTTCAATATTAATATATAAATTCCATTCTTTATAATAACAATTTATGCGATAAAACAACTTTGTAGATGAAAGCATAGACACCACTAACAGAAAAAATTCAAAACCAAGACCATGCCGCGCTTAAGCAATGAAATGCGCAATCAGGCACTTGGTATGCTGCAAGCAGGCGTTAGTCAGCGTGAGGTTGCTAGGCGTTTTAATGTCCATCTTTTTACAGTTAGCCGGTTGTTGTCACGATTCCATCAGACAGGATCCCTAAATGATCGCCCAAGACCTGTCAACCGTTTGTGACAACGCCGCGGCAACAAGCGTTCATACAGCAACGTCATCTGCGCAGTAGGTTTACAGTCGCTGCGACCACGGCGAGAGAAATCATTGGGTTTCATGGTAGGCCTATTCATCCTAGAACCGTTACCAGAATTTTGAAGCGCCATGGGATCCGCTACAGAAGACCTTATAAGGGGCTACAGTTTAAACTGCATCACCGACGGTGCAGATTGCAATGGGCAAGGCAGCATCTGACTCAACGTCAAAATTGGTCACATTTGTTAGCAACGCAGACGGCAGATGTCGAGTTTACAGTTGTTTACATGACCGTTTTGCAGACAATTGTGTCCTCGAGCGAGACAGGTTTGGAGGGGGAGGCGTCATGGTCTGAGGTGCGATTAACCACAATTTTCGGTCACAACTGGTCGTTTTGAATGGAACCCTCATTGATAAGAGATATATGGACGAAATTCTGCAGCCTGTTTTAGCACCCTTAATGCAGCAGCAAAGGCAAGGAAATGGGTTAATTTTCCAACAGAATAATGCGCGCGCACATACGACAAGATTGACACAAAACTTTTTTTCAAACGAACGCCATTGACGTCTTTGATTGGCCCGCTATGTCCCCAGACTTGAATCCAATCGAGCATTTGTGGGACGAGGTGGGGAGACGTGTGCGCAGCCCTCAGCCTCAGAATCCGCAAGAATTAGCTTAGAATTCCCATATTTCACATTTATAAAACAACACTTTAGATTTCCATTGCGCATGTATATTTTCATTACATTATATGTAACAAATATATTTATAATCTCTGTATACCAATGTAAAATGGTGATGAGATTTGAATAAATGAATGAATGCAAGAATTAGGAAGAGTCTTGTTGGAGGAATGGCAGAATATTCCTCAAAGGGCCATCTGAAAAGTTGTCAATCAATGTCAGGTCGCCTTTGCGCCGTTATCACTGCTAATGGAGGTCATACCCGGTACTAGTGAACAAAACCACATTTCTGACGCACCCCTCATTGACATTCATTTCAACTGTAGCCTCTTTGTGAATAAAATGATGTTCAAAATCAAAGAATAGTGTTCAGTTAACATGGTTTATAATTTTATAATATACCACTATGAATTTGTTTATTAGATACGTGAACAAATTTATAATATATAAAATTATCAAGTGTTGCGTTTTTAAAGTCCGTCAGTATATATATATATATATATATATATATATATATATATGTATATATATATATATATATACAGTGTATATATATATATATATATATATATATATATATATATATATATATATATCTGTCTGTCTCTCTCTCTCTCTCTCTCTCTCTCTCTCTCTCTCTCTCTCTCTCTGTGTGTGTGTAACACAGATAAACCATTCAAAAGCTCATTAACTGATGATATTAATTTGACAAGGTCAGTCGTGGGCATCCGACAATGTCAAAAGCTGTGAAGTCCCAGTTTATAAAAAATGAACAAATTCACTTCTGTATCGACGTGTCCTGCTAGAAATATCTCCTTTTTAAACAGATTGTATTAATATCGGTTTAACGAATGAAAATCCAAGTTAATAAATTCAGGAGACACAAAAATATATCTAATAACTTCAAACTTTTAATATATTCTTACTAATTATGCAATTAGTAGCCACAGTTTATCAAATGTATACTAATTTGGTGTCAACGATTTCATAAAGCGTTATATCGAAAGTAACATTTTTTTTCTAAAATTCAACAAATTCGTAATAACTAATTTAATCCATTATAACGATTTGAAACTTTGAAATAACAAATTTAATTTGTGGGGCTTTCATAAACAGCAAACTTAGACATAAGTACTGATTGAGTGTATATCTTTTTACGTTATTCTGTACAGGAAGAAGATCACACAAACTAAAGTGTTTGGTTTTTTTTATCTATTTTCGTAACAGGCTGGGCTGTCACATCTTTGTTATTCGGATTCATGTATATACACACATCAGATAATTATAGTATATAATGATAGCGTACAACACGCACAAGTTAATGCACTTAGAGTTACTGGGTCATTAAGCATTTCGAATGATGCAAACGTGTATTCAGCCGAGTAACAGTGTATCCTCCCTACTGTTCCCGTTCCTTCTGGTTAAAAGAATCCCTCGTCCCCAACTACCACTGTCATGTGGCATCATCAAGTGATGACGGGGAAAATGAAGGATACTAAAAACTGAGAAAATGAAGAAACAAAAAAAATAATAATAAAAATAATAAAATAAACAAAACACCAAAAAAAACCCACCAAACAAACAAACAAACAAACAAACAAAAACACAACAAAAACAAACAAACAAACAAACCAAAAAAACCCCAAACAAACAAAACAAAAAAAAACAACAAAAAATAAAAAACAAAAACAAACAAAAACTTCAAGATATCAACAGTACAATGTAATATATAAGTTATGTTAAATTCTATCAAGTTTTAAACAATTTAGAAATGGACATACATATTTGAAACAAAACTGTACTATATTATTACTAATATATATTTATGTATGGAAAATTGAACATAAAATCTCCGTACACCACTACTTTGAATAAATCGCTGTAGAATTAGAATAAACCCATGACTTCTGATTTCAATGGTTCACCTTAACTCTTATGCCATGACATTAAGTTTCAAATATAAGCAGATATTTATGAGGATTAAAACTAGTAAAATCACAAGGGCGGAGAAATCTTAAGTAAAATTTATTTTCCAGAGGAAGGTCATAGTCATATGATTAAAGTGGAAACCATTTTAATTTAGCATAATTTGCCTTCCTAAATAAGATCTGAAAGAAAATGTTTCAGTTATAAACACGGTAGTCTTCTGTTCGAAAAGGAAATGTTGCATATCGAGATACCATTGGCCTATTAAACCTATATGCTGTACAGTATCCTTTTAAGTAATCTTTAAAAAAAAAATGTCATGAAATCTGAAACAGCATCACGCAAAATGGAGAACATAAAATGATGTCAATTGTCATCTTTTTTGCAAGAAAGTTTTCATTTTGTTGTAAAAAAAAAAAAAAAAAAAAAAAAAAAAAAAAAAAATAGGTGAGCTACGACCCAAGTTTGCAGCTTTTTTTCGCCTCCTAAAGGGCATGGAGAGTCCAAAATGGCAAAACATTTTTCTCTAAAGTGTTCAACACTTTCAAGGGTGAGAAAAGAGGGAAATTGCACCCCGTAACACCTTCTAGATAGGCCACTGTACACATAAACGCTTCCTAAGCTAATCATGTTGTCCCGGAATGTTCAGTATTCCTTTATTAGGTCAGTTAATCTCACGAGATTTCCTAATGGTCTTGATAAGCTCTCCGAGTACACAATACTATCTCCTCGTGGTCTAAACTTTTTAAGCATTTTGGGCATGAAAGAGGAAGTTTGGTTTATATTTTAAAAAAAAAATCAAAAGTTGTGTCTACTACACGGATGTGGTGTGCTTGTCCTTAAATTCGTTTCCGGAAGTACTTAATTTGACTCACATATAAACTCGAAAAGTTGAAGTTGCTTAAGGTGATTTAAATACTTTGTTGCAAATACCCTTAAGTGCCTCAAAATTTTTACATAGGCAAGGATCTCCGAATTCGATTCTATTAAAGAGAATTCCTCTCAACTTACAGAGTAATTGAGTCATCTGAAACTTAATCATATGTGAAAACATGTAGATACTTACAAAATCTACATCTGTCACTTTTGTCGCGTGAATGCATCATGCCGGAATATAAACTGACGTATTTTGATATTCGTGGACGGGCAGAAATTTCCAGGCTCGTGTTCGCCGCTGGTGATATACCGTATACGGACGAAAGAATAAAACGTGAGAACTGGCCGGCACTGAAATCAGGTAAGAGTACCTGTCATTTGTTTATATCTTGATATCTTAATTAAAACATTAATTAACAAATTGTGGGAATATTTTTAAAGGCTTGTTGAGAAGGCTTGGTTCCTGCATATGACGTGCCTCAATTAAAAACATAAACTCCAATCTTTCTTATTAAAACAATCAATGGGGAAATTCATTTGTAAATATATATTATTATATTCCAAGCAGTCTACACAAAAGTCGCGCAGTGGCATATGTGATTAAGGTCTATTTTCCCTGATATTCATGCATGTATTTTTGTTATTATTGATCATGTGGAACTGCCTCCCGCTGAACCTTCGTTGTGAACAATCACTTGCTGTTTTTAAACAAAAGCTAAAAACACATCTTTTTAAACTTGCTTTTGATTTATAATGTATCCAGTTATTTTCTGTTTTAACAACAACAAAAAATTTACTAATACCTCCCATTTCGACTTTAGATGATTATTATTTTTGTGACCTTTCAATTTATATAATGTTCGTTTTTATATTGCCCTTGTTTTATATGTTAAGCGCTTTAGAGTAATTATATAATTAGATAAGGCGCTATATAAAAATAGTATAAATAATAATAATCATTCAACACGTTTCAAATTGGAAGCATTTTGAAACCAAACACATACAAAAACAACAATAACTTGAACAGATTTTAAAGTAATGCTGTTCGGAAATGAAATCTCATTCTATTAATTAAAAATGCATTCAATATTCTCTCTAAACATGATGCTATGTTTATGTGCAAATAAATTATTTGAGTGGCAATGACCATCCCCCCCCCCCCACCCCTCCCCTTTTTCCGCCCCTCTCCCATCCTACATTCCAAGAACGTCTTCATAATTAACATATAACATAAATTGTCTGTCACACTAGCTAGTTCCCAACTTTTAATGAATGATTGATAATCTCTTTTTACTACATTAAAACAGGATATTCAACATTCGATATATTAAATCAATTTCTCACTTCCCTACCTATGTACTGAAGATGAATGATTGGACGCGCGTGATTGTCAGGCTTGTCGTGTGTGTATATAGAGCGTTAATAAGATCAACACGGTAAACAACAAAATAGTTCTTAATCATGTATGATGAATAATTCAGTGTTTGATTTTAAGAGAATAGTTTACTACATGTTGCAAATACGTGCATTGATGTACATATGTACTGTGGATGAATCAGCATAGGTCATTAGCTATACCAGTATGTTAAAAATAGCAATATATATATATATATATATATATATATATATATATAACCCCGTGGGGAACCGGGTGGTTAGAATAGTAGAATAGTCAATACCCCTTGCTTGTCGTAAGAGGCGACCACAAAAAATTTCCAGGATATATATATATATATATATATATATATATATATATGATTGATTAAATATTGTTTAACGTCCCTCTCGAGAATCTTTCAATCATATGAAGACGTCACCATTGCCGGTGAAGGGCTGTATGATTTAGGCTTACGCTCAGCGCTTATGGCCTTTGAACAGGGAGGGACCTTTTACGTGCCACACCTGCTGTGACACGGGACCTCTGTTTTTGCGGTCTCATCCGAAGGACTGTCCCATGTAGCGCCTCTTACGACAAGTAAGGGGTAGTGGGGACCCATTCTGAACTGGGTCCCCACGGGTCCTTTGAGCTGGAAGTACAGTGACTATTTCTGAATAACGTAGGTTGTTCATAAATATTCTTTTTAATATACACTTCCAAAATCACACTTTGAGAGAAATTGATATATTTTTTGATTGATCTCAGAATGCTATTGACTCCCACCGTCACCCATCGAACAGGAAATGTTTTAGAAAGACATGAGCCACACCCCATCTGTGTGGCAATATTGAAAAGAATCAACTTAAAATTTAGACTAACTGTAGTGACAGTGAAGATTATGAATTAAATTCTAGTTAGTGGCAATCATAATAATGAATTTGATCTCTTAAGATACTGAACAGACATTTTTATATGATAAGTCATTCTCAAGTCATGACCTTTGACCTTATGACTTGAAAACCAATGACGTCATGTAAAGTATAAGGGGCACCAGTGTACTAAGTTTGGTGTCTCTCAAACAAAAGGTCCTCCAGAAACTGAGCGGACAATATCTTACATTCATACAGTTTTGGCCATTGGCTTTGTATCCTATAATCAGTAGAGCTTATCTACACCTTAGGTAGTATCAGTGTACCGACTGTGATGTCTGTGAAGCAAAGGGTTGTCAGGATATATTGAGGGGAAAATACCTTTTGTCCAAAAATAGTTTGGTCATTGACTTTGTGATAAAAATATCAATCTGAGTCTTCTACTCCTTAGGTAGAACCAATGTACCAAGTTTAACGTTTGTTAAGTAAAGCGTTTTCAAGATACTGAGCGGACAATATCTTACTATATCCAGTTTGACCATTGACCTTGTGATCTGAAAATCAGCGGGGACCATCAACTCTTTTGGGAAAACACTTTATCAAGTTCTTTAGACGTGGAGCGGATAAGATTTGGTCAACAGACTGACCCTTGACCTTGTGAGATGAAAATCAACAGGGGTCATTTACTTTCTAGGGATAACCACTTTATCAAGATTGATGTCTGTCAAGTAACGGGTTCACATGACATTGAGCGGAAAAATCTTAAATACTGAGTAGTCTAAATACAGCCTTTGACCTAAAGGACAATAGGAGTCTTCCTTTTTGTCTCCTTAAAATCAGTGTACCAGGTCTGATTTCTGCTAAGCAAGCTTAACTCCTGACCTTTGACCTTGTGACAGAGAAATCAATAGGAATTATCAACTTTCTATGTGCAACTACTGATCAAAGTTTGGTAACTGAATAAGCGGACAAAATCTGGTTTACAGACCGACCGACAGACACTCCAACCAATCAACAATTACAAAACAATATGCTTCCTCTTTTTCAAAATGGGACATAAAGATACAAATCCATTGTTAGTTCTGCGAAAACCATAGGATCGTTGTACATTCTAATGTTGAAGCTTTATTTCTATGTAACATCACTTCTATTTTCCTGCAAGAAACGCCTCAGGGGCAGCTACCAATTCTGACCATAGATGGCGCTATTACGTTACCTCAAAGTTTGGCCATTGCGCGGTTTTTGGCCCGAGAATTTGGTAAGCAGTCGAGAATTTGGTAAGCAATCGTATGTATCCATACCTTTCGCTTTAACACTTTTCAATGTTTTGAAAATTTCTGTGCACTTTTCTTAAGGTCTTAGTGGAAAAACAAATTTAGAGCATGCGCAGTGCGATGTTATCGTGCAGACGACGGAAGATTTGCGGTCAGAATGGGTGAAGGTATTTAGAGAGCAGGACGAGACGAAGAAGGTACGAACGAGCAACATGTTTTAAAATTTTGTGCAATATATTTACTTTATGTCTCAAAATGCCTGCTGACTAGATTTTACTGAATTAAATGATGATAAAACTGAAACACGTTCCGAGATGAACTTTTTGTGATTCATTTTATATTACGTCAAAACATATAACTCAAACACAAAGGATTAGACACAATACAAACTGCAGAGAGAATATACCTATTAACTAAATTATTTATTTTCTAGCGCCCCTAAACAACCTGCAAAAACGTATATAAACGATAAGAAAAGACATGTAAAGAAATAAAGCAAAAACATCAGTTTGATTTAGCTGATTATTGGGCATAAAAGACAACGGAAGTTACATGGCACTTGTGTTTTTCGCTTTCAGACTGAATTACAGAAGAAATTAATAGAAGAGGTTGTTCCAAAGTTCTGGAATTTTTTTCAAGTTACACTGACCTCCAACGCCACTGGCTACATGGTGGGAAACAGTGTACGTATACAGTCTGACGAATAGTGAAGATAACGCACAGTAATATAGAAACGCTCAGATATGTCTAATAATGTTTTGAAACAGACAATTAACTGGTCACGCTCATTTTTGTCAATGTCCTATGAATTCGAAGCTTACAGTTTGATTCTGTTACACAAAATAGGGTTTTATTATTGTTTTCTACTTGCAGTTAACACTTGGCGACCTTGCTGTGTACGACGTCATGGAAATTCATACGCGGGATTATCCAGGTCTCATTAAGGGTTTTCCTGAACTTCTGACGCATAGACAGAAGATTTCAGAGATTCCAAACATTAAGAGATATTTAGAGAAGAGACCCGTCACTCTATACTAGTGTTGCATTCCATTACTGATTTAATTGCTTGTGCATTCAGCTATATTTGATATGTTACTTAATTTTGTGTTATTATTAATTTTGTTCTTTGAGTTTCGTGTACAATAATCGACATGTAATACATTTATACAGTTCAGGTGACGAATTTTATATAATTCCAACACAAAATATCATTCTATTCAATAATACTCTCACGTTCCTGTATTCTTTGACTGTGTTGGTGTTCATTCCTCTGGTTCGGATTCTTGGTTGTTTTTCCCCTTTAATTTCATGATTATGTCGTAAATGGACTTTGAGGTTGTTTAGGTTAGGCATATTCGAAAAGGAATGTAGATAACTTCATTTCCTTGTCAATAAACATCTTATGATTACTATAGGGAATCTGCCCCACATTAGACGTGTAACGATCACTATAGGGAATCTGCCCCACATTAGACATGTAACGATCACTATGGGAAATCTGCCCCACATTAGACATGTAACGATCACTATGGGAAATCTGCCCCACATTAGACACGTAACGATCAGAATGGGGATCTCCCCCACATTAGACATGTAACGATCACTATAGGGAATGTGCCCCACATTAGATGTGTAACGATCACTATAGGGAATGTGCCCCACATTAGATGTGTAACGATCACTATGGGGAATCCGCCCCACATTAGATGTGTAACGATTACTATAAGTAATCTCCCCCACATTAGACATGTAACGATCACTATGGGGGATCTCCCCCACATTAGACATGTAACGATCACTATGGGGAATATACATTATAGAATAATGTAGACCTATCAAAAGAGAGGTAAAGCAGGAAGCAGGTTGGTTGTATATTCTTTAACGTTCCGGTCGGAAATTTTTGTTGTACCGATCATCAGAAAACATCGATTGCTAACGCAAAAAGCTACCAATTTTGATGATCGATTTTTTTTTCCATAATCGATCATCGGATGCATAGACACTTCTTATAGGATGCATTCTGGTATTAGCCCATTTCCACTTACAAGGCACAAAAATTGTGATAAGAACTTTAGAACAGATATATCTTACATATAATTATATATGTGTGTGTAAATATGTAAATATACATATGTAAATGAAACAAAAATCATGAAATACGTTGTAAGATTATGCTTTTTAAGATAGAAATTATTATAATCGGTAAAATCGCATCGGAATTAGCAACCGATTCCAACTGATGATCGATTATGAAAATTAATCGATGTCCCATCAGTAGTCACCATTCAGGTGATAAGCTGCAAAATTAAGACCATGGTCAGCTTATGACCTTTGAACAGGGAGGGGTCTTTAACGTGCCACACCTGCTGTGACACGAGGACTCCGTTTTTGCGGTCTCATCCGAAGGGTCGCCCCATTTAGTCGCCTCTTACGACAAGCAAGGGATACTAAGATCTATTCTAACCCGGATCCCCACGGGAAACGTACTAGGTTGTTAGATCGTCAGAACACTAATATCAATTTGTCATATCATTATGTCAACTTGGTAGATCAATATGCTAAGTGGATGACACATGTTGAGTGTGAAGACAATTTAAAACTTTATATTATTGGACAAGTGGACAACATTATATAACAAATCGATACACTAAACTAACATGTTGGTATGATAATTATCTGGTAAGTCGACATGATTATCGGACAAGTAATGACAGAAATACACACACACACACACACACACACACACACACACACACACACACACACACACACACACACACACACACAGATATATATATATATATATATATATATATATATATATATATAATTATAATATCATTCTACAAAATATCCAATACCTTCCGTATGCTTTAAACGATTCAATGTCTGCGTCCAATTTCGAAAGGAACTACCTATCGAAGTCTGCAGATTTACTCGGTATGGGTGTTGCTAAAACGCGGAACGCAACGGAATGTAAAAACTAGAATGGTTAATGTAGCTAATAAGACTTGTAGGAATTCATTTACAAGTGATAAAAAAAAGTTATTGTGATATTCTGCACCATTGATTGGTTAAATTCAGTTAAATGTTTGTATAAGTTTACAACATACAATCTTGTACGAGGGAGAGTACCAGCCTAACGTTTGAGATCCAACTCTTCTTTTGCGATATAACTGCCCTCTAGTGTGATACATTTAGAACGGTGTTTAAGTGCCATCAGCTCAGGACTGAAAAAGTCGGGGTCCTTTCCATTGACCCACTCCTCAACTGCTGTCACTTCTTCATCAGACCGGGAATGACGTCCACTGATATCCTTTTTTAAGTTTGGAAATAGGAAGAAGTCACTAGGAGCTAGGTCAGGCGAATAGGCAGGATGTAGTATTAATTCATACCTGTTTCGCTCTACAGTATCCATTGCAATTTTGCAAATGTGGACTCTCGCGTTGTCCAGTTTTAGCAAAACACCTATAGAGAGTTTACCTCTGCGTTTTCACGAAGGGCGGTTCTCAGCTAGTCTAGAAAGTTTGCATAGTACACGCCAGTTATTGTACTTCTGTTGGGGAAAACGTCCAACATAATAACGCCTTTTGAGTCCCAAAATACTGTGGTCATCACCTTGCCAGCAGATGGTTCTTTCTGGAACATCTTTTTCCTCGGGGACCCCGACCCTACCCACTGACGATTTGAGCTTTATTCTCTGGCTCATAATAATGGATTCTAGTCTCATTTACAGTCACCAAACGCAAACGAATATCATCTTTTGAACTAGAACTCTTCAACAAGGCGCTGCATACTGATGTTCTGGTTGCCACTTGCTTATCGCTAAGGAATTTGGAGACCCAACGGGCTGTTAGCTTCCTAAACAATCATGTAAGACTGTTGAAACACTACCATATGAAACGCTTAACGCCTGCGCTATTTCTTCCACCTGAATTCGCCTATCAGAGTAAACCAGACCCTAACTTTGTTACACATTTCTTCTTCGGTGACATCCAGTGGGCGTCCAGACCTGACTTCATATTCTTAAGATTTTCTATCGCGTTTAAATTCCCATATCCAGAATTTAACCTGAGTATAAAATGGTGCAGAAGACCCATAAACATAGGCAGACTCACCGTGCATTCCCTTGCCTGATTTACTTTTTGAATAGAAGTACAAATTACAGCACGGTACTCAACTTTAGATGAAAAGCATGTCTTTGTATCACTAGCCATGTTTCACATTCAATATCGTGTTAAAGAATGACTCGATACACGTGCAATTTTGTAACCAGGTGTAAGACATGTATTGAAACAAGACATGAAAATCGTGACCGTCTCTGTCAACCGGAAATAAGTGTCAACCGGATATAAGTGTGAACCGGAAATAAGTTAGGCTGATTACTTATTGGCTTGCCCTCGTAACTTTGGCATTGACATTTGAATGGTGTTAGCGAACAGTGATGTTTACATGTCCCCGTCCTCTCATAGCAATGCATCTTTGATGCACATGTATCATATTTACACATAATAGATTATGTGTGTATTTACGATAGGGACTATGGTACGTACATATAAAATAACGTAAACAAACCATCGGCGGCTTGATTTCCTACAACATAAAGATTAACAATCTTTTTCACTGACATTCAGGTATTCTTTATACACCATAGACTGAATTTATTTTTGTTGTATAATGCTAGAAATAATCAGAGGTTTCACCGAGTTGTTAGTCAACACATTCCATACATTTCCGTGCCGTTTTAGCGAGATCTTGTCAGTAGGTAGAACATTCAAAACAAGCGTGTTTATTTGTATATTTTGACGGCTATAAAGGGTAAGAAGGTGGATAAAATATATAGGTTGGTAATAGAATATTTCTAGAATTAGGGAATGAAAAGTATTTGATTGACCAGTGCTGGAAAGTGGAGAAATGTATCCCCAGCCATGCGTAGAAAATCTTGCGCCGTAAATTGCATAAAATTTGCATTACGGGAACTGTAGCGTTATGGTCAAAGACTAAAATATAAAACCATAACGCTACAGTTCTGCAGCTACCCTTAGCTGTATCTCTTCGGTTCAACACGCATGCCCAGGAATAGGCTGACGTTTTACATGAGACCTGCCCATAGGAACAGTTTGACATTTTATATGAGAACTCTCTATAGCAACTGGATGATATTTTACATGAGTTCTAACTAGACCAAATTCTTACGGTACATTTAAGTTGTAGACTACCAACCTAGAATTGGATGCTTAGTGTCACCGGAGTCTTTGGACAAGTAACAAAGGTTAAGTTCAGAACAGCATCGTTCCTACCTCTGATTCTTTGAAAGATATTTAATTTTAACACGAGGGCTGATTAATATGTTGTGAGCCTTATTTGTAAGGGTTTGAATTTGTCTGACATATTGCATCATTTTTCAAAATAATACCCTTCAGTATCTATACACTTTTGTAATGTTTAAGGGCCTCAATGTCACTTCTAAAGAAGTCCTTTTCTTGATACTCCATTGCATGTATGACGTCTTCATCTGACTGAAAGTGGCTAACAGAAATGACCATTTTTTGGAAATAAATGAAAGTCTGATGGAACGACATCAAGTGAATAAGATGAATACTCAATCAATTCAAAGCCACAATCGTTAATGACAGCCATGGCAATGACAAACTTGTGAACAGGGCCATTGGCTTGATGGAGTAACACACCTTTAGTGAGTTTCTGTAACACTTAAGTTTAATATTTTTTCTGTAACTGCCTCAGAAGTGATGCAGAGTATGTTTGCAGAGATTGTTTGTGCCTTTTTGGAAATACTCTACCATCAGAATCCCTGAAAACCGAGGTCTTAACTTTTCCACCTGATGGAACAGTCTTTGTCTTCATGGCAGGAGTGAACCAGGGTGCTTCCATTGTCAAGACTTTTGCTTAGCCTCTGGAATGAAATGATGGACCCACATTTCATCTACAGTAACAAATCTATGAAGAATGATAACAGGATCTACCTCTGAAATGTTTAGCACGCACGAAGTGCGCCTGATGTGCTTCTGATCATCTGTCAGAAGTCTTGGCACACAACGGGCTGAAAGGTTTCTCAATGCAAGATCCTCAGTCAGAATGGCATGTACTCTTCCCTGCGAAATGCCAACTATACAGGTTATATTTTGACTGTAACCCGCCTGTCAGACATAACAATATCATGGACTTTACTGACCATTTATTGGGTTGCAACAATGACAGGCTTTCCAGTAAGGGGTCATCCTCAAGACTATGTGTACCTCGTTTAACGTCCCACCCTCCTGATTACACTAGGATATGAAGGGGCATCTTTCCCTAGTGTTGCTACCATATCAGTATGGATATACTTAGGGGCTAAACCTTTCTTATGCAAATATTGAATCGCCGCTCTATCACCATTTTTGTCCATTTTGCAAAGGTCACTTGCCTTATTTACTTTAGAGTGCTACATGTACCTCGTCGATAAAAACTGACCAAATGACATCACTCTTCGTGTACACGGCCTTAAATAGTCAGGGAATAGTAGGGCTGAAGAAGGACATCTATGCTAACCTTCTTCAATACAAGGCTCACAACACATCAATCGGCACTCGTACATGCATAAATATGCATTAAGTGTATAGATGGCGGATCCATATGACCTATATATTCAGGATGCACGACTGAATGCAAAGTCTTCAAGCATGTTCATCTTTATAATTTCTAAATCCCCCAACTGAATCACAAATTGCATGGGTAATTGCATATAACTTGCCCTGATAGCCATCACAATGGAGTATGTCACACCGCCTCGTGCGTCACAATTTAATGCACAATAAAGAATTTTCTTTATCATGCAAAGTAATTATAAATGTCATCAACGTCTGTTCAAAGTCATTTTTCCGGATAAAACATTATCACAGAAAAATACAAGAAAAATACAAATAAACAAAAACGCACACAATTTATCTTTTTTTTATTTATTAAACTGATCTTTGAGAATATTCATTTTGCTGGATACCATTTTCCTGCAGTCTATCTATCACAACACAAAGTTCACATTAATTTTCCGTAACAGGTCTAGATTTTAGATAAGCTCCAATTTTGGGCGCAGCTTCAATTCGTTTCCTTAAAGCAGTCAGTGTGTCTGTTAACTTCAGATCCATTTTGTCAAACGCATCCAAACTTCTAAGGAAAGATAAATCGGCCATCGTCAACTGTAAAGATATCATTAGATAATACAGTGTGCGACCGTAACCTCTCTCTGTTTCTTTCATTCTCTCTTCTCTCTCTCTCTCTCTCTCTACAGTCGCCGGATAGCTGAAAAATTGCTCAGGCGACTATAAAACAAACAAACAAACAAACAAAAATATCTCTCTCTCTCTCTCTCTCTCTCTCTCTCCACCAGGACAACCCAGATAATTAATACTTTTTTTGACTAGAAACTTCTCGTGTAACCCTATGTTTATTGTGGTTTCTAGCTTTTGTAGGTCAGCATTTCTCTGATTTCGTACTCACATTTGAACCGACTAAAAATCCCTTTCCATCTCCATTCAGTTTTAAACACTCTTCTATTCTTTGCATGTAAACTGGAACAAATTCCTTAAACGCCTTCATTTTCTCGGCCTGTAAACATAATCATAAAAATGATTGTAAACATGATCATAAATATGATTGTAAACATAATCATAAATATGATTGTAAACATAGGATCATGTAAATTAATTCAAAGCGGTACGATTAATCAATATTAAAATAATAATAACTTGAAACAAAATGTATCATGTGGATAAAATGATCACTAACTCTGAATAATCAGTCGTTTTCAAATATCTCCATTACACCTTAGTCATGTAGCATGAACAAGTGAATGTAACAGTGACAACCCCATAAATCCTTCACGAAATGTAAAATTAAGAGAAGGCCAAACACGGACACTGGACATACCAGAAGTGGGGATAAATGCTTAGTAGGAGTAAGCATCCCCTGATGACCTATCATATCTTCCGTGATCCCTATGTTTTGATCAGGTAAACGGAATAATCCGTAGTCAAAATCTGTATAAAAAACGGCCTAACAATTGGCATGAAACAGTTTAGACAGTATTCGACCCAGTAACAGGTTGTATCGGGAAACTGGATCATTATAACGATCAGGGAATTTGCGAAATGCTGACTTTTAACGAAATTATTGAAACCCCCTGTAGCATCAACATATTTGTTATCAACCTGCCTTGGTTAAAGCTGAACATACGCAGACATGCTCTTGCGTATCGAATCAGGTAAGAGATATGAATATTACATGCAGGTGAAAATGGATTATTCCTACACAAAAATGAGAAGTTGACAGATGAGAAGCTGAGGTAATGTCGTTTGTCATAAAGTCGTGTTGTTAGTTTGCCGTTGAGATCTATGTTCAATTAAATATTCAGATATAATGAAAACTGTGCCGTCTTTTATTTCGATTTCACTGGCATATATCGAATAGTTATATAAATGAAAATGAACATTGTTGTTAGATAAAATATCAATATATCTAAATGTTGAGCTGAAGGTCACAACAAGAGATTATTTCTTTTCATACAGAAACTTCAAATAAATTTGATCTTATAAGAATACAAAAACAGCGCAGCTGATAATGGAGCACAAATTGTGCTCATGCAAACTCCATGTTGGAAGACTTACTCACCAAAGACTACGTACATATTGTCAATGAGGAACTCCAACATTTATTGTATCAACTACAAAGTATTTCTTGCGTAGAATTAAAGTGACATTTAACAAAGTAATGTTTTGGATGACAAAATATGGATGTCGTTTTCTTCAGAATATCCAGATCACCACTTTGTGACATGACATCAGTCAATACTCCCTAACAACAAGGTTTCTTCATTTTGATAGAAGTTGGACATATGTAAGAGGAAAAAATGCTTCAAAGAGTACTATGACGTTTCAGAGAAATGTACGGACAGTGCAGAAAAGATGACGTCATATATGTCGTTACCTTTACTGCTTCGTCATTTCCGAACACTGCGGGGAAGAGAGCCAGGAAAAGGTCATTGACTGTTTCGCATACTACGTCTATATTTGCAGCATCCATGTTTGTTTTACCATAAAGACCTGTAAAGAGACTTTTGCATGTAGCTACAAGAGTATGAGGTGAAGTTCGTGTTGAATTCGCAAATAAGAGATATTGCTAACAGCCAATCACAACTCAGATCCATACATGTCAACAACTGTTTCAAAGTGAGTTAGGTATCCGTAGCTACAATGATTGTACTATAAATTAACTACACTGTATAATCTCAGTACTCTCGGTATTCTCATGGTAAGAGTTTGATTTTCCGGTGAAATTCTTGCTTTTCTATGCCTATTAACCTTGGTGTAATTGTTAACACAGGAGTATATTGTTGTCTGTTGGATTCCAGAAATCCACGTCTATGAAGCGCCAAATTAACATAAACTGAAAATAACTGAAGATATCCTTAATTATTTGAAGATATCATTAATTCATTTGATGTGTGCAACCATTCCATTAAAAATGTTTCAAAGAATTAATGATATCTTCAAAATGGAATTATTCCGTGCATTAATTGAGTGGTGGATAGCATTAATTAATCTGCTAAATTGATATAATTCTATATTACTATAATTCAATTGGATATGGCAATAATTCAATTAATGCGCACAATGATTGAATTATATTCCTCTTCAATTTATTGCAAGCGTCAATTCAATTGATGCACGTAATATTGCAATCATACTTCATGCAACAATTGAATTATTGCCCTCTTCAATTGAATAAATGATATGATAAACAATTATTTAATAAGAGATATTTTCAATTCAATATATCCTCAATTGAATTAATGATCACCTTAAATGAATTGTTGCTGCCTTTAAAAGAACTGATGCGCGCATTATTTCTTATACAACATCGTTGTTAATATTTGAAATTATCTTCAATTGAATAAGAGTCATCATCCATACAATTTATAGCGAGTTCCAAATAAAAATTTCACGGGCAATAATTCTAACACATTGATGCGCGATTCTATTTATTTCATGAAAGCAATAATTGAATTGAATAATTATAATTAATTTGATGCACTCATCAATTCAATAATTGTCCGTAATAATTCACCTCAAACCAATTATTGCGCGCATCAATTTAATTGAAAAGAGCAATAGTTGACTTGATGCGCCCATCACTTGGATTATTGGGAGTTATCATTGGATTAGATTATGAATATCTTCAAATAATTCATATTTGCTTCTATGTTAATTTTGCGCTCCATACACTTCATTGTAATATTAATTCACAAAGGCATGTGTACATATTTGATTGTTTTACGTCAGACTAGAGCATCGTTCTCTTATTGGATATTATGCATCACGTGATTTCTGGTTAAATCTCTATAGACAGTGTGTTAGGAAATATATGTACAACAATGTCTCATTGACGGACGCTGCCGAAAGTTAAAATAAATCATCAAGATGCCATAGATTGTCTGTCGTGGTATGGTTCGTGATAGAATTATTCCTTTTGATTTCATCAATACAATATGTTCAAAACAAAACTGGGATTTTCTGTCGTTAATGCTGCTAATAATGGCAACATCCGTTTTACTGGCTAAGCTAACATATCACCAATAAAATTAAGTTTGTGAGCCTTACATTAACATGTTAATTGTCACCAATTAACAATGAGAAGATAGTTCTTCTCTAAGCGTTAGTCACGTGCACGTACGGCATAAAACGTTGAATTTCTGAAACATTTTTGTTTTTAACATTCTTCAACTGGCAGCAATACACCTAGATGTGTTATAGTGCAATCACTTCTTGTGCATATATCAGCAGTTCACTTAGGAATCCTACAACACCGGACATAAGTGATCGACGTTGTCAATAAACACACACACACACACACACACACACACACACACAATTGTAACGGAAAGTTGTCCATCTTATTCACGAATACTACAATACATGTGAACGCTGTGCTTAGACATATAAAAAATAACTGACAGAAAATTTCAAATGCTAATACACGGCTCCATCAGATTAGAATATATCGGAGAGTTGTATTTCCTTTACGTGATAAAACAGAATGTACACCTTGGCGAACATTTTGAGACATGCGCAATAGCTATACAGTGGTAATTAATTTGTGATACTTGAGAAATTTGGAACACAAATCAATGGTTTTTAGAAAGTCACATTATAGCCTTTTCTCTTTAATGATAAACGCTCTGTTGGATTTTTACATGTAGATAAACAGCCAGTTACAGCATTCATGGGATATCAAAATATACATTATATACAAACTTTCTCTTACCAAATTCCCGGGCCAGGAAGCGTTCAATCGCCTTGGATTGAGGGATCTTCTTACCATCCACCTCCAGCACGGGCATGGCGCCCTGGGGCATGCCTAGGGGTAGACAATACACAAATAATCACATATCACTTCTACAAAATGCAATACTCCAGTAAAATGATCGTGCTTCGTTAAGTAAATTACTTTCGTTAAAAAATTGGGTGGGTGGATGGGTACGTGGGTGTATGAGTGTGAACAAACAGTTGATATGTCTTACTTTGCATGTGAAATTAACAAACTTTGCATGTAAATGTAACGTACCCCCCCCCCCCCCCCTCCCACACACACACACTCACACTCAGACACAGCTTTACGTGCCAGAATAATTAACAAGTTTATAAAACTCAATAAAATCAATCATGATATCAAATGTCCTTACATTTTGTCTTTGCAATATGATGTCGTTAACTCACTTTAGTGTTTTAAAAGAGCTTCGTCAATAAAAAAAAATTCCTCGACAAGCATAGAATGATAGAATACCGCATCGTCCTTGGAACGTCGCTATTTCAACAAATTCTCAAAGTTTGTTTGTGAATTAAACACATACCTGAGGTCATGAGAAGGTCAACGCATTTCATTTATCACACAAGCAGTAACACACCGACTTTTCCCAATTCGTGAAATAGAATTTTTTGATATATTTCAGCATACGCAACACCTTTATAACACATTTTTTAATTATGTAAAAAAAAATAATATATATATATATATATATATATATATATACGCTCTAAATAGAATGGTTGAGGCAATTTGTTTAATTTGTCATATCGATTACAGATACAAGAAACCCCCGACATTTGCGATGATTTTAAATTCCGAACTATTTATAAAACATTCAAGCGTGCGGGCCAGAGAATTTGTAAACAGTTGGTAATCAAGATATATGTGGCGACATCACATTCATGAATAAAATGGCACAAAAACAACTACCTAGTTATACCTGCGGACTGTTGGTTTGCACGTGCTAATGCCCGTAGATGACGCTATCCAGGTATGAAATTCTGCAGGTAATAATTTAAAATTGAATTCCCCTTCTATGCGAACAACGTTTGAAATATCTGCTCAGAGGATTGCGATAACAATAGATATATAACTGTATATAGAAGACTCACTTGGTTTTTTCTTGGGCCAGTCAGTACCTTCTACCCTAATGTCCTCATATTTGACTCCTGCTGCAGCAAAAAGTAAACGACAGACTTCTGCTCTGCCCTTAGCATTGAAATAATAAAGTTTGTAGGCCGGCATCTTTATATTTGTTCACGGTGTCGTCTGCTTGGTTCGCCGTTCGAATCGTTCAAAGCAAGTGATTTGTACTGCCCCCACGTTTATATATATACGGGATTTGCAAATACGCCCATGTCAGAATATGGAACATTGGAAACTTTGGAAAAATATCAATAATCTCGAAACGCTTCGCTTGGGACAATTTCTTACAATGCCTTTCTCGTTTACAGTTTTTTCCTTATATCTTATGGACAATCAAATATGTTAATTTGAACCAGGTAAATTCTAGAACTTTAGAGTTTTGAGGATCATTCAATTTAAACGTCATTCAGAGATATGTCTGTAATAGACAGAAGTTCTGCTTTGTGTATTCAGTGAATGGTTGTTGGAGATTATTGGTGTTCTAGACATATGTGAACGCCGACAGCAGAGAGAGAGAGAGAGAGAGAGAGAGAGAGAGAGAGAGAGAGAGAGAGTATTGGTTTAATCTAGTTCTGCTAAGGGAACTGGAATTTTGGAGCCAATAATATTTTGAAGGTACGAAGGAACTCTTTCTGTTTCATGTTACTGTGTGTTTGATCACTTCATGTATCACTCCCCACCCCCACCCCCGCCCCCACCCCAATCGTCCACCACCATCCGTCATTATTCCCCAAGTTTAATATTAATGTTCTGTAAACTTATATCAGGTGGACGGCGAAATAGATACGTTTTCATGAGTGATAAATTGATTCTGTGTAATTATCAAATTTTGTAACAAGTGTAAATTTATTGACGTTTTTAAAATTTATAACGTCCAATGAAAGTTTCAAAACTATTTTTTTTTTTGGTTTTCTTTATCATAATAAAACTGGCGGATCCAGGAATTCACAAACAATCACCTAATACAGTTTCCCCCGACACTGATATAAGAAATAAAACTTTAGAAATTACACTGTAATTAAGAAATTCCAAGGTTTGCATTTCACGACGGAAAGGGGGGGGGGGGGGGTTATTGGACTCATTAATTCGTATAATAAAAACAATTGTATCAGATTACTAGAATTGGAATCCCGTTTACTATGGAATCCTTTCTAAAGATGTCTCCAGTCTTGTTCTAATTTATGAATTCGCTACACCAGTTCAATAATTAGAACGTGACATGCAGTTGTATTGAGGGGTAACGTACAGTAGACAGTAGTCGTCATGGATGCATGAAGGCGTCATTACATTGTGAATTTGAATGGAAATATAAAACATATACAACATCTCTCTCTCTCTCTCTCTCTCTCTCTCTCTCTCTCTCTGACTTTCACAAATACTACTGGTTTAATAACCAGAGTTATCTTTCTTTGTTTAGGTATCGTATTTTACTTGGTTGTCCCTACAGCACGACGATATAAGAATAGGTTCGTTTTGCAAAACAGTACCCATTGATTTTGAGTTCATTTTATTTCACAACCACTTTAGCCCTTTCATTATTAAATATTTATATTCTCTGAGTATTTCTGCTTCATTTCTATTGAAATTCATTTTTTGTCATGTGTAACAATGAAGATAGATTTTAATATTTATAAATGTAGATCGTGTTGTGTAGTGCCGTCTGTTCGCGTATGAATATATTCTGCGTACTACGTTTTGAACTACTCTCAGGGGTGTTACAAGAAAGGGCAGTAACGTGTACATAAACTTTCAATTCAATAAAGAAAAATTACTTTTCGTTCTTGTTATGATGGTTCATTTTATGCATTTAGAGTGTGTCCTTGCACTATTTCCCTTTACCATCGTAAAAATGTCAAATGTGGAAATCATTATAACATGTGGAATCAATGTCAAGTAATTTTCAGCTGTTACGTTAATACACAACTTACAGGTCAATAATATCTATATTTTACGTACTTAAAAGTATCTTAAAAACACATAAAAAATATTTTAAAAAACAATAAAATGATGTCTGTCTTGGGTTTGTTAAATGGGGTATAAAGATTTGCATATTTAACATTGAAGGAGAAGAAAAAATAAATAGGGAAACCGCTAACGTTTACGACCTTCATTTCCAGTTTAGATTTAGTAAACTACAAAAAGGATAATATTATTCAATGTCATGGATATTTCGGATAGGTGGTCATGATGGCAGTTAGTACATGTCCCATAAAGACCCCTGACAGTGCACGACCCGTAAACAACATGTCTATACTCTCATTTCATATACATGTAATTGAATGAATGCGAACCGTTTGACCTTTCTTCATCGTCTTGATATCTTTGAACCAAAAATATTGAAGCTGAATGAAAATACTAGTTTCCACGTGCACAGAAATAGGAAACGTATCTACATCTTGAATGAATGTTTGGTTAGCATTAAAGTCTCTGAGGTGGCCTTAAATTAGACTAATTCATTTTTGTATCATAGAATTTCCAGTCCTTGACGTCGGGATCGGGATGTTAAATGTTAAAAATTATGACGAGGTCCACGCAGGTAATATATTAAGCAATGGTGAAAGCGGATGCTATGAAACAAACGTTAGCTTGCGCACGCACAAGTGCACTTCCATCTGAATCAGGATTTAGCAATAGGACTTATAATGAAATATTTACATGTTTGAAGTCTGTTTTGAAACACATTTTGATTTCAACCTGGAATATCACAATACAAGTTTCTGTCAGAAACATACACGTGTACATGCACCACGTATTGCAGTCTTTTACAAAGGGCGCCAAATTGCCATGCATATATTCAGCCACAAAATCTCTTTATTTTTCAATTGGCGTTAACGCAAAATGAATTTTGTCACACAACAGTACTGTTTCCAGGTTCACAAAACAGGTTCGGAAAAACGATATGAACTAGTAGCACAGCTTAATAACAATGTAAATTATGTAGGGTCATGTGAGGTTAGTGCATGCTAACATAGATACAAAACGTTCACTACAAACGTTCAAGCATATCGTATTTATTCCTGCCTTATTTGTTGTTGTTATATAATGACATAGCGAAAAAATTAAAATCCAATGATTGAGAAATTTCAATGTAGCTATCACTTTGACGTGTTTATCTTTATATCTTATTTCTTCCTTTCAAAAACATTTTCAGACGATGCAAAGAGGTCGAAAATCACTTGCTTCTACAGAGACGTGAAATGGAAAGTAACTGAAATATAAGTTATTGATAGTTGTGTGATAAATAGAATCTTACACTCGTGCTTATGGCATATGAAATTTATGAAATTCGTTACCAGATGTAAATACTTCCCTCGCCAAGGTTCGGAAAATGTTAAATCTGGCAACTCATTTCATAAATTTTATATGCCATAAGCACCGTTCAAGATCTTCTATATCACAATTATATGGCGACATATCACCACGTAAAATGAGGCACAAATCATAAATCGATACCATGCTGAAACCTGAGTACGTCACGATAGAAAGTAGACTGTTATTCAGTGGCTACCCCAGGTTAATCTGACAGCCGGCAGTCATCTAGTTTGGTCAGTATATTCGACAGCTTCCACTCAAAATCCACCTTTACTAGGGAAACTTTTTAAACATGTTCTAAATAGTAGATATGATATCAATAATTCAATGTTGTGCTTTACTTTATTTCTTTTCATCATATGGGACTATGTTGTGATACTGTTGTTTAATCGTTTGCATTTCGACAAACTGCCCTAGTGACTCAGTGAGTAGAACGTCTGCCTTTAAAGGAAAGAATCGCAGAGGTGCGTGTTCGAATCTCGGTGTGTGTAATTAATTTTCGTAATAGATTACTTCGAAATATTTTGCGTTTCATTCTTACATATTTCACATAGAAAGAGGGTAGTCAGGGATAATAGAACAAAATGAAATTCAAGTGCACAGAACACTTAGTAATTCTTTTGTGGTTTGAAACTCTCAATTCCTGAAAAGTTATGGAGCGTTCGAACAATAGAATGACGTCACGGGTGGATTTTAAAATTCAGTTCTATTAAAACCTTTCTGCTGAAAGAATGGTTTCTTGAAAGAAATATTTGTGATGCAGGATAAATTTAAGGACGTTAGTTCGGCAGAAGATACTGATGTAGTTGTCAATGATATTCTAGACTTACAGGCAGAAATGATCACCCGAATTTGCCCTGAAACTGGAATGTTTTAGTAACATATCTGATGGTGAACTTTTACAGGAGACTGGCCATATTCTAAAGGAATCTTAAACAACCAATTCCATGGAAAAACCCGCTCAATCTAGATTTGTGGAATCAATATCCGGTGTAGAGCGAAAGATATAATGCCAAAATCAAGATTTTCTGTGAAAACTGATGCCAAACCAAAATGCGCTGTAAACAAGTTTGAATATAATCTGAATGAAAGGTATGGGGACATGGGAGATATTCGTCATATAGAAGGTGATGTGCTTTCAATGGACTCGGACGCGTAGGATTACTCGTTGAGATCATTTATTATGGAAGTTCGGAAGGGAAACGGAAGTGAATATCGAAGCAATACACTGTATGAAATAATAGTGGCCATTCAACATTATTTACACGAGAATGGGAAATTGTGATTTTCATGTATGATTCTGAAGTTGAGGGGATGTACACCGTCGCATAAAGTGGGAGACAGGTGTCTTAGAATTAGCAAAGGTGATGTGAAAGCGGAGGTTCCAAGCTAATTGGATTGTTTCTGTCATCACGCTTGCACTTATTACCTTAACGTTTATGGTATTTAAGTATCGACTTGACGAATATAGACATATAAGAATTTTGAAAATTCTGTCTAGAAAATAAAGGTTAACTTTGATTCAATGCGTTATTTTTTATGCCTCATCAATATGCTATCCAGTCGTTGATAGATTGATTCTACGTTGTTTAACGTCCCGCTCGAGAATCTTTCACTCATATGGTGACGTCACCATTCCCGGTGAAGGGCTGCAAACATTAGGCTTATGCTCGGCGCTTATTGCCTTTGAGCAGTGAGGGATCTTTAACGTGTCACACGTGCTATGACACGGGGTCTCGGTTTTTGCGGTCTCATCCGAAGGACTGCCCCATTTAGTCGCCTATTACGACAAGCAAGGGGTACTGAGGATCTATTCTACCAACCCGGATCGCCACGGGGTTCCAGTCGTTGATTAGATGAATATTATCCACAGTCGTTGATTAGATGAATATTCAACCATTGAATAGTTAACTATTCCACCGCTTCGAAATGGATTAGTCAAACTATTCAATCTTTGCTAACAAAACATGATGTCATCACTTTTTAACTGGAGTAAATTCCCTGCTGTACTGTAGCTTTACTACAACCATAGACATGTGGCTTGTAAGATTTTAGTTTTTCTTGGCCACATTCCCGCTACGCGTGTTCAAAATAGGCGTGGCTAGAGTAGAGCTTCTGGATCATGACGCTCCTGTTCCAGTCATACTGCGAATCAAATCTCCATGACGTTTCTCGCGTGATTTGCAACGTTTTCTGCCATGTAGTAGATGTAGCGTGTATGAGTAAACTGAGGTTATGGAAAAAAAACACCATGGGACTGCTTTCTACGAAGTTACATGTCGGCAAAATCGTGTTTGTTGGCAGACCCACGGAAATTGATAAACCTGCTTAGTATATAGCAGTCGTCTGATAGAGTGACCGACAAACACGTGATAAGCTCGAGAACTTCAAATGTTAAATTTTGTAATTCCCCATAGCAGTAAATATATCTCTATATCAATTAAACTTAGAATCATGCAAAACTTATAGCTGTTTAGTATCGGAGGGTGGGGATACACAACGTATCAACTACATTAGTGATCCAACTTTTAATCACTATAATATAGTATCATTCGCTTATTTCCAAACATGTCTGAGTTTCTACAACACTGATATACTTGTATGTAATTGAGTGTAAACTAATTTTGAATTTGTCCAATCCATTTTAAGCTTGTGCTATGTCTTATTGTTAGGATTGCAAAACACTAGTGCACTGCGCAAACTCGTAATGAAAATTTTCAGCAATATACATCTGAGCAAAATATAGATTTTTGGTAAACTAATAAAGTATTAAATCTTAAGCAGTGTAATTTTAGCAAAAAATATTTTCACTGTGTACGCCAACATTCATTTAATTGTTCTAACTGGGTTCTCTCCTCCACCTACAAAAAATGGACGCCACCAGATAACTGAAAAAGTGTTGAGTGTGGCTAAAAACAACAACAATCAATCAATCAATTTTTCTAACTTATTATGTCTTACTTTGTACAAACAAAACAGGTAGAATATTTGTTATAGTGGTAAGGGGTACAGGCCAGCGAGCTACAGACAACAATGACTAGGTAAAACAATTCTCCTCGTTGCTAGCGTACCCCGCTGGTAAAACCTCTGGGTTTTCGTCCAGACATATGTATTGTGTAGCAGATTTGTGATGATAGGCTCCTACCATTAGATCTCCTCGATACTGCATGGACCAGCCGTCATAGCAGTGAGATTTACCAGGAATCACATCGACGCTGGATTCTAAAGTACTTCGGCAGACTGTACATGGAACATTGTCCCTACTGTTGATCCCATGACAAACGAAGTCATCTGAATCGTATTCACACCCCTACATCCGGACGTGTGAGCTTGAATACTTTGTCGTTAGGTCTGTATCAGGCGGAAAACAAACAAATTCGGCGGCCGCCCCGGGGTAGTCCCACCATGAGCCACCTGTGTACCCTGATGAGAAAGAATATATATATATATATATATATATATATATATATATATATATATAAAGAGAGAGAGAGAGAGAGAGAGAGAGATGGAAGCATTGGGTAACTTCTATATAATCAACTAAACCCAAGTTTCCATTAGTTTCTTAAAATATTCGAATTACCACACACACACACACACACACACACACACACACACACACACACACACACATATTTATATATATATATATATATATATTCGGTTGTGGTAAACTATTGTTTGGGGGCAACAAGTGAAGATAACGAACAATGATAAATCCCATTATCCTATAAAAAATAATAAAGAATACAAAATTACGACAATGGAAATAAAAATTCCTGGCCTGGATTTCTCAAAGAGAATGAAGTCAAAATTTGGACTTAGGTCTGGGATTTCCCCCAAATTTTGACTGCTCAAATAAAAGCAAATTTGAATATTTTATGCGAAATCCAAGTATTAACATACTAGAGGTGGGATCAGGTACCTAGGAAGAGTAAGCATTCCTTGTCGACCGGTCACACCCGCCGTGAGCCCTATATCTTGATCAGGTAAACGGAGTCATCCCTAGTGGAAATCAGTGTGTCAGTGTGTAAAGAACGGTCTATCATTTGGTATGAAACCCATCAGACAACATTCGATCTAGTGATATCTTGTATTCGCAAATTAAATCATTATAAATATCATAAAATTTAAGAAATGCTGACTTTAAAACGAGACAGTGGAAATCCCTGTATTATTCTTCGTTTCTCTATCGTTAGGTTCAGATTCGATCCCGACTCCGCGTGAAGTCGCTTAACATAGGTAGTGACTGATCTGTCGCTGAGCGGCTGATATTAGAAGTGAAAATTTTTTTGGATATGACCTTAAAAATGGAAGTCCCATGTCGCAGACGTGGCTGATAAAGCACTCCCATCGTTATGGACCCTTAACGCAATGCATGGGTCAAAATGTGTGTACTATTGATGTCTCTATATGAGTGAAACATTCTCAAACGGGACGTTAAACAATATTCAAACTACATTATAACTGCCAAATCTCTTATTCCCGTGGGGATCCGAGTTAAAATAGGTACTCAGTATTCCTTGCTTGTCGTAAAAGGCGACTAAATGGGACGGTACTTCGGATTAGACAGAAAAAACCGAGACACCATGTCACAGCAAGTGTGGCACGATAAAGATCCCTCCCTGCTCAATGGCCATAAGCTGGAATATAGGCCTAAATTTTGCAGCCTTATATTGGCAATGGTGACGTCTTACTACGAGTGAACAATTCTCGAGAGGGCGTAAAACAATATACCACCAACCAAATAGCTTATGTCAAGTTGAAGGGTCAATGCTTTTACATTGTAAAAGAAAAAAAAAATATCTTGAAATAACATTAGTTTACATTTCATTTTAGAGTAGCAAAATTGTATAAAGTAAAGCAGGTCATTACAATAAACATAAAGTGATAGTGCATTGAGACACAGATTTATATACATGAATACAGCCTTTCTTGCTTAATAATACACCGACAGAATATGTCTACCGTTTGAACAAGGAAAATGTTGTATTTTACATATACAGCAGTGGTTATGAACAAAATAAAACGTTAACATAATTCTGAAAAGTCTGCCAAATTCAGTAGACGATACTACCGAAATTGTTAAATGCTCTATGTTCCCTTGAAATGATGGAACACGCTACCAACAGCCTCCCAGTAGGGGACACAGCAGCAGTTCATGCAGTTGGCATACATCCTCTGACACAGACCGCAATTAATTTCGCAGATCTTCAGACATGGACTGATGAACCAGACGTGCGTAAACGCAATGAGAGCAAACTCGCATCCCCATTCAGCGGCAATGCAGCACCCGAGGTAGAAAGTCAGCAGCTTGTAGAGACAGCCCTTCCACAAGTTGAAGCAGGTGTGGGACAGTTTGTAGGCACAGTCTATGCTGTGGGTCCCGTCTGGTTCTCCGATCACATCGTTGAAATGGAGGGTCTGGAAAAGTTACATAAATATATGCATCAATCAGTTACCGTCAAGGAAATAAATGGGACTATTTTATATTGGACTATTTTATGAAGAGTTTAAAGAATCTGTTGGAAGAAAAGTCGGCAAAGGCGGGTCGGAATTTGGATTTATAAAAATGGAACATTTTGTTCGCAAAACGAGTTTAGTTTGAATGATGAATTAGTTGACTATCGCGAAGAAAAAATAGTGTATAAACCAGTTTTAAGAACACTGTACGTGACAAGGCTGCAGTACGTACAATTCGCTCTGAACAACGATAAATAAATTCGATACATGGGAGAATCGTCACATTTCTTGCCGTAAATGGTAACCAAGCAAAATTAGAATAACAGAGGGGAAATACAAATCTAGAAAGAGCCTCGTCTTGGGAGAGTTTGGTACAATTAATCACTTATTTAGTCACGAAATGCGAGCAGACATTAATTCATCAAAACCAAAATATATCGATGCAAATATTTTTTTTATTCCATGATTTTCATTGTTCTGAATCGTTTATTTACCCCAAGATGAGCATTTAATCCGTTGGGATCTCTGTTCGTCAAATCCACTTCCTCTGCTCCAGACATTTTGGAATGGCGGCTGATCGAGTCGAGACTCTTCTTAGAGCTATGGTCACTACTTGAGGTTGACATTGTGTGTATTTGTTTATGATGGATACAGAGATTAACAAGACTTACTGTTGGATTAACCAATTAGTATATATGGATATTGTGAAAGGTCAGAGGATAAAGATTTCAGTTCGAATACCCATGTTTGAATGGAGGAAATCGGATTTAAAAAAGATAATCTCTCCAATGAAATATTTTGTAACTATGTTAACACATTTTCAATAGAAACATATATCTGCTTGTGTCTGTTATGAGTATAATTAGGTAATTAAAAGTATGGTATATATGGGCTGTTTTACGTTTGCGTAAAAGAAACGGGTAATCTGGAGAGAACGAATTTTGACTAGCCTTTTGTGTTTCACTTTTTACTGTTTCGATATGGTTGGCTAGTTGGTTGTATATTGATTAATGTTCCACGCGAGAATTTTTCACTCATATGGAGACATCACCATTGCCGGTGAAGGGCTGCAAATTTAGGCCTATGCTCGGCGCTTACGGATTTTGAGTAAGAAGGGATCTTCTTCAAGCCATACCTGGTGCGACACAGGTCTCGGACATTGTGGTGTTATCCGAATGACTGCCTCTTTTAGTCGCCTCTTACGACAAGTAAGGAGTACTGAGGACCTATTTTAACCCGGATCCCCACGAGGGGCTTTGATTTGAGAAATAGCAACATAAAACAAATGCCTTATAGTCTGGTTAAGTCAAAAAACATTACTGAACTTAGATAATTTCTACAGGTCACTCCTCTTAGGATAGGAATTGCTAATCTGTTAGACCATGGTTTTGATATCTGTATTTCTACTGCCCCGTCACTAACCCATCAGCTTTTTTCGACTTGAGTAATGATTCGATTCAGTGTGTTTATAAAATTATTCTGTGCAGCGACTTTTTTTTGCTTTTATGTACTATTCGTCTATCAGAAGACATTATCCATGCACATTAATCAGAAGTACTTGTAAGGCAACTAAGATTGATTGATTATATATTGTTTAACGTACCGCTCGAGAATTTTTCCGTTATATGGAGACGCCACTATTGCCGGTGAAGGGTTGCCAAATTTAGGCCTATGCTCTGCGCTTATGGCTTTTGAGCAGGGAGGGATCTTTATCGTGCCACACCTGCTGTGGCACAGGGCCTCCTCGGTATTTGGGGTCTCATCCGAAGGACCGCCCCATTTAGTCGCCTCTGACGACAAGCAAGGGGTACTGAGGATCTATTTTAACAACCCGAATCCCCACGGGGAAGATGGCATAATCATAATCTCAATATTTTTGTTTCCTAATTTGGATTTCATTGAATAGCAAATTCGAAATGTGTGCCATGAAAATAAAAAGATGATGGATTTGCAATGCATGAAAGTAACCAGTGGAATAACAAATAACAAACTTATAAAATAATGTTACATAAAATAATGCTATAAAATGTAATGTTAAATGACATAATGTCATATGAAATGATTAAATTGTGTATGCCAACAGAAGAGCAGACTGACTCTAATGTCAAAATCGGCACTCAGTCACGCATTCATGTAATGAACGTATATATCTAAGATACAAATTTCATTTTTGAAAATGTATGAGAGTATGAATTTCATGAAGTATGCCGGCGTGAAGCGTCGCAGTTCATATCTTCATCTATTTTCAAAAATTAAATTAATTTTATTTTTACATTTACAATGTAATTTCATCTCTGTACTTCCCATTCGTTAAAATAAATGTATATTATTCCTCAAAAATCATACGCGCAATGTTTACACCCATAACGCATTCATGATAAAATAACTATCATTACAGTATTCAAGAAAACATTGATGTTTGCATCATATTGCCAACCCAAAAAATATAGTATTAAGTGTTTGTCAATAGGAATATGCTGGAAGATATCTTTCAAAGTTTGCTACTAAAATATGGAAAGCCAACGGGTTCAAAATTCAATTCTATCCCTGTAACTATGTATTTGTAACTACTAAATGCACCATTTGATCAATGTAAATGTAGAGATGTTAAATCTAAATGTAGAAATGTTAAATGTAAATGTAGAAATGTTAAATGTAAATGTAGAAATATTATGCAAATGTAGAGATGTTAAATCTAAATGTAGAAATGTTAAATGTAAATGTAGAAATGTTAAATGTGAATGTAGAAATGTTAAATATAAGTGTAGAAATGTTAAATGTAAATGTAGAAATGTTAAATGTAAGTGTAGAGATGTTAAATGTGAATGTAGAAATGTTAAATGTAAGTGTAGAAATGTTAAATGTAAATGTAGAGATGTTATGTAACTGTAGAAATGTTAAATGTAAATGTTAAATGTAAATGTAGAGATGTTAAAGCTAAATGTAGAAATGTTAAATGCAAATGTAGAAATGTTATGCAAATGTAGAGATGTTAAATGAAAAGAGCAAGGTAACTAACAGTATTCAATCTCATAATTCCTATAGAAAATACAAATCAGAGAGATGGGCAAACACGGACCCCTGGTCATACAAGAGGTGGGATCAGGTGCTTAGGAGGAGTAAGCATCCCCTGTCGACCGCTCACACCCGCCGTGAGCCCTATATTCCGATCAGGTAAACGGAGCAATCCGTAGTCAGAATCAGTGTGTCAAGAACGGCCTAACAATTGGTACGAAGCACATCAGACAGCATTTGACTTAATGGTAAGTTGTACTGGCAAACTACATCGTTATAACGACCATAAAAGTTGCGAATGCTGACTTTAAACGAAACTATACAAACCTTTGTAACATTAACTTCTTTGTCGGTAGCCCGTCTCGATTTAAAAACTGATCATATGCAGAACAAGCTCTTGCTTATCGAATCATTTGGGAGATATAAATACTATATGCAGGTGATGATGGAATATTGCCATATAAATAAGGAAAGTTGACGATAGAGAAATTGAAATCATCCTCATCCCGTTTGTCATAAAGTTGAATTGTTATTTTGCCGCCGGCATCTATTTTCAGTAAAATATCATAAACGTTAAATGTAAATGTAAAAATGTTATGTAAATATAGAAATGTTAAATGTAAATGTGGATGTAGATATGTTAAAAGTAAATGTAGAAATATTTAATGCAAATGTAGAAATGTTATGTTAATGTAGAGATGTTATGTAAATCTAGAGATGTTATGTAAATGTAGAAATATTATGTAAATGTAGAAATGTTAAATGTAAATGTAGAAATGTTATGTAAATGTAGATATGTTATGTAACTGTAGAAAAATTATGTAAACTTAGAAATGTTATGTAAATGTAGAAATTTATGGAAATGTAGATATGTTGAATGGAAATGTAGAAATGTTAAATGTAAATGTAGAAATGTTAAATGTAAATGTAGAAATGTTAAATGTAAACGTAGAAATGTTATGTAAATGAGAATTGCAATACTTACATGTATTATATTAGTACAGTGTCAATCCATTGGGTTGGAATGAATGACTGTAAATGTTGATACACAATGCATTATCGTTCAATAGGGACCCGGGTTTATACAATAGGTCCTCACTACCCCTTACTTGTCGTAAGAGGCAACTGAACGGGGCGGTCCTTCGGATGAGACTGCAAAAACTTAGCCCCGTGTCACAGCGTGTGTGGCACGATGAAGATCCCTCCCTTCTCAAAGGCCATAAGCGCCAAGCATAGGCCTAAATTTGCAGCCCTTCACCGGCAATGGTGACGTCTCCATATGAGTGAAATATTCTCAAGCGGGACGTAAAACAATACACAATCCGTTTAATCTTTAGACAGAAATGCGTACTTTTAAATTGTCAGTGTGTAATTTATTCTTTGATAAGTGTAAATGCAAAACTTGTTTTGAGATATAGGCAAATCCATCATTTGTTCTATTAACTTTAAAAATTGAATTTTCTTTGTTGGAACAATGTTTAAATAATTCGAAAAGTGCCACATGTAACGCGCCGTTTCATCATTTGTTCAACATTTTAAGCTTTGGTGCCTTATCATGACGACAGGGGGCGCGTGCTTGTAACAGAAATGCACTATAACCTTGCGGAAGTCCTCTAGGCTTAGTTATAGCTGCACATCGTGATTTCAACAGGCAAGACAATACCCGGAATTATTTTCAGCAATACAGACACGCTTCTCAAAGGGGGAAGGCAATCTGAAGAGAAGTTGACGGTGACTTATGCAGTTTGGCAAAAGAAAAATCAACATAGGTAACGCTTTTTGCTACACAAAATCCAAAATTAGGGGCACCACCCTGAAATTTTAAAGTTTAATGCAGTTATAAAAGTACAATACAATTCACCAATATTTTTGAAGTACATTTATATAAATATAACTCATTAAAAAATATCAAAACATGTTATTTTTTCAAGTAGATATTACCCCATGAGGACCCGGGTTAGAATAGGTTCTCGGTATCCCCTTGCTTGTCGTAAGAGGCGACTAAATGGGGCGGTACTTCGGATGAGACCGCTAAAAACCAAGTTCCAGTGTCACAACAGGTGTGGAACGATAAAGATCCCTCCCTGCTCAAAGGTCCTGAGCGTCGAGCATAGCCCTAAATTGTGCAGCCCTTCACCGGCAATGTCGACGTCTCCATGGAGTGGGAAATTCTCGAGCTGGACGTTAAACAATATATAATCAATCAATCAAGTAGATATTTCATGACAGATTCATATTGTAAACCTTCGCCCGTAGAACATCCACCGGAAGATCTACTAATATATAGTAAACGTTCCTCGATGGGGAAAACATTTTTACTAAATTAGTCAAAAGTTTTTATTCTGGTAATGTAAATTTTAGATATTTCAATTTAGGCGTGAATGATTCGAATTTTATTCACTAATTGCAATAGGAGGTATTTGTATCGTAGCAGGTGTTTGGAACTCCTATACAATGAATGTAGCTGAATGTTCCACAGAACAGGGCTACTGCAGTATATATGTCAGACCTGCAAAAAATACTTAAGCGTATAAGTCTAGAGGAGCTCCGAAATGTCACAGTACGTTTCTGATACACTGCACGCCTGTCGTCATGATGAGGCACTACAACTTAAAAATGTTCAATTTGCGTTGAAAGAATGATGAATTGACAAACTAGCCCAAAAGCGTCATGACATAACGAAACTTGAATTCACACAACATGCATGATATTCCTCCATTGAATGCCAATGTGACTAAAATGACTTTGCTGCTTTCCTGTTTTTTTTTGGGGGGAGGGGGGGGGGGTAATGGTTTCCTCAGAACTGACTAGGTTCAACAACAGGTTATTTTCTTTAGAAAATAAAGAAAATCAAAATCCTGGCTACATGTACATCTTCAAAACCACACAAAAATTCTGTAAAATAAGGAGATCCCCACTTGAAAATTGTGGGAAGAGTTAGACAAATCAAGTACCCTCCATATAACATTAAATTTCATAGAGAGGCAAAACTCCTGCAGTAGAGATCGAAGTGAATCAAAAGCTTAACATGACCTAGAGTGACCCTCAAAGAAGGTGTGCATCAAATTTCAGGGTGATATGTGACAAAGAAATAAAAAATAAACACAGAAAACATTGAACGGAAGGAAGGACGAACGGGCGGACGAATAGGCATCATGTTGTATCATTATTAATAACCGGACGCGGTATCTCAGTGGTTAGAGCGTTTGCTTCGTAGCCGGGAGGTCGTGAGTTCGAGCCGGAGCTCTAAGCATAAGTCTGAATTTGTGGTACTTCACCTATAGCTGGTGACATTTCAAAATGAGTGAAAAATTCTCGACGGGACGTAAAACAAGTAAACAATCAATAATATGTCTTGTCTAAAGACGGGTGCAAGAAAAGGACAGAAGAAAACAAACAAAAAACATTTTTTAAAAAAACCAAATATACAAAACAAAAAAACATCAACAACAAAACAAAACCAAAAGCAAAAACAAAAAAAAACAACAAAAAAAACCCCAACAACAAAAACCATACCCCCCCCCCCCAAAAAAAAACCAAAACCACGCACATCTTTTCAAATAGTCCACCGAGATCACGCTAACAGTTTTTTGTCTCTCGTTGTCAATCAAATTCATTTTGCTATTTCGTGTTTTATAGTAATTTATCGATTTACATCTATAGTACCAAAGGAATAAATAGTACAATTGGCGGCCTAAACAGTGAACTCTATTTAACCCCCTTAGTGTAAAGCATATTGTGGTGGATAAAGAAATAGCTACTGTAACAATGAAAGTTTATGTTTTCCAACGAGCAAATTTAGAAGATTCCAGCTTGACGTTAATAATTTTCAAATTATTTTAAGTTCAGGATCAGTTCAAAGAAATTTCAAAATAGACATGGAATGCCATTTTAACTCTTCCTTTTGATTGATTGATTGTTTTCCGCCACAATCAACAATTTCTAAGTTATCTGGTGGCGTCCAGTTTTTGTAGGTGGAGGAGAGAACCCAGATACAATGTACCCTGGAAGAGATCACCGACCTTCCGAAAGTAAACTGGCAAACTTTCTCACATATATCGGCGCGAGCGAGAATCGAACCCGCGCCGACTGGAGGTGAGAGGCCTTGTGATTTTGAGCGTGATGCGGTCGCGGTAGCTCAGTGGTTACAACGTTTGTTTCGTAACCGGGAGGTCGTGAGTTCGAGCTGCGCTCGTGCCATGACCGCGTCACACCTCAGCCACGTAGGCCCCACTCTTCCTTTTGTTTTTGCGTATTAATTATTACTCAATTATTCATAATTCATCGCATATCAAGAAATGTTTTAAAAAATATCCGGGAATATAACTGATCGTTTATCAAAGGATTGCTTGATCACAGCGTCCCTATTTCACACAGAACATTTATTTAGTGAATTATAAATTACTCTAGATGGAATTTATATCGATCTACATCTACTATATCCACCCCCTGTATGATATGCACATTCTTTCACTGAAACCCGGTCGTGGTAAGTCAATGGTTAAAGCGTTCTCTTCGTAACTAGGAGCTTGTGAGTTCGAACTCCGCTTGTGTTATGGCTTCGACAAATTTAAGACGTAAACATTCTTTGCCAAATACTCGGCATTTAAAAGTAAGAATCACTGGTGTTTCGGATATGACATTAAAAACGGAGGTCCCGTATCGCGGCAGACGTTTGCACGTTAAAGAAACCTCACCGTTACGACTCTGAGCACTACGCGGGGGGTCTAAATATGCGGTACTTCGTCTACAACTGGTGAGATATCAATTTGAGTGAATAATTCTTGACGTGACGTACAACAAACAATCATTCAGTACAATATGACATGAATTTGGGGATCTTCAAATATTGTTAATTCCAATGCACTTGCTATTGCTTTAAAGAAACGATTGATACATTTTTGTATTTGCTTTGCTACCTAAATATTTAACACGTGTATCAAGATTCTATCAGAATTCCTTTACAAACATTACCATAAATAAATCTTGTGGATGAAGTCCGTCATCACCAGCAATGCCATTGCATGTTTTATATTCCTCTTCAGAACTGAATATTGATCGACTGATTGTTGTTTTCCGTCACACTCAACCATTTTCAGTTATCTGGTGGTGCCCAGGTATTGAATGGTGGAAGAGAGAACCCAGGTATAATGTATCCGAGAAGAGACCATCGACATTCCGAAAGTAAACTGGCAAACTTTCTCACATATATCGGCGCGAGCGAGAATTGAACCCGCGCCGACTGTTGGTAAAAGGCCTTGTAATTTTGAGCGTGATGTTCTTACCATTCGGCCTCGGAGGCTCTCAGAACTGAATAAATGATCACAAAACACTTGAATTGACCTTTTATTATTCCCTGCTTTTAATCATACAGAAAAGATTGTGTAAACATATCTAAATAGCTAAAAATAAATTTTCAATTTTGTACTAATAGTCATATGAATTCATACTGATAATATGAATCAATTCTTTTAATCTTGAAAACAATGTATCTTGCTATTCGTGATGTCATTATTGCGAGATCAAGCTACCATAAGCCATAACTACAAATTTCTATGTTCTCTTGAAATGATGGAACATAGAGCCAACAGCTTCCCAGAAGGGGACACAGCAGCAATTCATACAATCGGCAAGCATCCTCTGACACAGACCGCAGTTAATTTCGCAGATCTTCAGACATGGACTGATGAACCAGACGTGGGTAAACGCAATGAGAGCAAACTCGCATCCCCATTCGGCGGCAATGCAGCACCCGAGGTAGAAAGTCAGCAGCTTGTAGAGACAGCCCTTCCACAAGTTGAAGCAGGTGTGGGACAGTTTGTAGGCACAGTCTATACTGTGGGTCCCGTCTGGTTCTCCGATCACATCGTTGAAATGAAGAGTCTGTGTGATAATACATGATCATTAAGAAGCGTTACAATATAGTAAATGAAATTCTATTACTGTGTTCTTTTAATTTCGCAAATGATCACATGATTACCCATGCAACATATCTTGTTACATATCCAGTGTTTTTGCCTTTAATATCTTTACAATTGGTATTGATAGTACATTTATTTTAACGGCTTGAAATTCCGATAGTAATAAAAGTATGATATTAATATGAAAATGAAATTCATTGTGAAAATAATTTAATTCGACTTGTAACGTGCAATTTGATTGGCAGAGCACACTGAAAAAAAAAAATAGCTTCTCGCTTCGCGAAAGCGTAAACTGAACCAAGGTAGATGATCTCGTATAACATAGGTCAAAATTAGCTTTATTCCTTAAAAATACGAGGCTATGAATTGCAACCTTCACGTCATCTTATTCTTAAAGGAGTGCTAAAGGCTTCATAGTGAAGCGTCGCATTTCATAGCTCCATGTCTTTTCACACAATACTACTATGAAACAAACTATTTTTGAAAATTAATGTTCTTTGCTTTGCATTGATCGTAATTTTTACGGCCTTTCTTTGCTTTTCAGTGGCAAATTACCTTTTCACGTTTCTATTTTAATAATGACAGTAACAGATGGATTTAACTTTTCATTGTAATTGATCGCTGGAAATACAATGGTTTCATACCCCAAGATGTGCATTTAATCCATTAGGATCTCTGTTTTCCAAATCCACTTCTTCTGCTCCAGACATTGTTAGGTACTGCTCTTTCTGTTGGTGCTAACAGGCTAATGTATAGTTCGTGTGTGTGTGCAGTTAGTACTAGCTGTGTATTTGTTTAGGGTAGTAACAGAAATTATGCTGGATTAACAGATTGTTAGAGACGACATAAAATGGCACAGGGGAAAGATTTTATGAAAGCATTTGATTGTACCAAACCAAATAATCGGATCAAATATGGCTAATCTGAGAAGAAGACAATTTCGCAACTACTTGTATTTCATTGAAGTGTTAAAAAAGAAAGGATTTATATTCGATAGGCAATGTGTCAAGGATTTTGTTGTTGCATTTTGTTTTTGTTTTAATTTGTTTGTGGTAAAGTAGGTTAATACATAAAATGTCACGCATACATGTCGAAAAACGACACACAACAACAGGGCCAATAGTAACACGGGCAAACAAACAAACAAACAAACAAACAAACAAACAAACAAACAAAAAATAGATTGATTTGGAATCTTAAAATTTCAAAATCATTTGATATATGTTATGAAAATTTGGTATTTACAGTTTGGAAATATGGAGTTATAGAAACCGTAAGTGGCTTGCAAAGTACACGTATGAAAATAAATGTTTGAAAGTACAGAATCTGTAAATGTTGTACAAAAATCACTTGTACTGTACACTTATAGACATATGAAAATATCAAAACTGTAAACGTTGCATAAAAATCTGTTTTACAGTGCGGTATATTGTTTGGTTGTATATTGCTCAACTTCCCGCTCGAGTATCGTTCGTAGTGAGACGTCAATTTTGCCGGTGACAAAATTTAGGCCTATGCTTGGTGCTTACGGCTTTTGAGCATGTTCTCTCTCTCTCTCTCTCTCTCTCTCTCTCTCTCTCTCTCTCTCTCTCTCTCTCTCTCTCTCTCTCTCGTTACAATGGGAGGACAGCTTTGACAATACTGTATGGTGAATCCAGGTGAAATATGATACCACTTTTGACTGGATAGCAGACTCCTACACCAGAATCATTTAGACCCACTAGTTGATTGGGATATCCCTCATCTCATGGGAAAATATACATGATGACGCCAAAAAGCTATTTTCCTACGTAGGCGTCCCGTTCGCTTGACCTTTGACCTGGAATCTAATAAGATCACCCTCGATACATTATTATGATTTGTTAATCAACGAATTAATGCGTGAAATGTAAGATAAACGGAAGGAAGGACGGACGCACAGACGGAAGAACACGCATGCTGCATGACCATAAAATGAAAGTAAACTCAAGGAGGAATCCCGTATCGTCATAATGGCTGACTTCCTTTTTGAAACTTGAATAAGAATACAAATATCAGCAATACACATATATTCCTTTGAAATCTAATGGTCCAGCAGTCTTCAATGCTGATCTGTAGGTCCTGAGTTCAAGTCTAGCAGAGGTTTTAATTTTTTTTTTTCAGATTATTTTTTATTTGTAACTAAATGAGGTAAAGAACGTTTCAGGTTCAAATTATCATTGTACAAACCCTCCACTTTCCATCCGTATCAGATTTTTCCTCCTTAAGTAAAATTTTTAAATAGATCTTATCCATAAAATGTTGATATTTATAAGTCAACAAATTCATACGGAGTGTAGAATGTAGATACGAATCAAAATATAATAAATCATTTGTGTGTCTTAAACAAGTCAAAGAGATATACAATATGTGATGTTTTTTTCTTTAAGTCTATTCTTTTAACCATGGAACCGAATTCCACCACAGCCCCTATAAACAATATATATGGCTTGATTGAAACCCTCGGGCATCATGGAGTGTCTATACTGATGTTACAAGCCCTTCTGAGACAATGATTTATTTCAAGCTCCTTTGAAACGATCAAATCCAGCTTAGATCGAGGCATTTTATTTTATTTTTTGAGATGGTCTTCACTCGTGCAATAGCAACTGGACGTTGATAAAGGTGTGTGTGTTTTGTTTGGGGTAGACACAGAGATTAATCAGATCACTATAGGTATATATAATATACAATAATAGCAGAACGATTAAGTTTGGTCTCGTTTTTGTATGGGAGAAATCGGATCAAATTTGACTAATCTCTCAAACGGTAAATATGTACGCTCATTTTATTTTATTTTTATCAGATCCAAAATTAAGGATCACCAAGATATAGCGAATTTTAGAGAAATTCTAATTGGATTTGGCTGAATTAAATGAATTTTTGTTCAATTTGTAGTCTCTGGAATACAACTTTAAAATTTTATAAATATATATGAATAGCTTTTTAATAGAAACAAGTATAACCGAAGTTAAAATGACATCACATTGTAGGTATTGATACACATTGACCCCCCCCCCCCCCCCTTTACCTGTTCTTAATCCTTTATATATATATAAAGGTGGGGATAACGCATTATAGACATTAGATGTATACCTATAACGAATCAAAAATACTGAATAGCTCTTTATTTTGGCAACATTATCGAGGTGTGATATTTGTATATATACTGGACAAAAAAAGTTAAGGATTATGATTTCAGAATTATTTTATTCATAACAAAACCAAATAAATTATGTTAAATATATACTTAAAATGTTCAACGACAATCGAACAATACATTTTAAACCTGTTTTTACAAATTCATCAATACGTTAAGCAGCCAGAGCAACCATTGTCAGGTAACCCCCGAAAACAGTTTGAAAATCGGTATGAGCAACAATAACAAATTTCATTACAAATGATAGACTCTTTTAAAAGGCAATATCAATAGGGTGTATGTCCACCCTGAGCCTGTATAACGGCACGACAACGCCTCTGCATACTTCTGATGAGCCTGCAAAACGCAATTTGTGGCAACCTTGCCAATTCCTGCTGTAAAGCTAACGTAAGCTCCTGGCGGTTTGTCGGAAGTACAGGGCGTCTGGAAACAGCTTGCTGCAACATGTCCCAGGCATGTTCTATTGGATTTAAATCCGGAGAACAACTCGGCCAATCCATACGTTCAATTGTCTCTGTAGCAAGGTAGTCTGTCACTATACGTGCTCTGTGGAGACGAGCATTATCATCCATTAACACAAAGTCGTTGCCTATAGCTCCCGCATAAAGTCTCACAATTGGATGCAGTATCTCGTCCCTGTAAATGCACCGGTAAGATTGCCATTAATCACGTGCAAGTCAGTACATCCAACAATACTGATTCCGGCCCAAATCATCACAGAGCCACCTCCAAAACGATTATGCTCTGCTACACAGCAATCAGCGTACCGCTCTCCACGCATGCGCCATACACGCCTACGACCGTCATGAAAGTCCACGCAGAACCGTGACTCGTCTGTGAAAAGAACAGGCGTCCAGTGACGCAGTTGCCAGTTTATGTGATTTTGAGCCCAACTGAGTCGTGCTACACGATGTCTTCTCCTCAAAATGGGACGAACAGCAGGTCGATGAGCCCGAAGGTTAGCAGCATGAAGTATCTGTCTGAGAGTTTGTGGTGTTATGCGCACCCCACTTGCTGCATGAAAGTCAGCATTGAGTTGGACAGCACTCTGAAACCTGTGTCTACGAGCCATAAGTGATATATAACGATCCTGGCGGCGAGCGGTTGTGGACCTTGGACGACCTAATCTCGATCTCTCAGAAACATTACCTGTCTGCCTAAAACGATTCCACAACCTTGAAATCACACTTTGGGACACATTAAAATGTCTAGAGACAGTTCTCTGGACTTGGCCAGCTTGAAGCATACCTACTGCCTGACCAGCTTCCGGAGCAGTTAAATGGCGCCTCATGGCTTTTAATGTTAATAATTTTTCACCTAAGAGTCGATTAGAGCAATAAATACCCACAATAAAATGAAAATCACAATTTTTCAATTCCAATATACACGTTGGCACATTTTGATTTTGACCCCTTGCTTGTGTTTGGGCGAAAAAATCGTGCACTTATGACGTTAATATGAAACCAGGTAAATCTATTGTGTTAAGGACACATTGGAGAAACTATACATGTTAAAATGTTTCAAAATAATTATTTGGTTAATAAAAATTTTTTAGGTCAAAATTATGATCCTTAACTTTTTTTGTCCAGTATATTTTGTTTTACAAGCAACATTGAGTAGATCATGTTCTTATAAGAGAACATGGGGATTCTAGATGGTTTCTCTGGCTCCGCTTTCTGCATATGTAGGTATATCAGAGACACAATTATAATTTAGCATTTCAGTTTTGACTGTTTTATTTTAACATTTTTGTTTCTGTGTTTGTTTAAGATCTGTATTTTTGTTTTTACAATTTTATTTTTGCTTCATTTTCTTTCATCCTATATTTTGTTTTAAAAATATTGTATTTAATAATTTTGTTATGTTTACAATTACATTTCTGTATTTTTAATTTTACAATTTTATATTAGCAATTTTATGCTTAATTGAAATTAAAAACCAGAAACGATAATGGTACACAGTAAAATGCTAAATTAAGCATTGAATTAATATGTTTGAAAAGGCATTGAGTCATGACGGGATGTTCCGACAATTTCAATAACGCGTGTTAGCACGTTTTGAAAATTGTCAGGACATCCCTTACTTGTTATGACTCAATGGATGTCCAAAAATATTATTTCAACGCTTATATTTATATTTTCAGAGAGTATATTTTTTTATTGATAATACAATTCAAATTTAACATTTTTAAAATCTGGATTGGGGTGAATGCACACTGAATGCAGAATGCTATTTTATGGTTAGACAAACGTTTTCAAATGAAGGTTCTCAGGGTTTACCGTCATTAAGATCATGGGTATTAGCCTCCACACCCTGCTGGGGAACTCCCATGTTGAGGAATGGAGTCAACAGCTCACCATCTCAGTCGGACAAGGAGAAAATGTCCATGTCCTCAAAATTTAAATCAGAATTGTCTGACATTTCTCTAGCAGAAGACAAATCTTCATTTGGAAACCCTCTATTATTTATTTTGTACAATATGAAAGCAATAGAGGAATTCCCTGTGAAAAAATACCATAACGTATTCTTGCGCCATTTGGTGATGCGGTTCTCGTCCTTGTTCATAGATATTTAACACAAAAAGCTTTTCTACATATTTATTACATGTTATTAAGGAAAATACATAGCATATATAAAGATATATAATTGTGGTTCTGATATACCTATATATCTGTAAGGTTGGATATGTCGGTTTTACAATGGCTGCAAGACTTGAAATATTTGAACTTGTTAGCTAAGTTATACTGGTCCCATATCTGATATCTCATCAGACGATAACAGCGAGATTAGACTGGTCCATATCTGATATCTCATCAGACGATAACAGCGAGATTAGACTGGTCCCCTATCTCATATCTCATCAGACGATAACAGCGAGGTTAGACTGGTACACTATCTCATATCTCATCAGACGATAACAGCGAGATTAGACTGGTCCCCTATCTCATATCTCATCAGATGATAACAGCGAGTTTAAACTGGTCCCCTATCTCATATCTCATCAGACGATAACAGCGAGATTAGACTGGTCCCCTATCTCATGTCTCATCAGACGATAATAGCGAGATTAGACTGGTCCCCTATCTCATATCTCACAATGGGTTCTGTATCTTCTATAGGTAAATGGAGTAATCTGTAGTCGAAATATATGTGTAAAGAACGGTCCAACGATATACTGGAAAACGACAAGTTTCCATACCGCAGATTAATTAGGAAAATGTGAAGAAACATTGGTGGAGACAGATTACTTGAGTCATGCAAGATGAGGCCTCGAGTTGTGAAGACAATCATCTTAGTTCTTCGATTAATCGAATCAAGTGATTTTAGTCTGGTCCGATTTCAGCTAAAAAGAACTTCTAACGGCAAATTATTATTATTTGGTTCAACATAACTTTTTAACCTAATTTGAGTATGCTGAATCTGAAAAAATATGTTGAACTTCATGAAAATGGCGTTAAATAGGTCAAAATGGCGATTCAAAATGGCGGACAGTAATTTTTTTCAAATCGTTTTGAAACGCGCATGTAGAAAAAAAAATGTAAAAACTATGATTACAAAATACAATAGCATCGAGAAAAAGATAGAAATAAGCATGCGACCCTAAAAAAGCCATTGCACGAAAGAAAACCCGAATTTTCTCTGTTTTTCCTCAAAATTCAACGTATACTGTTCCTACATTGTTCTTTGCTTGTGACTTTGCACTTACAAAGGTCCATGCACAGCAAATTGTTACGCTTGCACCCACACCTCAATGTTTTACAACCTGTTGTGCAACTACATGCAATCAAGTCTAAACAAGATTCTGGAATTGGGTCTAAAGTCATCAGAATAGGCACTAGAATACCTTCATTCAACTTCCATCCCATCTCAGTTGGAGATGGTAATGTGGGGTTACTTATATTTGCTTGTCTCCATACCAGCGCTTGATAATGTGCACGTTTAATGTGCAGATGCAAGGCATCGCTAGTGGGGGGCATGTTTTCGGGGCTCTTGGATTTTCCGAATAAAATGTTCCTAACCGAGTCAGTTGACGACACTGTGCCCTGGTTATACAGCTTGCATACGAACTTTTCACAGTCGACTATTTTCTGTTCAGTTAAATTGCCCTCTCCAAAACCCCCAAGAAGCCCAACATTGTCTTTGTAAACCTTAAATCCAGTTTTTTTGGATATCCCAAAGAAAAAAGAAGTTGTGTCACATCCAGTCAGAGCATGGAATGCTAACAGATTCGTGCACATTTCTGGAGAGGTAAAGGTTTTCTCTACAACAGCATGGATAGGAATGTTCTTGGGCTTTGCAGATGTTCCAGCAACCATCCACAACTGTATATTTATTTCTGAAAAGAAAGATACAAGTAGCAGTAAAACATCAGTATCAGATGCTAGTACAACAACTGAACTGCAAGTGGATTCTTTCGCACAAAGGATTTTGCAGTTGGTCAATGCTAGAAAGTATGTCTTGCTGTTCAGTCATGATGCCATTCAATGTTTGCGAATGATCAACATTTTTGGTAGATACAAATAACACAAAGTCTGGCAGTAAAATCTTCCAGATTGCTTGAGCAGTAATTTTATGGGCTCTCATGCCACGACTGTAGTGCTTTCCACCTAATACATTTTCAGCAGCCACAGGTCCTAATAACTCGCATTCCATCCACAGTTCATGCAAACCAGAACCTCTCATATGATCTCCTATACATTTCATGAAATTCATAGCTATATGTAAGCCACCCATTCTTGGAACAAGCCTGTCTCTATACTCAGGAACTGACCATTTTAAATCCATCAACTTAAAGTACAAAGCTTGATCAACTGTGATAACTGTATGACGTTGACCAAGATGCTCAGATATGTGCATGCATTTCTGGACAACTGTGTTAAGTGTATCCATTTCATGAGCAGGTGCTTGTACAATAGGCATGTAACCAACAAGTGTGAGATCCGGGTTTTTACTACTGACAGACTGATTATGTCCTGACCAACTAGCTGGGACTTTCTGCTTATGTCTGTGCAAATGAAACGCCAATTCATTAGCAAACTCTTGAGAGGACAATTGATTCTCTGAGTCAGAAGGTTGGAAGATATCTAACGTAACTGGTCTGGGATAGTGAGGTTGTGATTTTCCTTCTACTATTGGGGAAATGACAATACTGTCCATCTGAGGAGGTACCTTCAATGTCTCATTTGAAGATGGACTTATGTGCTGAAGGTTAATGTCATTTCCCGACCCTCGTTGCCAACATGCTATCTGCGTTGCATGGAATGTTTCCTTGCCATCCAGTGTTGAATCACTAATATCAATATTGTCAGCTGTAAAGTGTGTGAAAACGCTTGGCTTTAAATTCGAGGGAAGGAAATGTCCAGTCCTTTCGTCCATAGACTGAAGGCTTTCCTCTGCAAGCCCAGTGTCAACACGCAGAACATCTTTATAACTCAGGGTGTGACCAGCACTATTAAACAAGTTTAACAGCTGTTTTGACCTTGTCATTTGATGCAAGGTGCATGCAAGGCCAATATGCTTTGGAGTCCACTTTTTTCCATTACTTACCCCATACACAATATCCTGAGCTACGCTCACTATTTTCTTCTGTCTGCTGCAATCTGGATTGTCATTGCCATCAGTACAATCAAAGACCTCTTGTCCGCCATAAAGAAGATTCAGAAACATGAGGATACTATCTGGGACACAACTTACGGCATCAGCCTCACAAACATTCAAACCCATGTGACCAGGTCTATCTTGCAGGTCTGATCTTAATCTTAGTGCAACATGTACCAGTTCATGAAATGAGTTGTGTTGAGGTTTATAACATGGCATAGTGAGTAATTCGTCATCCATGGTATCTTGGTCATCATGAAACATATCTCCAAAATGAGATTTAGAAAGAATATGGGGCACTAAAAGAGTTTCGCGTTCAGATACTGCTCTATCGAGGGGACGAAGAAACTGGAAGATATTCTGCACCTTGGCTTGCAGATTTTCTTTAAACGTTGATCTACGAGTGATAAAAGACTGTGGCATTTCAGATCCTACCTCTTCTACCAACTTGGAGTACCTGTTCCATGTATCAGAGAGCTGTAAGATTTGGCACTTGCTGGCTGCGTACTCCAGTTCTCGAACAAGAAATATCATGGCCAGATCTTCACATTTTGACTCCTTTTCTGTTTTTTGTGTATCATACTTAAAAGCATTCATGCATTTTAGATGGTACTTACCCTCTGCAGCTATCAAATCGCTAACGTTTCCTAACTTAACACGAAGTATGTTGTCATACTTTGCATTTTTAAGAACCATGTCGCTAACAGAAAATGTTGTAATGTTGAATAGCTTCTGTTTAATTTGTTGTTGACAAAATATGCATAACTCCCAATCTATTGGTGTAGATGCATTTCGCAAAGTTCGGGATGCTGCTGCAGAAGGGTGTGAGCAAGATGACGTAGACGGTACATCATCCTCTGTATCGACGTTGATTGTATCAGATGTGTTTGTAAGCAAACATGCTTTTCTTTCCATTAACTGAATTGGTCTGGGGTGAGTAAATGCACTATAGCATTTCCTATGACATAGAACTCTATCATTCGGACTAAATTTTTCTATTCTGTCAATGGCATCATAGTTCCTGGCATCTTTAACTTTCTTACGACGAGATGCCCTCTCGGTCAACGTTTCGATAGACTTTTTGCTTTTTAATTCTAACGTGTCTGTCTTTTTTTCCTGACATATAACACACAAATCTGTATCTATTTGATAACTTCGCTTAAGTGATCGTTCAGTCATGATTTCTAATCAATGAGTGGTGAGATATGACAAGCCTATAACCTCGGCCATCAGTTTTATACCTTATGTCAGAATCATTTGTTAATTCGATCCTCGATTGTGTCGGTCGCGCTATTGTGAAAACCATTGAACACTGTGTTGAATTTCAAGTGCATTTATATCATAAAGTATGCAATACGTTAACTGAATAATTTGCACAATTAGAAGGAAATAAGCATTAAATATCATATCAAAATGCATATATATACTGTGCGTCAATATGCGGTTGCGAAAAAATGAGTTAATTGGGATCTAATCGTTTTTTTCACAATTTTAATTGTTTAACGAACATTGAACAATTTATTCTATTTTTCAGACACATATAAGTTTAGTACAAGCCTTTAAATTGCTTTAATTTGCAATAAACTTTTTTAAAATAAAGCCATATAGATAATTTTGCAAATTTCAACACCGCCATTTTGAATCGCCATTTTGACCTATTTAACGCCATTTTCATGAAGTTCAACATATTTTTTCGGATTCAGCATACGCAAATTAGGTTAAAAAGTTATGTTGGACCAAATAATAATAATTTGCCGTTAGAACCCATTTCTAGCCTCTTTTTTCAAAATCTGGACCAGACTATTTCTTTTTCAGTTTTGAAAACATAGTTATTGGAGGTAGAGTTAGCAACACTGGAGGAAATGAATGGTTTCCGCAAAGCTGAAACCATATAGAAACCATACTGAAACCTTACGAAAACCTGTCGTTGATGTATATTTATGATGTATATTAGTACATAATAGTGATTCAATTTCAAAGACAATTTATGTACTACCACGTGCAATAATAATTATGTCGATTTGTATTTATACAGTGATATTAAACTCCATACTATGTAAACTGCATATCGTAAATTGATATTTTAGAATCTAAGAATATTAAATATATCTGTGAACATTTTTTTCCATATTCTGCAATAGCCAGTGGATCTGTAAAAAAAAAAGCACGGATGTTAACAGAATGGATTTTATCAAGCCTTAAAAATTATCGACGAAATTTCCCATAGCCTCTGTAAATTTCGGACAGGAGAAAAATAACGGTGTGTATCTTCTACTCCATGGTCTGGCGATAGTATTGTATACATCTGTAAACATCATTACTCGGTACACAATCATGACGTAGTCTAGTGTACATGATATTTAAGCGCCATTAGTTCAATTAAGATGATGGCATATCCTTTTAGTGCTGCCTTTTATTTAGGATTTAAAATTTGAGATCATCTGAACATTCAACATCAAGAAATAGGGCGGTCCACTCATTAATTATATACAAAGTTGGGATAAAAGAGAAATTGTAAGATTGCAGTCTGCATCTTGGAATATCATAGTTTGAGAACCGTGCTCGGATATGCAGAATTGCCCGGAATTGCTTTTTTAATGTTGTGGATCTTCAAATTAAGCAAAATTTCACACATCAGAAGTAAATATTTAAAGGGAAAATCATATTGAATTCTAATACAAACCTGCACTGATGAACAATAATTATGATACAAATCTGATGTTTTGATCTATTGTAGTTGGCTGGTTAGTTATTTGTTTGTTTTACGTCTTGTCGAGTATTTATCACTCATATTGAGGCGTCACAAGTACCACAAATTTAGACCTACGCTCATTTCGTTTGGTCATGGCAGTGAGGGTTCGCGACACGGGACCACCGTTTTTAAGGTCAGATCCGAAAGATCCGTGATTATCCTTTCTAAATACGGAGTGTTTGCTGAGGGAGCAATCACCACCTATTTTTACGTTTTATAATTGACGCGGCCATGACACGAGCTGGGCTCAAACTCACAACCCTCCCGGTTACGAAGCGAACGCTCAACCATTGATCTATCGCAATCGGTCTAGTACCTGTTGTTCAAAAGCCCCAACATTTGCAAAATTTGTATATACTAAATAATATTCGGTATGTATATTTACAACAGTAAGTATCATGCATTCTACACAACTTTAAACTCGGGTATTTTTAAGTAAAAATCTGTCTCGTAAATCTAAATGGATAGTATCTTCGCCATCTCCAGATCATGATGATCCTCAGTGATATTCTGTACTTGCACTTTGGAAGTGGCATAGTACAATTGGAAATAAAAACACATCAGCATATAAACAATAAGCAAAATTAGGGAGTCCTCATATGTGTATGGAACAGTGCGACATTTGACACTGGACACGACAACGTACAGACCCTTTGTTACCCTTCATGATAAAGATTTTAAGAAAAATCAGTGCATGCGGTGTTTTTTAGCAGTATGTCATAGTCCAAGATTGGGCTTACACATCCTTATAAAATAATAGATATCAGTCTCTAAAGACACAAAATCCTACACGAAAATGACAGGATTTTAAATCCTACAAAAATCCCATCATAATCCTATGGGATAAACATCCTAGCATTCCTGTAATTTTCAGCAGGATAAGTAATTCTATAAAAATGTGTTTGGAATTTTTTTTATTTAATAATATAGTACGTTGGTATGATAAAATGTTCCATGTATTTAATATTACATAGGAGTAATATCAAATGCATACGTGAGAATCTCGTTCAGTACGTTTAATTTCGTTGAGTATTTTTTTTCTCTCTCTCATGCTAAGCCTGCAACGTATCATTGTTGCGATATAAATTCTACCCCCCCCCCCAAAATGAATAAATAAAAATTAAAAAAATAACTATATTATGGGGGTGGGGGTTGGGTTGGGGGTAGTATAGTCTTGGATTGAGATGTTTGCATATCAAGTGGAGTTATACAATGTAAACATTTTTTTTTCAATATGCTTAGCCAATGAAATTGCATATTACAAGTGAATTAAATCATTTGGATACTGCGCAAGTGTCTCTTTTTTATCAATGAAATGGCCATGATAATATTGATACCACATTATGACCTTGAAATCTCATCCGATATGCATATCAATAAAAACAGTCAACTGTGTGTAAACAACGCCTTGCCTAGCTGAGGATTCACGTTAACATTACAGAATTGAAGTTATCTTAACGTGATAGAATCCAGGTTATCTTAAGTTACAGAATTCCAGTTACCTTAACGTTAGAGAATTCGGGTTACCTTAAAGTTACAGAATTAGTGTAACCATAACGATACGGAATTCGTGTTATCTTAACGTTACATAATTCAAATAATTCTAACGTTACAGAGTTCGGATTACCTTAACATTACACTATGACGTCATAGTATGATGCGAAAAGACGTCTTTCCGTATACTTGGATGATCACAGGAAAGGACGACTACGAGAGACCAACGAGCGTCACTCTATGCGTTATTTTACGGTGAGGATGTTCTTAGGATGCTCAATACAGATCACGCGACCACTTAGGTCTCTCGCTATGTCAACCCACTAAGCTGCCACGAAAATTCATTCTGTTAATCATCAGAATTCTTAACTTATCTATTACATTCAGGTGAACTATTTACAACATACACCATAAAAACACTGCATGCATACTAATCTAAGCTGTTCAAAATTTGGCACAATCTCTGAGTGTTGATTTTGTGCTGATAACGTATTATTTGGCGTATTTATTGTTTTCTAAAACTTAATTATATGCCTCGCAACTTAAAATTACAGAACCATATGGCGATCTTCAGACATTATTGTAAATCTCTCTCTCTAGACATTATTGTAATTCTCTCTCTCTCTCTCTCTCTCTCTCTCTCTCTCTCTCTCTCTCTCTCTCTCTCTCTCTGTGTGTGTGTAATTTTACGTCCTACGTGTATACTCAGTCTGAAGCTGTGAGTCATCGTAAGTTTTAAATAATAACCATCATTATGTTTGAATGAAAAGAAATACTCACCTTGAATAAGATATTCAAAAAGACACCCATATATATATATATATATATATATATATATATATATATATATATATATATATAAATATATATGTATATATATAGATAGATAGATAGATAGATAGATAATAAGTATAACTCCAGTAGATGGAGCTGAATGACTCCATATTGCTCAGGTTTATTCCGTTTACCTGATCAACATATATGGCTTACGGCGGGTGTAACCGGTCTACAGGGTATACTTATTCCTCATATGTTTTTGATCCCACCTTTGGTATATCTAGGGGTCAGTGTTTGCCCGACTCCTAATTTTGTATTCTTGATAGAATTTATGAAATTAGTCTTTGTTCGTTATCTTCACCTTATCAATACAATTTTGAATTAATTATTAAAATTTGAAAATGCGAATTAAATACTGATGTCAGATAAATTTCAAATCTTCTTAAATATCCTATTTGCAAATTACATTCAATAATCTCCTAGTTTGTCAGCATAATGAAATGCAATATGAACTTTAGGTAAAATACACATTCTATAATACATAAAGGTCTCTTGGATTGTCCGCGAAGCAGATCACTTTGTTCTTCAGCCATCTTTCTGAAATCCAAATATATGATAACATATTGCCATTATACTTCGAGACCATACCATTTTGGTGTGAATAAAGTATTTTCACATCAATAAGATGAATAAAATAAGATAACCTCACAAATCCTATAGTAAAACGGACCACTGGATAAACCAGGTGGAATCAGGTGCCTAGAAGGAGTAAGCAACCCTGTTTACCGGTCACACCTGCCTTACGCCCTACATCTTGATCAGGTATCAGGAGGAAATAATTCTGTACAAGCCAGGATCAATTAAGAAACCTTTACTGGTGCTATTTCCTCACGTTTACATCCATAAAATAACATGTGTTTAAAACGTAAGAGCTTTAAATCTTTATTGATATATCCAATCCACGTTAAGTGGAGTTATATGTCTCTTTTGGTTAAAAGTGTTTCTTAAAGTCAGTCATACTTCATCATTTAAGTATATCAAATGCAACTTGAAATTATATATAATTCTTTGTTTTCTTTCAATCATAAAATCAGAGGTTTTTCAATCAGTGTAATAAATAATATTCATATGTCCATAACATTGCTGTTTATGTTTTCTTGAAATGATGGAACACACTACCAACAGCCTCCCAGTAGGGGACACAGCAGCAGTTCATGCAGTTGGCATACATCCTCTGACACAGACCGCAATTAATTTCGCAGATCTTCAGACATGGACTGATGAACCAGACGTGGGCAAACGCAATGAGAGCAAACTCGCATCCCCATTCAGCGGCAATGCAGCACCCGAGGTAGAAAGTCAGCAGCTTGTAGAGACAGCCCTTCCATAAGTTGAAGCAGGTGTGGGACAGTTTGTAGGCACAGTCTATGCTGTGGGTCCCGTCTGGTTCTCCGATCACATCGTTGAAATGAAGAGTCTGTGCAAGTGTAAAGTAATTATGCAAATGTCATGTATTGAAACAGGATTGGAAAGTCGTGATCATGGATAATGTTCTGTATATTGAAAATTATTTTGCCGCGTACTCGCAAAATAAAATTATTCGCTTTTATTCTAATATTGTTAAACTGCATGTAAAATATTTTGTTCAATAAAGCATTCGTGAATTTATGTTCTTGCGATTGGACGTGTACGAATCATTTCGCGATATTAAGTTTTCGTGTAAAATAAGGAATCTACAGTACGATCTGTACAGTGCCATCTGACGGCTAGAAGCAAAGTTATGTAGCAACATGGTGTACAGAACGTCTTTGCAATGGTATTTTATTCTTATATAACACTGCATATTAAACATATAGTCCTCGACAAATCAAATCACTTATTACGTTTGTTACAGACTTTCTACAGAAATCTGTCAGGCGTAATGATCAAAATCGCTTCGCCGTCCTATGGACTTTAACATTTCCATAAATGCCTGTAGACAGTCAGTAAAAAAAAAAAAACAACCTAATACATAATTTTAGTATTATAACAAGTAAAACAGTGCTGATGAAAAGAATATGGTTTTAATTGCGTTTGATTTGAAGATAGACCATTTCAGAGTTTCCAAAATTTAGAAGTCATCATAAGTATAACTACTTAGTAAAGGTGCTTGTCTTTAGGAGCACAGTCCAAGAAATACAGAAAAAGTTACATATTATATATATTTTAAAAGTCCCAAATAATCGAACCTCACATCATATGCAATTTATCCTATTACATATGTAAGTTATGCTTATCTTATTCCACACTACGGTAAAAGGTTTAAGTTGTCATGGTAATTTCTATTGTAAATTATTCAAAAAGTACATACTTTCGCATTCCGAAAGTTTATCTGTGTACAACTGTTGCCCTTACCCCAAGATGGGCGTTTAATCCGTTAGGATCTCTATTTTCAAGGTCTACAGGTTCAGCTCCTGACATTATGGATGTAGATTGTCCGGGAATTTTCTGACAATGACTTCAACTCTTGGAGCTACACGTCGTTGACAAGGCTACGTGTATTTGTTTAGGATAAAGACACAGATTAATCAGATTTACCTCTAGATTCATGGACTGGTTTACACAGTGCAGGGGGTTGTGGGGAACGTCTTAGACCACGCATTTGTATGGGTGAAAAAAAAATCGGATTAGCTCTTTTGATTTTTATGACGGAAACATTCTAGACATGTTTTCTGAGGATTAAATAAAGATCAATTAAGTAATGTTACTCTGACAGTAATATTTAATATAAACTCTTGCAATATACATGTATTGTATCATGGATGCAGCGTTTTCGCTTTGAAGTTGTGTATTTGTTAATTCCACTTAAAATGAAAAAGAGTGGAGCTGAGGTGTTCGTTAACTTCCAATGTGATAACGTGTTATCACACAATTTAAAATATAAAAACTTTCTGCAGTTTAACAAATTTATTTTTTTTCATCAACAAAAGAGTAAAAGTTGATACATGTTTCTGTATGCTCAAAACACTTTAAGGAGGTATGATTTCGGCTTCAAAAATTAAATGAAATGTTACAATTTTCAAATTGAAAACCTTGACTGGTCAAATCCACCATGATTCTTTGTTCAGCTTTTCTAATGTATACCAGGCCTTCTTTTCCGGCACATTTTCACGACACACAATTCCTTGAATGTCCATACATGTATTTTCCCTGTAGGGCGATTCCGTTTTCTCCGTTTTCAATGCTTTCGGCGCGGGAGGATCTAAATCTTTACTCACATTTTCAGCTACCTCTGAGCAAGATCGTTTGTACTTCCGGACTGCTCGCCCCGGCCTATGTCCAGTTCTTTCCATAATGGCCTGTTCCATCCATTCCAGCGCTATACAATGGATTGGCACAGGTACGTTTGCCACTGTGGTTTGCAAATTTTCCCACGAGACCTCCCTTTTTACAAATAATTTTTACGAAATTCTTTATTTCATTCACACCAACAACTTGCGCACCATACCGAATAGGGTTTCCTGCTAGCGTCCGTCGTTTCTGAGCGCGTTGAGATATTGGTGAAAATCTGCTATGCATCTTTCACTTTCAACAAAAATTAAAAATGAATTTTAAATCAATCGATATAATACAGGTTGTGAACTATAAAACCTTTCATCAAAATTATAACATTATTTTGATATCAATATAATTTGTAGCATAGTACTTTTTTATTTGCCAGATCTACCTGGTTGGCAGTAGCGACGAATATCTTTACTCTGTAGAGACAGGTGGGTAAGTCCTCCCTTAAACGTCTTGTTTGAACCGCCGACAAAATGAACGAATTTACCTCGCCCATCCTCACCAGTGGTGACGTTTGCACATGCCAGGCCTCTATGCTTATCAAATCCCCTCAGTCCGAAGAGTTTACACAAATAAAAAAAAACCAGTGTACTGTAAAGTTTCTGTAGTCTTGTTTCCAAGTACTCCCCTTTCCCAAAGCATCTCTTTATCTTCTGGGGTAATGGGATTTGCTTGTTTCACGTTAACCCCTAGTCCTTTGGATAAGAAAGATTTCATTATAGCGCCCAGGATTTTTTCTGAAATCTGCAAATCTCATGTCCGAGAAAAAGTTTATGTTGTGTCTTTTATTGTCCCGTAAATACCTCAACAATCCACAAACTAGATAATAGACCGACTTAAGAGAGTAATCACTTCTTTCTTGCGAGCGTCGCAGACGGGGAACAGTTTACTCGTAATAACTATATTTATCATACATCCACATAGCGCGAGACTCGTTGTTGCGCAACTCGTCCCGCCCAATGTGGATATATGATCAATACATTTATTACTCTTAAAGTGTTCTCTAAATATCACTTAACATCTTTTATATTTGACAATTCAACATTTATTAAAGTTTTACACATTTTATACGAAAAGTTTGCCAGTTTACTTTCGGTAGATTGGTGAATTCTTCCCGGGTACATTGTATCTGAGTTCTCTGGTAATTTTTATAGAAAAAAAAAACAAATCAGAGAGATGGGCAAACGCGGACACCTGGACATGCCAGAGGTGGGATCAGGTGCCTAGGAGGAGTAAGCAACCCATGTCGACCGCTCACACCCGTCTTGATCAGGCTAACGGAGTAATCAGTCACAATCAATCTGTTTTGAACGGCCTAACACTTGGTATGAAACACGTCAAGCAACATTTGACCTAATGGGAGGTTTTACTGCCAAACTAGATCGGTCTAACGACCATATAATTTGCAAAATGTTGATTTTAAACGAGACTGTACAAACCCGTGTAAAATCAACTCGTTTGTCATTAGCCTGCCTTGTTAAAAACTGATCATATGCAGAACAAGCTCTTGTGAATCGAATCACTTGAGAGATATAAACACCATATATAGGTGATTATGAAATATTGCTACATAGATAAGGGGACTTAACGATGGAGAAATTGAATTCATCCAGTTTGTCATAATGTTCAGTATTTAGTTTTCCGCCAGCATTTCTAATTTCAATATTTCAAAATACAAAGCAGATGTGGAAGACTCTGTGGTGTCTTCAAATTCAAGTTCACTGGTATATACCAAGTCGGTATATGAATGGAAATGATAATTGTTAATAGATAAAACGTCGTCAATATATCTAAATGTCGAATTGAACGCCACATCAAGATATTTTTTTTCTTTTCATGCAGAAGCTATTGAATGAATTGTGTTTCATAAGAATATGAAAACAGGTCAGCTAACAAAGGAGCACATTCGTGTCAATGTAATTCCAACAAACTGTTGGAAAACTGATCATCAAAGACTACGAAGATATTGTCAATGAGGAACTCTAGCATCTTTTTAATATAAACATCAGACTACTTGTGTTTGGACTCAAGAATGCTGTTTAACAAAATAACTTTTTGGAAGACTGATCACTAGATATTCCATTTGTCTTCAGGAAGAACTGTCTATGATGTTAAAAAGCCTCGTGTTTAATTAATTGTAAGGTAAGGTCGTGTAAAGTATTTTAAAGTCGTACGTTTTAATGTTGTTGATTTCAGAAAAGTTTTGTGATTTCAAATTTACTATACGTTCTTTGGAATTTTTTAGATTTCATATGTGATTTACACCACTTCTTGAATATGTAGTGACACAGCACGTTTGAAGTTTCCCCTTCACAGCAGTAAATATTTTCATGAGGAGCAAAGATAAGAGTTTGTGGAGTTAGGAAATACAGTATATGTCCTTTTTCAGCCCTTCTACTCCCTTACTATTTAAGACTGTTTACCCGAAGACTAGGTGTTATTGGGTCACTTTATATCTACGAGGAGAGTAATTATTATTATCTATTGCTTTCCGCCACACTCAACAATTTTTCGATAAATAAATAATCAATCCATAATCAATCAATCCAGCTTCTTTATCGTCGACTTCCCATATCTATGTAGCAATATTCCACTATCACCTACATAGGGTGTTTATATCTCTCAAATGATTCCATACGTGAGAGCTTATTCTGTTTATGAAAAGTTTATAACTCGAGGCAAGTTATCGACAAACGAGACCGATCACGGTGGCTCAGTGGTAGAGCTCTCGCCTCGTGAACGGAAGGTCGTGAGTTCGAGCCCCGCTCGGGCTGGCCGCGTCAAACCTAAGACGTTAAAATAGGTAGTGATTGCTCCTTCGCCAAGAGCTCGGCATTACGAAGTGAGAGTCACGGGTCTTTCGGATGGGACCTTATAAACGGAGGCCCCGTGTCGCAGCAGGTGTGGCACGTAAAAGAACCCTCACTGCTAAAAGCCATTAGTGCTAAGCATAGGTCTAAATTTGCAGCCCCGTCACCGGTAATAGTGACAGTCGCCGGGTAGCTGAAAAATTGCTCAGGCGACTATAAATAAAAAAAAAACCAAACCATCGACAAACGAGTTGATGTTGCACGGGTTTCAACAATCTCGTTTAAAATCAGCATTATGCAAATTCTATGGTCGTTATAACGCTGTAGTTTGTCAATTAAAGTCGACACTGGGTCAAATACTGTCTGACGTGTTTCATGCCATTTGTTAGGCCGGTCTTTACACATGCACTATTCTGTTTACCTGACGAAAATATTGGAATCGCGTTGAGTATGACCGACCGAGATCGGACGTTTTCTCCTAGGCACCTGATCCCATCTCTAGTATATCCAGGGATCCGTGTTTGCCGAACTTTCAATTTTGTATTCCTTATAGGAGTTATGAGATTGATCACTGTTCGTTATCTTAGCCTTTTAATAAAACAAGAAGGGTTAAAAAAAAAAAGGTTGGTATTTTAATAAGCCATGTTAGAATATTCTTCCGCTGAATTCAAGGATGGAGGGAGGGCTTAGCCAACTTACTTTTCATCTTATTCGATGATCAGATTCATGCGCACGAAAAGAAATATATAAAAAAGACAGCATGTCTTTACCACTCTCATAAACCCTGTAAAATGTACCAAATATAAAACACAGAAAAATAAAAGGTGGAATCCAATGCTTAGGATAGGAAAGCGTTCCCTGTTAGCCACCATTCGATAAAGTTACATGTAATAAATCCTCCATAAACCCTTGTATTATGGTCTCTTTCATATATGTTCAACATATATATCCTATTTTCAAGCACACAAAATAGTTGTTTCGGAGTATTTTCTACCTCATGTCTATATTTGATAAGTAGAATCATCATTATTAACAGATATTCTGTGGAATAATCATTTTGCATTGGGAATATTGATTGATTGATTATTTATTGCTTTCCGCCACACTCAACAATTTTTCAGTTATCTGGTGGCGTCCAGTTTTTATTGGTGGAGGAGAGAACCCAGATACAATGTACCTGGAAAGAGACCACCGACCTTCCGCAAGTAAACTGTCAAACTTGCTCACATAACGCCGCGGCCGAGATTCGAACACGCGCCAAAAGAGGTGAGAGGCTTTGTGATTTTGAGCCCGATGCTCTAACCACTCGGCCACGGAGGCCCCTTGCATTGGGAATAAAAAGTTCTGTGGAATGTACTGTTCAAAACTACAACAAAACACATCAATCATCAGATGGTTTAATTTACACGTCCATTTTAACGAAAATACATCAAAGGAATAAGAATTAGTCCCGTGAATTTATAAACGCCCATAATACTTACTAATAAAGTGAAAATAAGTAACATTGATTAATCTCGCAAAAGCGTTTTTAAAACCAGTCATATTATATCTATTTTACGACAGAAATCTTTGTTTCATTTCAACATACAGCGCGCATCGTTTTCAACTTGTAATTAGTTGACTAAAGTGAAAAACACTGTTAGTGACGATGCTGACATATCCGCAGTGGAACAATCTATGTTTTCTTGCAATGATGGAACACACTACCAACAGCCTCCCAGTAGGGGACACAGCAGCAGTTCATGCAGTTGCCAAGCATCCTCTGACACAGACCGCAGTTAATCTCGCAGATCTTCAGACATGGACTGATGAACCAGACGTGCGTAAACGCAATGAGAGCAAACTCGCATCCCCATTCAGCGGCAATGCAGCACCCGAGGTAGAAAGTCAGCAGCTTGTAGAGACAGCCCTTCCACAAGTTGAAGCAGGTGTGGGACAGTTTGTAGGCACAGTCTATGCTGTGGGTCCCGTCTGGTTCTCCGATCACATCGTTGAAATGGAGAGTCTAATATATAATTATATATAATTTGTTTAAAAAAATTACTACAGGCAACACAAAGTTGGTCAAAAGGATTTGTTTGGGATATTCATTAGATTGGATAAAGAAATTATGTTTTATCCATATAATTACACAAATTCTGGTGGTGGGGGGGGGGGGATGAAAATAGTAAACAGTGATAAATATCATGAAGGAAAACACAATCGAGAATAGGGCAAAAGTGGACTTCCTGAAAGATTTGGTGGGATCAATAAAATAAATGTTAATAATTAGCTCTTCAGGACCAAATACTAATTAAATATAGAACAAATATTGTGGAAAAATATGTCGAATCCACCGATAGAATAATTCATTTGTCAAATGTATGTTCACAACGTTATTGGTTTACACGTAAGAATACAAATTGGTATATTTAGAGTTTAAAATACTAAAAAAATATATACTGGCTTTAAAGCACAGGTTTCTTACTCCAAGATGAGCATTTAATCCATTGGGATCTCTGTTCTCCAAATCAACCTCCTCTGCTCCAGACATTGCTGTTGAAGGTTTGTGCGAAAATGATCCACAAACTTACTAACTTGTAATATTCTGTTTCTATTTGTTTGTTATGTGAAAGATTATAGATTACCATGCGATTAGCGTTAGAGTAGTGTTAAGTGAAAGGATTAAATTGTCTTGATAAAACCAGACACGTAGTACAATTTCAAATTCATTTTAAGTCATTAGAAATATTGCTTATAACTGGTATATAGATGCCATTGATACCACAAATAGGATGAAAATGTTGTTTGAATAATCAAAGTATCACAGACAGGAAAGATAATTACAGTCATTAACAGATTAAGCTCAAGTCCAATATCTAGTGTCGCCCCACAAGCATCAATGACTGCCTAACAACGCCTTCCCATATACACAATTAAATCTCTAAAAACTGTCTATGAATGCTGTTCCACTTGAACTGTAGAGCTTGTGTCAGTTGTTAAAGAGTCTGGGGCTGCTGTTGTATTTGTTCAATGCGCCTTCCCAGTTCACCTAGTGCATATTCGATAGGGTTCATATCTGGTGATTGCTATGTCTTTGCAGAATACCACATGTTAGACGAACAATATGTGGTGTGACACCATCAGTTGGAATACTGTTTGGGGACACTGCATTAATGGAACCACTTGTGACTATATGACTACCATTGGGCCGTACAAATACCATTTACGTGAACCAACATGCTGCCCACATCTTACCACTAGCCCCCTTCAGACCGGTCAGCCTACTGGATGCAATTTTGTTCAAAACGTTCATGTTGGCGCATATACACTTTGAGTCTTCCATCAGGTCTCTGTAGTAAAGATAGGATTTATCGCTGAATCAAACTGTCCCCCAGCAAACGAAGCTTACATCGATTGGTAAGGATCGTTTCATGAGGTTACAGTTTGGTTTGGTGGTTGTAGAGTTATGGTGCGGGACTGGATCTAATTTTGCCACAAAATCCCCCTTTTTCATTATTGAAAGCAATATGACAGGTCAACGGTACTTCAAAACTCTTCTGCAACATTTTGTCGTTCTCATTTTTCTCCAATGTACGTTAATTACTCAACAAAACAATTCCGTGTCATGCGGTGCCACCTGGATTGGAGTATTTTCACCAAAACTATGTCAACACATTACATTAGCTCCCATACACTCCCAATCTCTCACCGTTAAACCTGTGTGACATGTTTGATTGGTGCAAATCTACCTGAACTCTAACAGCTTTGAGTCAGAAGCTTCTGGAAGATAAGCAGAACATCCCCAAATAAATCGTGTGGCCAATTCTATGCAGCACAGAATTAGAGCAACAAGTGCTTATAGGGTCTGTTCATGAAGTACGGAAATGTCAAGGGATACAACTTCTTAAGCCTTGAAACGTCTAGAAAAAGTTATCATGGCTACCCTGAAATAATATATTATTAGTAAATATTGGCTACCTTTAAGTATGGTATTATTAATTATATGGAGTCTTGGCAAGATAGTATGGAATTTTGGCAGGGTAGTCCCGAGGAGATTCGAGTTAAAATAGGTCTTCATTACCCTTTGCTTATCGTAAGAGGCGACTAAATGTGGCGGTCCTTCGGATGAGACCGCAAAACCCCAGGTTACCTGTCTCAGCAGGTGTGACACGCTAAAGATCCCTCCCTGCTCAAAGGCCGTAAGCATCGAATATAAGCCTAAATTTTGTAGCCCTTCACCGCCAATGGTGACGTCTCTGTATCAGTGAAAGATTCTCGAAAGGGACAATCAATCTTGGCAGGGTATATGTACTCATATTCCCTGTCAAAGTTCAAATTCTCCCAAGACATGTCATTAATAGTGATGCCAACACAGTAGGGAATGCCTGAGGACTTGAAGTCACTTTAGTTACAATGTCCGAAATATGAGACCTCTGACATTAGACCTTTCAACTGAAGACAGGAATTTATCTTTTTTATCACCTCTCTTGGAGATTATGCCTTCCGCAAATTACGTTGTCTTTATCACGATAACATTTGCAAATAAAACCTTTTATTAGGTTGCGTGCTGTCTGACGTGTGCCAAACCGATTGCTGGCCCGATTTTTACATACTGATTTTGACATCGGATTATTCCGTTTAAATGATAAAAATAGTATTTACGGCTAGTATGACCAGACAACAGGGAATTCTTAACTCTTTTAGGATCTTAATACCCTCTCTGCCTATTCTTTATAGGATTTATGAGATTGATCACCTTTCGTTATCTTCAAGTTATATTCATATTTTTTATCTTATGTTAAAAAAAGTATCAATTTGCTATAATTAGGCAACATGTGAACACCCTAATCTTACCTTAGCATTAACCTGTCATTTTTAATTACCGGGTATGTTGTTTCCTTTGGAAATAAGGAACCTGTATGTTTCTCTGATTTATCGCTGTACCTTTCCCCTTGCACGCGTAATGGATGGAACAAAAACATCGCTTGCACAAAGAATTTTTTCTGATTTATATAAGTCAAAAATGTGGAAACTGTTTTATATGTGTTTATATCACTTGCTGGGTAGGTCGATAAAAAATTATATCTGCACTTCGTTTATACTTTGGTTTAAAACATTTCAAAATTGTCCGTGAAATAAAGCAACATGGCTAAAAAATATTTTCTTCAGAAGAAAATCCACTGGTTGAATTTCAAAGATGTAGAAGCGAAAACAATCTGCTAATCTTCTTTTTTACATAACATGAACACCTTAAGCATAAATCACATTTTTGTCCGGTGTACAGAATTATCAAAACCTCCAACAAATGGGGCCCTCCGTGGCCGAGTGGTTAAAGCATTGCGCTCAATATCACAAGACCTCGAACCTCTAGTCAGCGCGTGTTCGAATCCCGCTCGCGCCGATATATGTGAGAAAGTTTGCCAGTTTATTTTCAGAAGGTCGGTGGTCTCTTCCCGGATACATTGTATCTGGGTTATCTCCTCCATCTACAACAACTGGACGCCACCAGATAACTTAAAAATTGTTGAGTGTGGCGGAAAACAATCAATTTATCAATCCAATAAAAGGTTGTGTTGTGGTTACTTTATTAAAATCCTATAATTCTGTTCTCGAGCACATTCCGATTTTGAACATAGAGAAAACAAAATGCAGTTATTTCCGAATATTTCCAACAACATTTATTGTACAATTCATTAATATATATATATATATATATATATATATATAGAGAGAGAGAGAGAGAGAGAGAGAGAGAGAGAGAGAGAGAGAGAGAGAGAACTTATCATATGCCATACTTGAATTTTATTTAGCAATAACAACGAAACACGCAACTTATATAATGTTTCAATACATAGAAAGTATATTAACGAAAGTATTATCCCTACGAAACTAAACATCATATAGTCCACGAACATTTATCCCATTGTATTAAAAAATACCACAGGTCTTTGACCTCGTTTAGGCATACAGTGCACATAGATGTCTTCTTGACATAATACTAAAGTGAAAAACAGGAATTCTCTTCAAACATTGTCATTGACAATACTCAATGTCCGCAGTATAACAATCTATGTTTTCTTGAAATGATGGAACACGCTACCAACAGCCTCCCAGTAGGGGACACAGCAGCAGTTCATGCAGTTGGCATACATCCTCTGACACAGACCGCAGTTAATTTCGCAGATCTTCAGACATGGACTGATGAACCAGACGTGCGTAAACGCAATGAGAGCAAACTCGCATCCCCATTCAGCGGCAATGCAGCACCCGAGGTAGAAAGTCAGCAGCTTGTAGAGACAGCCCTTCCACAAGTTGAAGCAGGTGTGGGACAGTTTGTAGGCACAGTCTATGCTGTGGGTCCCGTCTGGTTCTCCGATCACATCGTTGAAATGGAGAGTCTGTGTGAGTTTAAAGAAAATGATTTTAATTTTCAGTTGCCATAAAATGAAGGAAAAATTAAAACATCAATTCAGACCTGCTCGGTTGTCACTTGTGTGATCATGCAAATTAAACCAGTAACGATACATTTGCAACACAAAGAATATCACCCCATGGTGACCCTGTTTGTCAGAAATATCCTCAGTATCCCTTGCTTGTCGTAAGAGGCAAGTAAATGGGGTGGTCCTTCTGCTGAGAGCGCACAAAACCGAGGCCCCGTGTCACAGCAGCTGTGGCACGTTAAAGATCCCTCCTTGCTCAAAGCCCATAAGTACTGAGCATAGGCCTAAATTGTACAGCCCTTCAATGGCAATGGCGACGTCTCCATATGCGTGAAAGATTCTCGAAAGGAACGTTAAACAATATACAATCAATCAATCATAGAATATCGGGAACAAACAACGATATGTAGTCTTTTTTGTAGATACTTTAATTTTGTCCTTAAGAGAATTAACAAACTGAAATTCATGCAGTCTTTTCAGGGATTTTGGAGGGATGTGAAACTATTCTTATATAATTTGCAGAATGAAATATTTTTTCTTGTTTGTATTTCGAAGGATAGAAATCCAACGAGAATTGACCCCCAAACAATATTTAATGATCCCAAACAATAATTAATAAACCCAAACAATATTTAATGCTCCCAACAGCCTCATGTGATGTTGGAAGTCGGAGAAATATATACCATCTAACACACTGTCAAATTAACACCTGTATAGAGTCTAGTGTTTAGCAGGAAGGACTACTGCTACCCGTGTAAGCGACGTTTTTCTGTGGCATCCAGGAAACGAACCCAATTACAAACCGACAGCCGACATAGACTCGGCGGCGGTTTTGAGAAGGCCGTTGTTAGATCAGATGTTACATTGCCCAGTCGTAAAACTATTTATAAGTTTAAACCTGGGATTATGGGATTACCTAAATCCCTTGTCGACTAGATCTTTTTCTTTTATTTTTTGGACATTAAAACACTCACAATTAAGTTTCTAAGGAAGTTAATTGTATATAAAGGAAATTGAAATATTCACATCATAGATGGAAATGTATATAAATACAATGCTGTTGTTTAAATCATCAATTAGAGCGACTTATGCTTATAGGTATATGTAGATAAAAAATTTATTTTAGATATATGTAAAAAAGGAAATTGATCTTCTAATAAGTCTATGGGGAAACAACCTCCATGATAAGAAATACAGATAAAATTTCTAGCTATTTATTTACATAAGAATAGTCGTCTTAAAAGTTATATACAAACTTACAGAAGAATTAAACAGAATGTCGTGATATTCTCATGGGCGAAAACATTTTGTTTGAATTTGTCTATTTCAAGTTCATTTTCTTTTGCAATGATGGAACACACTACCAACAGCCTCCCAGTAGGGGACACAGCAGCAGTTCATGCAGTTGGCATACATCCTCTGACACAGACCGCAGTTAATCTCGCAGATCTTCAGACATGGACTGATGAACCAGATGTGGGCAAACGCAATGAGAGCAAACTCGCATCCCCATTCGGCGGCAATCCAGCACCCGAGGTAGAAAGTCAGCAGCTTGTAGAGACAGCCCTTCCACAAGTTGAAGCAGGTGTGGGGCAGTTTGTAGGCACAGTCTATGCTGTGGGTCCCGTCTGGCTATCCAATTACATCGATGAAGTGGAGAGTCTAGCAAAACATTGATTTTTTTAATTGTTGGGATTAAAGTGGGATTCTTTGTTTGCCGTAATTACATAGACACTGTTTTTATATTGATGCAAATTATAAATGTACTTCAAAACCACTATAGTAGATGAAAGTAGTTGGTGCTACATGCATGGGCTAATTTAATGAACTTCGTAGAATGCAATGTGTAGAATGCAATGTGTAGAATGCAACATGGTTCTCTCATAAGTGAAAATACCTATTTTCCTTGTACGTAATATGTAAATATTGTACATAAGTGTAAGTATAAATTGTTAATGTATTACTATGCCCCGATGAAATGCGTTTTAAACTGTTTTTATATATCATATGTGTCTACTATTGCAGCTTTGCAAAATTGTAATTCTCCAGTTTAAATGCATTCCAAAATTGTGTACACTTACTCCCAAATGTGCATTCAATCCGTTGGGATCTCTGTTCCCCAAATCGACTTCTTCAGCCCCAGACATATCTCTGTGTTGGACGTCTGGACAGGTTCGTACAGCTTCAGGGACTCTTGGGATTTATTTCCACTTCTTTAGCAGTCTCCTCTGATCTCGCGTGGGATTCCGGGTATTAGAATAACTAAATTCTACTTATCTTAATCTTATAATCTCTCTGACGTGATTTACTTTGGTGACCTCCCTATGACTTCAACGCAACTACAACAACATGCCGATCAAAATATGAAGAATACCGTGATGACGCTTGGAAAAAAGAGGAGAGAAAAAGAAAACAAAACCTTAAATATTTTGTCATTTTTTATTGATGACCGACGGGTAAAATGTCGCCTTATCGTTGTACAATAGATTTCTAATTGGAATGCAAATGAGTGTATTTGTTGCGCAGTAGTAGGTAACATAATGCATTTATACATTTTTCATCAAAATATAAGAACGCTCCCTTGAATCAATGCATCATTTTATCAATCTATTATTTGACCTTCATAACAACGCAATCAAAACAACGTAAGCAGATTTCTTTCCAAAAGCGATTAGGGGATTGGCTCTCGCTATTTTCTGGCCGAGAATGGGTATATTCTGTCACACTAAATCATTAAATCTTTGAATTAAAGAATACCCTTGGTTCCGCTAATTTTGCCAGGTATTTTTCACAAAGAAAAATAATAGTATATGTTATTTTCTCCCTCACGGACAAAGGTATTTTGCATCCACAAAGCGTTTTATATAATTTAAAGGGTGTGAGAAAAGTAGCTTTAATATTAATCTGACAAGATTTTACCTATAATAAAGTATCAAAATCAGTTCTAGACAGTTAATGATATGCATTGTGAATGAAATAAACTCCCTAACGAAACCAAGCGTTTCTGTTTCATTATCTCTAATTTGATTGATTGATTGATTAAATATTGTTTAACGTTCCGCTCGAAAATCTTTCACTTATATGGAGACGTCACCATTGCCTGTGAAGGGCTGCAAATTTAGGCCTATGCTCGGCGCTTATGGCCTTTGAGCAGGGAGGGATCTTTTATGTGCCACACCTGCTGTGACACGGGACCTCGGTTTTTGCGGTCTCATCTGATGGACTGCCCCATTTAGTCGCCTCTTACGACAAGCTAGTGGTGCTGAGGATCTATTCTAACAACCTGGATCTCCACGGGGCTCTAATTTGAAATATATATATATATATATAGAGAGAGAGAGAGAGAGAGAGAGAGAGAGAGAGAGAGAGAGAGAGAGAGAGAGAGAGAGGGGGGAGAGAGAGAGAGAGAGAGAGAGAGAGAGAGAGAGAGAGAGAGAGAGAGAGAGAGATTATCAATTAGTGGACGATATTGATGAAAGTCCTGTTTCCCGTACGTGCACTGTATAAAGGCATCATGATATGAAACAAAGTCTTCTTTTATCATGTTCGTTAATCGTGTTGCTCAATATGAGTTTAAATAAACGTAGCTATTCATGGAATGCCTGGTTTTTAAAAATCGAGACAAAGGGCCCACGGCGGGTGTGATCGGTCAACAAGGGGTGTTGTTTCCTCTTACGATCCTGATCCCTCCTCCGGTGGTTCTCAATGGCCCGTGTATGCCCTTTTCTCGTTTTTGCATTTTTTATACGATTAATGAAATTGAACTCGCTGTCATCGCTTTATCGTCAGCTTTTTCATCTCACAACATCGTTTAGTGATTATCTTGGACACACGAAAGCAAAGAGTCTTTCTACCGCGACCCTATGCAAGATTTGACCGTAACTTTCTCGTCATAGTGGCAGTCAAAGAAGCAAGACATAGTCAAAACTAATGTAAATACACATATTAAATATGTTAGGTTAGGTTAAATAGGTACGGGGACTGTCCGTCTATTCCCCTCTATCAGTTAGAACTGGTTATACAGAATAAAGGCAAAAGCTTATGTAATCATGATGCCTGTGATTGAACTAAATGGCCACCAAAAGTGACGGTGCGTTTTCCGTAACCTACTTGTACTGAAATAAGTGCAGATACCACTATGAGTGTGTACAGTTGCTGTAGACACCGGTGAGTGCTTACATACCCCTAAATGGATATTGATGTTATTGGGGTCTCTGTTCACAAGATCTACTTCCTCGGCTCCTGACATTTTGGTTCAGAAATTAGCACGTCTTTAAACACCAGGACGCCTGAGAGGCATATGAGGTGATTACAGGGCTAGCGTCGTTAAGTTATCTTGTATTTTTTTCACTGCCTGGATACTGACAGACAGATTAAAAGTTCGCTACGAACATCAACTCTGTTTATAATACTCGATTAACCTCGATTTACAATGCGTGCTAAGACGGATTGAGAGCAATGACATACACGTAGGAAGGATTCCAACCAAATATTACCAAGGCCTGCACAAATACGGGATGAAATTATCACACATAACTATCGTTCGCTTATTCTCCGGTGTACAATACGCAATATATGGACTATACTTTCTTACGTACGAGTTAGTAAGAGAGGAACAGTTTTAAGATGCAAGACGAAGCGCCGCCCTACCTACATACACAGAACGGTTCAATATACGACAGGAACTGACTAGGAGAACCAGTTTATTTGCAGTCCATTTGCTCTTTGCTAGACCAGAGGATGGTTGTTTAGCCATTTTATAAAAGCTGTTAATAAATCAGTAGAAACGACTAGAAACATACACGCCGATTTCTTACAACAAATCAGGGGCTTTGTTTTTAAAAATAATTTTGTTTATGAGTCTAGATTGATTGGTATTTTACCCAGAATTGATGACGTCTCAAAATGGGTGAAAATGTCTCGAAGGGACGTAAAAAAAACAACCAATAACCATCAATCAATATCAAAATTATAATCGTATTAAACGTGAAGATAAATGCAGATAAAGTTTCACGATATACAAGAAAATGACTTGTAGTAGTTGTCAGGACTCACTTTAATTCTTTCAAAATATTTGAACAAAATGACCTTTACTATCCCATTAAACCCAGTGGGATTACGCCTTAACGCAACTTGAATCAAAACAACGTATGTATGCCCTATATCCCCTTATAACACACACACACACACACACACACACACATTTCCATGTAAAGCTTTGATCCCCTGTTGTGACCTCGTCCAACCTCCTAGTGGCGTAGCTGCCATTGACGCCAAAACGCCCGGGCGTACATATCAATTTGACAACAACAAAAATGATTGTTATTTTTTTTCATTTCATTATGCGTGATTTTATAGCTAGAACAACTTATAAATGTAACCTAAAAAGCTTCAAGCCTATGAGCTTCCGGTGGCTTCGCCCCTTGGGCCCCCACCAGGGCCTTGCCCTAAACCCACTGGGGGCCTTAAGACGCCTCCCAGACCCACAGCCTATTTTGAATTTGTCACTGTGCATACACTTCACTTCAAGGTGCATTTCGACAAATAATGTCTCTTCAGTGATACTCAAGTCAAAAATGTTGGAAATCCGAAATAAGAACAAACTAAGAAGAGCTTAAAAAAAAAAATCAAATAATGGAACCAAATCCGGCAAAGGGTCAGAGCTATGCATGAGGGAGATAATCCTTTATATGAATTTAAGTTATTAAGTCCCTGTTCTTCTTGAGAAAAGATTTTAAGAGTTTTCCCTATCTATCCTCATGTAAATATGCTATCCTATGATCGGATCACGCTCGTTCTTATTTGTGGTTACGGAAAAAGCCTAGTAGTTGATAATTTGTACAGTTGCGGTGTTATTACCTGGCAAACAACTAAGATCATCAGCATCTGCATTATTGCGTCAGCAGTTCTAGCTCTATACTTTATGTTAACGTTGACGGAAGCAAGAGCTGTCAACCACAGATGCTCAGTCGCATCTAGTTTTATTAGATATTGTATTATTGAGTTTTACCATCATTATTTTCATAACATTAACAGTCTATTAAATTCTACATGGTGACAGGTAAAACTTTCTTACACGCATTATGTTTTTTATTCATTTTATAAATCTGATATCAACAAATTCCATATAGACTGATAGATTAATTATACCAATCTATAGGCCAGTATGACGCAACATTTCAAGATGAACCCTTCCATTGTCACGTGACATTTCGTGATTATTACAATGGATTTACTTTGTCATTGCATTTACTTTATCATTGGGACCGGTTGCGGTAGCTCAGTGGTTAGAGAGTTCGCTTCGTAACCGGGAAGTCGTGAGTTCAAGCCCCGCCCGTGCCATGACCGCGTCAAACCTAAGACGAAAAATAGGTAGTGATTGCTCCTTCGCCAAACGCTCGGCATTTAGTAGTGAAAATCACGGGTCTTTCGGATATGACCTTAAAAACGGAGGTCCCGTGTCACGGTAGGCGTTGGCACGTTAAAGAACCCTCACTGCTGCGGCCCTGGGCGCTAAGCATAGGTCTAAATACTTCAATACTTCATCTACAGATGGTGACGTCTCAATATGAGAGAAAAATTCTCGACAGGACGTAAAACAAACAAACAAACAAACAAACTTTGTCATTGGACGAGCGGTAATACACGAGATGTCTGATATTTGCGATACTAAAGAGACAGTTCCACGTAGAGTGTCTGCTTATCTGCTAAATTGATAAAGACTTCGAAAACCATGAAGACGTCCAAAACTATAAGACGTCATTCAGGTTAGCTGATCCTCTCCTGAACAAAGGTGACAGTCAGGCCCATTTCATTTTTCTTGATTTGAAATTCGTTAATATTATGAGTAAGATTCTAATGAGTGAAGAATCCTTAACGCTTGATGAGTGGTCGCGGTCAGTTTTGGTTTAAATGAACCCGAGTTCTATAGACAGTCTGCTCTAAAAGCGAAGGCAGTCGTGAGAAAATTTTCAACAATGTGAATTTTGACGTTCTTGAGATGAAAATAATATGTAATATCACGTTTGCATTTCAGTACTAGGTATATCGCCCAGCCCACTGATAATGTAAAGTGTGGTCACCGGTAACAACAATATTCATCAATATCATAACCATATATATAATTCAGAGAGAGGCACGGCATATGCAAACCTTGATATTTGCCTAAATATAATACAAGTTAATATCATATGAAGCGGTCAATCCATTAGATAAATCGACCTAAACAAGCATATCTAACGAGCACATGTTTTCAATCACCACAAGTGTTTGATTAATTTACAGTTATATATATGCTTGTCTTATTGTTTTACTATAGAATGAACTCTATTAAAGCGCATTATATGAAAGCCCATTGAGCTCAATTTCGTAATTTAAAAAAAGGGTATTTTTTTCGCGATATATATCGTACCTTTCGCGAATAAACGTGAAAAGTTTGTGTTATAACGCAAAACGTTTGCTAATAAACGCGTAACTTTCACGAAGCTTTTGCGCAACATTCGCGAATAAACGCTCAACTTTAATATTATAACGCGAAACCTTCTTAAACAAACACGTAGCTTTCGCGTTTTAACACGAAATGTAAGCGTTACCGATTAAATGCGCTCAGTGTTATAGGAGTAGCATGGAACAATCATTACAATGAATAATATATCGATATATGTCCAGCTGTACTTTGTGTTTTATTGATTGATTGATTATATATTGTTTAACGTCCGCTCGAGAATTTTTCACTCATATGGAGACGTCACCACTGTCGGTGAAAGGGTGCAAAATTTAGGCCTATGCTCGGCACTTATGGCCTTTGAGCAAGGAGGGATCTTTAACGTGCCACACCTCCTGTGACACGGGGCCTCGGTTTTTGCGGTCTCATACGAAGGACCGTCCCATTCAGTGACCTCTTACGACAAGCAAGGTGTACTGAAGATCTACTCTAACCCGAGGGGAGAACATTTTGTGTTTTAGAATTAAATTATAAGTGTACATAAAGTTGAAAAAGTTATTAATTTGGGAACAGGCCTTTCTGCTCTACATCACTATGCATTTATTTTTCCTGACAGGTGTGTAGCTTGTTTGTTTGTTTGTTTTACGTCCCGTTGAGAATTTTTCACTCCAATTGAGACGTCACCAGCTGTAGGTGAAATACCACAAATTTAGACCTATACTTCGCTCAGGGCCGCAGCAGTGAGGGTTCTTTAACGTATCAATGCCTACCGTGACACGGGACCTCCGTTTTTAAGGTCATATCCGAAAGACCCGTGATTCTTACTTCTAATAGCCGGGCGTTTGGCGGAAGGAGTAATCAACTACCTATTTTTCGTCTTAGGTTTGACCGCGGCCATGGCACGAGCGGGACTCGAACTCACGACTTCCCGGTTACGAAGCGAACGGTCCTAACCACTGAGCTGCCGCGACCGGTCCTCATTTGTACATGTAGATCGTTCGCTTTATAACCCGGATGTCGTGAGCTTGGGCCCCGATCCGTACTATGGCCGCCGTTAACATAGGCTCGGCATTTACAGGAGAAAATGATGGGTCTTTCGGATGTCACCATAAAAACGGAGGTCAAGTGTCGCGACAGGCGTTGGCACGTTAAAGATCCCGCCCGTGAGTCAGAGTCCTTGGTTGCAAAATTCACAATTTTGGTACATCCCTTTCTACTTTTTTCTAAATATACATGTTTTTATACAGCATCAACAAAATTAAAGAAGTCTTTCAAATAATACAGACAGTAATCGCTATGATAATATTGACCCCCCCCCCCCCCCCCCCCCCCATTTACTGCCATACCTCTACCCATGGAATGAAATTCATCAATTTGGAAAAGGGCTACCTACTCCTCTGATCATGAATATCTATTTAATTTCTGTTTAATATCAATAGTATTAAAATGTCGATGTTTTACATAATAACACCATATGCCAAGTTTGACATCGCCCTGAACCTCTACCCCGGGGATCATGATATTTATTTGGGAACAGGCCTCCCTGCTCTACATCACTATGCATTTATTTGTCCTGACAGGTGTGCAGTTGTAGCGATTTTGTTACGTAAACGTAAATCCGAATCCAAACCTTATATCCATGTGTTTTCAGTATTTGTGTCGTCCGTTTGGAGTATTTTTATATACCCTAAAAAATAAATAAATAACTTATACACAGTGCTATAATTAAAGCTATCCGTTATCTGTCTTGTCAAGTCAGACGTCTTTCTTAAATTAAATCTTTCCATCATATAAAATATACCATAGTCCAGTGTACAGACAAAGTAGTTCCATGCGGAAGAACTATTTTGTAAAAGGAGTGATTCGGTTAGGATTAGGTTTATGGTTAATTTCATTTCTGTTGGAACCACTTTGTTTGTATACTGGGATTGAGCCATGTTCTTTTTTTCTTATTAAGATGATATTTCTTCAGTACTTCTTTAACTCCTACAATATCCGTAGTCGCATCTTACATGTGTAGACAGCAGCCACAATTTTACGTTCCTCTCCTAGACAACAAGATTGAGAAGGGCAAGGAATATGTCAGATCACGGATATTTAGTTTTCCATTGGTGATTCAAAAAGAAGGCAATGAATATTGCGATGTGTTATTCCTGTGGGGAACCGGTTTGAACAGCTCCTTAGTACTCTTTGCTTGTCGTAAGAGGCGACTAAATGGGGCGGTCCTTCAGATGAAACCGCAAAATCCGCGGCCCCGTGTCACACCAGGTGTGGCACGATAAAGATCCTATCTCCTCAAAGGCCGAAAGCGTCATACTTAAGTCTGTAATAAAAACGTTAAACAACGTCCTTATCTAAGTATGGTTTTTTCTCATTTAGAAAACTTAAGAGGACCGCCCTAGCAAAGCATAGCGTTTTCAAAACAAAATCTGGAACTTTTCAACGACGGAGATATTTTTAAGACGTATATAATACATCTGTCAAATTTCGCAGAAGAAAACATGATAACCATGGAAAGCAAAATTAAAAGCTAGCCAGACTGGCCATCATTATACTCTTGTTGAAGAATACCAGGGTATCGTACGAGGGAAACTTAATCTCCAACCAACCTCTCAAATGAAGTCTAAAGCGTGGGAGGATATGTCGAAAAAACCTCTGTTCTATGGGTGTTAGAAAATCCGAATGGCAGCAGACCAAACAATAAATTATATATATATATATATATATATATATATATATATATATATATAATGATAATAATAAAACACGGAGATTTCCAACAATAGGTGCGTCATTTCTGGTACATGGGCTGAGCCGATAATGATTGATTGATTGTTTGTTTGTTTTACGTCCCGTCGAGAATTTTTCACTCCTATTGAGACGTCACCAGCTGTAGGTGAAGTACCACAAATTTAGACCTATGCTTAACGCTCAGGGCCGTAGCAGTGAGGGTTCTTTAACGTGCAAACGCCTACCGTGACACGGGACCTCCGTTTTTAAGGTCATATCCGAAAGACCCGTAATACTAACTTCTAAATGCCGAGCGTTTGGCGAAGGAGCAATCACTACCTATTTATCGTCTTAGGTTTGACGCGGCCCTGGCACGAGCGGGACTCGAACTCTCGACCTCCCGGTTAAAAGCCAAGCTGGCCATCATGATACTCTTGTTGAAGAATACAAGGGTATCGTACGAGGGAAACTTAATACTTAATCTCCAGCAAAACTCTCAAATGAAGTCTAAAGCGCGGGAGGAAATCTCGAAAAAAGACTCTGTTCTATGAGTGGTGGAAAATCAGAATGGCAGCAGAACAAGCAATAAATTATATATATATATATATATATATATATATATATATATATATATATATATAATGATGATAATAAAACACGGAGATTTCCAACAATAGGCGCGTCATTTCTGGTACGGGGGGGTGAGCCGATAGTGAAAGTGATAATAATAATATAGGTAGTTGCATGACCAAGAGATGACACTATACGAGTGCTAGGAGCTGTGTATATTACAGATATATAAGCACATGCTATTAAAAATAACTTGGGTCTGTAATATTAAATCAAAAGATTATCGCGATAAATAATTTTATAAACCATCGAGATTTTATTTCGTTTTGTTTTCTTCTTTCGAATATCTCGAAAATAAAAAAAAATATTATGTGCAGAGCATTTACATATTGGGAGTTGTTTTGATTAACAACATGCTTACGTCATCTAAGCAGATCTTTGATCTAGTTATTTTCACTGCAGTGAATAGTACTACAGAGACCCATACCGATAGGGTGGCAGCATTTCCCTTTGTTCGTTTTGTTCACTCACTTAATATTGCAAGCACCTAGGATAAAAACAAATAAATGTGAACAAAATGCGTATTCATCTTGATAAATATAGTACGTCTTTTTTAATGCACCTGGAAATTCCGACAGAAATGAAAGTACAGTGTATAAAAAATGATAAATTTCACGCTTCATGAGGCATCGCTGTGCATGCTCTCGTGTATTTAGAAAAAAAAGAGATTTATTTCTAAATATTTACATTTCCAATGTTTAAAACTTTTACACCGATGTATTTACTAATTGTAATGATAAACATTTGCTTATGTGAACGATGTGCGTATGAATCTTGATAAATATAGTTCAACTATTTTAACGACAAAAATGAAAATGAAATATGAATATAAATATTATATTTCGTTTCTGAAAATACACGAACAGCAACACGTCACCCCAAGCATACTATTAATGAAGCGTTGAAATAATATGATAGCATAAAGCGTCTCGGATCATGCTCTCTGGTATTTTCGGAATTTTTTTTTATATAAACGGAGAAAAGTAGGGGGGGGGGGTAACTTGGTTGATTATCCGTGATATACATGTAGAACAAAACTGCGAAAGTTTGTAATCCACGATATAGAAGGAAATCAATAAATATAGTATGTTATTGTGATAGTGTAGTCAGATAGACCAATTCCTAAGGAGGGGGGGGGGGGGGGGGGGGGGGGGGGGCATACCAAATGCATATTACTAAAATTATAAAATAAAATTTCGAAGATTTCTGTAGTTATAGATTTAGATACTAAGTGAATTTTCTCAAAAAATTTTCCAGTATGACCCCAGCGTTCAAACGGTCAAATTTATATGTTTTACTTTAAATCGATATTTGCATTCTGCCAAGCAAATGGCTCCCCATCAAGAAATATAACTCCTACACCGTCTGCACGTGAACGACGTCGCTAAAATATTTGAGGGTTGTCTTTTGTGATAAATCAACCGACAGTGGTTTACAGTACTCCGTGTGTGTAGCTATATACACATTTTGATTGAGTGAATGAAATTGTGAAGAGGTTCGAGCCTGAGGTTTTTTTTTTTATTTTTAAAGTATATTTCTGATTTCAGTATTGAATAGGAAATAAAAAAAAAAAAAAAAAAAAACTACCACGAGGATAATATTGCTTGTCACACAGGCACTTGGGGCATCGATCATGTTACCCCCCCCCCCCCCCCCCGCCCTACCTTATCACTGTATTTTATTTCGTATATGAAATAGATATACTATTTTTATTTCTACTTATATTTTGTAAACAAGCATTACAGATCACCCAAATATGTTATTTTACGTCTCTGTCAGGTATTAGCAAAATTTACGTTATGAGTAATTATAAGAAGAGAAGGCATGCAACTCTTTTCACGTCGTCTGCTTTACCTGGTTCAAACTTCGCCTGATTTTTTACTCACAGCAAGTCAAAACATTGGATGTGCATATATCAATACATTGGTTAGACATTCTTCTTTACTTTTGTGTTTCCGTTATATTTTCAAAATTTGCAGCTATTTGATTACATCAATCAAATCACTCGCAATCAGAATTAAAATTAGGCCGGGAGAGGAGACACAATTTTCATGAGGCATGGGGTCGGGGGGGGGGGGGGGGGGGGGGCTTGAGGCCCTGATTGGGACCCGGGGATGAAGCCCTCTGATGATCCTGAATCTTGTATAAATTTTATAAGGCTTGAAATCTGTAGACCTCATATCTAGTCATATAGCGCTTTTTTACTATTTTCTGCCATTTAATGAGGTGAAATTAATAAAATGATACACACTTTAAGTTTATAAAAAAGTAAAAGTTATCCCAATAAAAGTAACAATAAATCAAAATATCTTGTCATTTATTTCTCTGAGAGCGAAAAAAAAAAAGATTTTTTAATTTTTTTTCTAAAGCAATACAAGCTGTAACTGACGGTAAATAGACAGACATCTAAAAGAACAAATATGATAACAAATTTGAATGTATATGACGTCATAGGATCAGAGTAAATCCGAAGCAATAAAACCGTCAAATCAGCAAAAAATGTCGATTCATTGTCCTCCTGACATTAATTCCTGATCGTAATCTCCGATGTACATTGATCTCGGACGTCACCAGTTTGCAAAAGCAATGGACATGTCAGATTTGTAAACAATTTTTAATAAAATATGAATTTTACAGCATTATCATTATCAAACTTTCATTAGAGTGGTACATTTGCATAATTTAATTACTTTCTTGCACTTATAATACTTAAAGCCATTCACCTAGCGTTTAGAGCAGTATGGACTTTACGCTTTACAAAATAAATTTATTATTATTATTATTATTATTATCTTGTCGCGTTGCAATATCTTAAAATGAATGTAATATATAGTTTTTCACGTTGGTCTCCATCTTTGTATGCAATTCCCTTTGTTTATATTACTGAATTTTGAACTTCAGATCTTGGGGATTATATTAGTTATACCGAAAATTTTAGGGGGGTGGGGGTACACCTTTAAATCCGCTACTGATCTCGAAGCAAATTCGAGATTCTCTCTTTGAAACTTCGGGCAATATTGTGTGCTTAATCTCATTCGGAACAGTAGTCTGGGTTATCGTTCCTGCATTTCAGCTCCGGCTGATGCGCAGCAACGAAATTGACTCAGTGAGTGATTTTGATTGACGTAATTAAAAATCTGCGAGTTTTAAAAATAATACGGAAACACGAAAGTAAAGAAGAATGCCTAACCAATGTATTGATATATGCACATCCAATGTTTTGACTTGCTGTGAGTGAAAATCAGGCGAAGTTTGAACCAGGTAAAGCAGACGACGTGAAAAGAGTTGCATGCCGTCTCTTCTTATAATCACTCATAACGTAAATTTTGCTAATGCGTGACAGAGACGAAAAATAACATGTTTGGGTGATTTTTAATGTTTATTTACAAAATATAAGAAAAATACAGTGTGTCTATTTCAAATAAGAAATAAATTACCGTGATAAGGTGGACGGGGGTGGAATGATCATGATCGATGCCCCAAGTGCCCGTGGCTGGTCACTGAGCTGCAGTACGATGAATTTCACCTTTTTGCACTTAAAATGTACTTACGAATTATTCGTATCTAAACTTGATTTGTCTGTTGGTATCAACGCAACACAAGAACCGCAAATCAATCATTTCACCAGATACATACATACCCAGCTTTTCTGACAATACAGATATAGAAAAAGTTTGTCTCAAAGTTTAGAATGGAACTTTCAAAAATAAAGGTTATCATTAGATCAAGTTTTTTTTAATTATTGGCCAAAATTTCGGATAAATTAAAGCAATATAAGCTGCCAAAATTGCAATTTTTTATAGTGACATTAAAAGAGGTTAAATGAACGTTGATATGATTGAAAAAAAGAACTGCATCGAATTTCCTCTCTTATGCATCGTTTACACACCTTTACGTGATGAAAAATATATTCCTCGACATTCCGTTTGACCCTAACAATGGCAGCTGATTAATCGTCGGCGACAATCCCGAAGATAACCGATGTTGACACGAATGATTCTGATGCTGATTGGGGTGGATCGGGTTGTATCCGGGTCATTAAAATATGGACGGCGAGGTGAGATAAAATTCTAGTTACCATCATTATTTTGGCATTGTTAACGATGTTATATGTTTTTAAGTTATGATAGTATGTTTTTTAGTTATGATAGTTTTAAGGGATCGCTCAAAACATTACGCAAAATTCCAAAGTCGGCTTTCTCCCTCGCTTCGAACCTTTCGTGTCAGACATCTTTCGTGCTTACCGGAAATATTGCGCTTGCGCATTTGATTTTGCCGAATGAGTTCAACTTTAGGTCATTGCATACGGAAATAATGTCGAGAAAATTAAGGTACGGGAAGACTTAATTTCAACTGTCGAACATTTTTACATTTAATGCAAAAAATACATGTCAAAAGTTTAATCGATAAAATCAGGTATTAGAAGGTAGATGTTTACAAAATTTTCGATTAAATTTTAGGGACCCCAAAATAACAATTTTGACAGCTTGTATTGCTTTAAGGTTATAGATCATTCTCTTTGTAAAGATACTTCAACGAAATCAATAAATTTACTGCATAGTTCCTAGTCTCTACTATTTGTATCATAATTACAAAGTCGAAATACACATCAAAGGACATAGATATTGATGATATATTAGGGGGCCCGGGGAAGGGGGCCCGAGGGGTGTGTGTGTGTCAGAAACTGTATATTCTTGCAGATTAAGAACTATTTAACAAACAATGCTTCCGCCACAAAAAGTAGTCCCTTCCAAACCTTCTCAAAATCTCAGTATGCATAACAGTTTAATATTCATTTGGCTAGAGCAAATGTATAACATATTTAGATGAATGAAATAAGTATTGAACCAGTATCTACACAGTTATAGCATTCTTTGCAGCTGCGCTCAAAAGCTGCGGAACTAACTTCATTTTAAAAATAAACGTTCTTCACATGAAACCGTTATCAATTATAAAACTGTAAATCACATCAACGTCCAGGGGCGTTGTCTCTGCACTCTTTTGACCTCTACCCACTGACAGGGGCCTAAAGGCGCGGATCCCCAAATCCCCTGCCTCCCATATTTCATACATACCTTCTTCCCCTCTTCACACGTAACTCCTGAATATATTCATGTACAGATAAATAATATATGTTTGTCGGTTTTATAAGTGCATGTAATATACACATATATGCAACATTGAACTTGTGTGTGGGATCATTTTAACAAGTACATATAGGTGAGATATCAGACCCATAAGGAGGATATTTTAATATGGTATCCTGCACAATGTGTGTAGATGAAGGCGTAAATAGAATTATTGTAATAAGTAACTGTAGACTGGATATCGAGCTCGTAACTAGGATTATTTTGATAAGTGTAAATACTGACCGCTGTAGTCTAATGTTTCGAGATATATATATTTATATATATATATATATATATATAGAGAGAGAGAGAGAGAGAGAGAGAGAGAGATTACACGTATATAATAAAAGAAAACTTTAGTGCAGCGGTGTATGTTAACTTTACGTACAGATACAAAAGAGTAAACATCCGAACAGTTTTACGACCATTTGGTAAACACACCGCTTATAAATGTGACGTTTTATCACCGATATCAACATGTAAAATACCAGATACTTTAGCTGTGTCAATTTCTTTTCTTGTGTGTATCGACATGGCTTCCTTCACAGAGATAGACTTTCTCAACAGGGATCCTAATGAAATCAATGGACATATTAAGGTAACCTTGTTTCAGAATTTGTAGCAATGATAACTCTATTCTAGGCAAGGGGGTTCTTATGTAAAAAGAAACCAAATTATCCTGGTCATGAGTATGTCAATCACGTTTGAAATTGAAACGGAATAGTGGTTATTTGGCTGTATATTATTTTTTATTTTTCACTCATGCAGAAATGTGACCATTGCCGGTAAAGGGATATAAAATTTAGGCTTGTTATGTTTTGTTGTTGTTGTTGTTTTCTTTTTGTTTTGTTTGTTTTTTGTTTGTTTGTTTTATTTTTTTTTTTTGTGTCTTTGTTTTTTGTTTATGCTATTTACAAACACATAGAGGATAGCAGTAATCCTAATGGGATATCCTATTTTTCAGTTGCTTTGGTTCTGACCTACCTAGGCAAGAATGGATCTTTTATATGGCGAACACGCATATTAAAATAAAAAAATGGGATAATTTATAGCAATTTACTCTTTAACAGAATTAGTTTGTGAGTTAATGAACCATGACATTGACGATTATCCACAGTATTTGCAACTTTGCAGCAAAAGCTAAAAACACATCTTTTTAAACTTGCTTTTGATTTATAATGTATCCAGTTATTTTCTGTTTTAACAAAACAAAAAAACAAAAATAAAAAAAAAAATATATATATATTACTAATACCTCCCATTTCGACTTTAGATGATTATTATTTTTGTGACCTTTCAATTTATATAATGTTCGTTTTTATATTGCCCTTGTTTTACATGTTAAGCGCTTTAGAGTAATTATATAATTAGATAAGGCGCTATATAAAAATAGTATAATAATAATAACAACTTTGCGAAATCTTGCATTCATCTGAGTAATATTTTACCGCAATATCAATGTACGACAAGGTAAAAACTTATCACTAATGCGTTTTGTCCAAGTTTTCAATGATCTTGGTGACTTTATTACAAACACAACTAATGGTCGCAGAACTGAAGCGGTTCACTATTTGCTCAGTACAGTTGATATTAAATGATTTTTAAAAATACGTATATTTGTTGTATGCCGATGGTACTGTTATTTTGACATACTCTACACCGTTAAGTTACAGGCTGCTGTTTTCGTATTGTAAAACTTGGAAATTACAGGTTAATACCTCCAAAGTTGTTGTCTTTAGTAAGCAAGAGAGTAAAGATTTACCTACATTCAAATTTGTGGTACTTCACCAACAACTGGTGACGTCTCAATATGAGTGAAAAATTATCAAACAAACATCAATAATCAATGTTGAAAATTTGTCTGTATAATATGACTTATTTATTTAGGTGTCACTTTCCCCAGCAATGGTTCATTTTCGTCTTTTTTAGCTCTGTGGTTAGAGCGTTAACTCGTAATCGGGAGGTCGTGAGTTCGAGTCCTGTTCGTGCCATGGAGGCGTCAAGCGTTGGTAGTGACTGCTCTTTCACCAAACGCGCGGCATTTAGAAGTGAGAACCACGGGTCTTTCTGATATGACCTTAAAAACTGAGGTCCCGAGTCTTGGTAGGCGTTGGTACGTCAAAGAACCCTCACTGCTACGGCTCTGAGCACTAATCTAAAGCTCAATATACGAGTGAAAATTTTCGACGGGACATTAAACAACCAACCAACCCCAGCTATGAATCATTTGCTACAAATAAAACAGAGTTATCTAAACAGAGTTCAAAATCATATTTAGTTTATTGAAGAAAATAAGTTTAGATTTGGCAGCCTGGTTGTGTCCATATTACTGTATTCTTGTGGGGTCTGGAACTTTCAAAATAAACTATTGAAACTTTTTTTTTCAGTTTTAGAAAATAATTTTAAACCTGAAAGAAACCAACCAATAATGCTTTACTCGGTGAATTAATTAGGCAAATATTCTGTTGAAATTTTTATCAAATCCAGAATTATTGGCTTTTGGCAAAGAACCGTCAACGGTAACCAAGAGAAAGTTTCCTTTTTAATTTGTAATCTTTTACTAAAACTTAAGGAGCACAGCAAATTAAATCCAAATGATTAACATGCGTAGCAAAAATAATGGACGGTGGCGGTTTATCAGAGGTTTGGATTTCTCAAAACGTCTCAAGACAAATTTACTTAATGAATCAATTCAAATAAAATTGGTATACCAAAATTTATGAGATGTCCAAAATTTCAATTATCGAATTTTTTAAGCCTCTACATAGATTAGTGGAGCACGCGAGTTGTATCCCACATGATTTAAGAGCAGCTTTGCTATTTCAGTACGTGAATCGGAGATTTCCAATCGAGTAAGGTAGATTTTGAGGTGGATAGAATATTATGTAATCTCGAAATATTGGATATGAATTCCATTATCTCCTGGAATGCGACATTTTAGAAAGTGTTACCTAGTAAATATTATATTGAACACACCAAAGTCGTTAGACTTAATGCTCTATTGAATAGTGAAAAATATTCAAGTCACCTTTGATCTCGCCAAACTAGGCAAGTTGTTGTCAGATCAGTAACCAAGAAATCAATGAACCGGGTAATTTATAATGTTCGTATCCGCAGTGTATCACACCATATTTACAGATCGTCTTTCTTCACGTGCACACTGTTCCGATTTTATAGAGATAACGTGTTTGTTTTACTCATACTCTCCCCGTTCCGTGGGGATCCGTGTTAAAATTGATCCTCAATGCCCATAGGCGACTACATGGGGCAGATAAGACCGCAAAAACCGAGGTCACGTGTCACAGCAGGTGTGGCACAAGAAAGATCCCTCCCTACTCAAAGGCCGTAATTATAAGCACTGAGAATAGACCTTCATTTTGCAGTCCTTCACCAACAATGGTGACGTCTCCAATATGAGTGAAAGATTCTCGAGAGAGACGTTAAACAATACATAATCAATCAATATATACAGCCAACAAATATTTCATATATTCCTGGTGTAGTCATTGTATTAATAAAAAAAAATCTGCTTATTATTCACAACCCTTCCCAAACAGATAGAAAAACAACATTATGGTGATTGCAATTCCGTAAACATTTAAAAAAAATATTATTGACACATAGTTAGGATATTGTTTAACTTACAAATAAGTGATGAAAGTTAATGACGAGTGGCTGATCCACAAAATTTTCAAAGAGAGGTGTGCGACCCAAATTTGTACCTTTACGACCCAAGAAAGAGGGGAGTTGAAGATACAAAAAATACCTTTGTGAAAGATATAATCTACCAAATGAGGGGAGCGGGTAACCCTAGTACCTCCCTTCTAGATCAGCGACTGATGACCGAATTCTTTAAAATGGCAAAAAACAAAACAAAAAACAACCCCCACCCCCCCACCCCCCAAAAAAAATATGTAATATAATATAAGGTGTATTCTACACAGCTATACCCACTGATTTACAATTTTAAAAAATCCTATAAGCGGAGATTGATCAATTCATATTCAAATGTGTATTTGTTTTTGCTCAACACGTTGTTCTTTTTATGCACACAGGTGGCGTTTGAAGATATTTTAGCAGAGCCAGACGGTATACACAGTATTACATTCGTCTGGTCGTGTTCGAATCTCTGCTTCCAGTTCTGGCGAAGCTGTCTTTACAAGCTGATGACCTTGACGTGTGGCCTCTGTATCGCTGGTTACTGGGGATGTGAGTTTGCCTCCATAGCATTTTGGCACATCTGGTATCAAACACCCATTCTCCGAATGCTGGAGATTAACTGTGTGTCCTGTCAAAAACTGTGGGCGATGTGCATCAACTGCTGGCTGGTGCCTGTCTGTGAAGCTTGTGGAAGTATATTCGTCCATTTTAAAAGACAGAACGCTTCTTAACTTTTATTCCACTATACTATTTATTATAAAATCTAAATCAATCGATTTTGTTTTACATCATATGTACAATCGAAGTGTTAAATCCGCCAAAATACACCGATTACAGAAATTTAAAAGTTATTTAAAGAAACAACATTATCCCGCCCTAATTGATAATGGAATTTGAAAAAAAAAATCCATCTATACTCGCAAATGAATAAATTTTGCCAATAAAATCCGAAACGCTTGCTACAGATTCACTGCTGGCACGTTTTAATATCGTTTCATATATGGGATGAAGCTATGACTGGATTTTACTTGATTAGCAATAACCATGAAATTAATTAGTATCTATTTATCGTTTTTCTATAAACTACTCTGAAGTACCAGAAACAGAGTAGAGTGGCGGACAAGCTTTGGCGGATCTAAAGCAGTGTGATGTATTTATTTGTATGTTGTGATTCCCCATGCATGCGCAGGTGTTCATCTAGTGGAATTCTAAAGAAATGACCCGTTCAACCCCGTTCAACGCAATAACACCAACAAAAATAAACAAACAAGCAAAAAACAAAAACAAAAAGAAAAAAAAACCAAAAAAAAAAACACAAAAAACCAACAACAACAACAGCAAACAAACAAACAAACAAAAATGCCGCTGATAACCAGTGACCACAAGGAAAAGATGAAACATTGTTAAATGTCAGAATCCTCATTGTGACACTGTTCATAGATAAGACAAAACCAAACCTTCAATTTAGGATGAAAGCAGTTCACAATCAATGATAATATGTCATGCCATATTAAAAATAGCTGTTTTGGATGTGGGTGATATATACCTAGGTGAGACAGCAGCACATTCGGGGAAAGTTCCGGGTTCATAAACAACATATTTAAACGGGATATTTAAGAAATAAGATATTTTTGAGTGTTATTGAGATATGACATGTTGTTGGTCATGTGATCAAATCCTATAACGCCCGATGGGCGTTATAGTAGATTTGATCACGTACCAACTTCATGTCATATCCCAGTAATACTCAAACAATGATATTTATTTCTTATATTTATATTTCTGTTTCGATTTGTGTTATCATCAAGCTTCCATACTTGTGTAGGCAGACGATCGTACAACACAAGATATAGTTCGTTAAAGTTTGATCGAATAAATAATTGGGAACAATATCTTGGAGAATATAAAATATAAATATTTATGTTAGAAGGATTTAAAAAGATGAAACAAGTGTAAAATAAAGATAATTAAGAGCGTCAAGTTAACTCAATTGAAAACAAGAAGCGCGGAGTAGACTACCTCCTGTCAATCGGTGATGGAGAAACGGTGGCGGTCTCGTACCTTATTTAAATTTGTAAACGCAATTGCTAAACATAGACTTCGACAAAAATTCAGAGGATTTAAGAGAGATTACGAAGGCTGATTGGATCAAATTCATATTAAGTTCTACGTCAGGTTTTTGGAAGGGAGCAACGGCATGTTCATCGTCAGGACTCGTGGTTGTAGCATTATACCGACAGATTTAGACGAAGTACAAGCACGTTGTGTGTGTGTGTGTGTGGTTTGTTTTTTTTTATTTCCAGGGTGTGTACGAGAAGATAAACACAAGCTGAAAGAGACGTTTCGTTCAACAGAGAAATCTGTTGCAGGATTTAGATACAGACTCGCAATGGTGCCCAGGCTTGTACAATGTTTCCAGCTCGAAACCAGCCTCGGTGTATCTAACAGAAGATTGCCATAATGTAAATATCAACGACATCGCATGAATTCGCCACACTTCAGAATTTTCAATTTAAGTTGCAGACGGTATTTTTTTCAAAAATAAAACAACTAAACTGTATGGTGAATATTTCTGTTTTATTCATTAATGAATTTTTTGTCTTTTACAAAATAAACTCTCTGTAAATATTCTGATTTATTTTGTTTCTGTTATGATGTCAAGGCAGGTGACAGTGCCTAGTACAACTGAATCAATTAACTGAAGCGGTGATTGTATTCATACGCAAGAGAAAAAAGTCAGATCGCAGTACGACTGACTTCATGTGATGGAAAATTGAATGTCAATGTTGTTAGTAGTTCATATAAGGCAAAACATTGGCAAATGTAAATATTGAAAATTTAAAGTAAGCGAGCACCTGTGTGTGGAAAACAATTGATGGTATCACTGTCTCATAAATCACATACCTCAAATACTACTGAAAGAGACGAGAAAGAAAAACATTTCATGAGGACTTTTAAACTAAAGGTTAAGGACATACTCGACGTTTCTCAATGATATATATTATTTTTCGGGAAGTTTTGCCGTATAATTTACTTGAATTCTATCTCATCGCTTCTACCAAAAAAAAAAAAAAAAAAAAAAAGCAATCAAATTTTAAAATATAATAAAATTAAAAAGGGGGTGTGTTGTTACCAGTTACAAGGTCTGTTTTAGAGTTAGTATATTTTGATAGTTCCTGGTTGTTGCAAGTAAAAATATAAAATCAGTGGGCATCACCATTGTCAAGAAGAAGAAATAAATCTTCGTAACAGCGGGATATCGAAGCTAGGTCACTTACATTACAAGTTAGGCTACGTCACCGCGGAGTTATCTGGTATACTGTAAAAAATGTGTTTAAGTCCTGAACACTTTTCATTACACATTTGTGAAACACAGTTTTTTTTTACGCGTTTTCATCTTAACATGTTTCAGTTCTAAACATGTTTACAAAGGTGTCCCTCTTCTAAATACTCAGCCATTGTGGTTAGGAAGTAAACGTATAATCCAATACATGTTGGTAAGGCCTTTTACATGATTAAAATCAAAAACATGTTTAAGACTAATCCTTTGATTTTAATTGATTGACTAATAATTACTGAAAATCAAGCTGATGGCTGCTAATATAACTCGTCTCCTCTGCTTAAATCCAAAGAAACCGGCATCTTGTATCAACATCAGCAACCAAATAATGAGTGTTATATAAAGATATATGAAGAATTGCGATAGTTAACAATTTATTGATATGCAATGTGAGGTCTCCATTCTCATTTATACAAAAACTGCAAGTTCACACTGATTTGACATTTCATTAAAATGTTGCTTGTATACTCGTTTAATAGGAAACAAAATTGACTGTATGGTTCGATACTCGCTCGCGCCAACATACGTGAGAAAGTTTGCCAGTTTACTTTCAGAAGGTTGGTGGTCTCTTCCCGGGTACATTGTATCTGGGTTCTCTCCTCCACCAATAAAAACTGGACCCACCAGATAACTGAAAAATTGTTGAGTGTGGTGGAAAACAATCAATCAATCAATCAATCACATTCTATCGCAGCGCATATTTGCTTATGCGGCCGTTCCATTTTCTATAATTCCACATGATGTATCAAAAAAGTATTAATTAAGCACTTATGGTCATTGTTTTCATCATCAAGTTCGCTTACAATGATATTTTAGGACCTTTATATATCAATACAATTTCAGTAACATGTGTACACCTGGTGTTTCGTGGAATAAGTAGGAAATGGTTCGCTTACCAAGTTTTGTGCTGTCCGTCATTGCGTGCAAGTTTCACCTCAACATGGCTGACCATTGATTTCTTTGTTAAAAGTGGCGTGAATTACAAAATTCGTTAGACATGTTTACACCCTAAACACGTGTACATTACTATACTTAACTCAGAAGCAGATTTAAATCTAAAATATACTACTCAAAGTTTGATAAGGATCATATAGTTCTTACATTATAAAATCAATATATGAATTGATAAGACACGCAAATTTCATCATAGTGTTGGACTGACCCCTCTTGAGCCTCAAAACACAGGTTAGGTAGGGAAATGCATGCTGCAGTGATCATGAGTAGCACGTGAAGCATGGTACCCACATTATTCACAATTCTGAGTGCTTGTCGTTGATTTGAATTTGGCCATTGTCTTTACATCTGACCTCGTTTAAGTCACTTTACTCTATGAAAATGCCTCCACAACGTCAAAGACGTCGTTTGACTATTGAAGAATTGGCCAGATGCATAGGAATGCTCGAAAATGGTGCAAGACAACGTCACGTTGCAGAGCTATTGGGTGTCAGTCAGAGCGTTGTTTGCAGAGCTTGGAACCGATATCAAGCTCATGGTTCAGCTTCTCATCGACATGGAGGCGGCAGAGAAAGGTCCACCACGCAGCAAGATGACCGTTTTCTCTTGATTTCAGCACGACGTCATCGGTTTGCAACGGCGACTGCGCTTAGAAATGATCTGATGAATGCAACTGGAGTTAACATTTCCACGCAAACTGTGCGTAATCGTCTTCATGAAGGTGGTCTTCGTTCCCGGAGAGCCTGTATTCGCATCCCTCTTACTCAGCGACACAGACAAGATCGTTTGAATTGGGCCAGGGCTCATGTGAATTGGAGGGTTGCTGATTGGGCCCCTGTACTTTTCACAGACGAGTCGAGGTTTTGTGTTGACTTCACAGATCGTCGTGCACGAGTGTGGAGAAGGGCAGGAGAACGATATCAGGACGCTAATGTTGCTGAACATGACAGATATGGTGGTGGGTCATTGATGATTTGGGGAGGAATCAGTCGAGCTGGACAAACTGATCTCCATGTCCTAAGGCGAGGCACGATGACCGGAGTGCGCTACAGGGATGAAGTCCTGGATGTGTACGTGAGGCCATATGCTGGTGCTGTTGGTCCTGACTTCATCCTCATGGACGATAATGCACGTCCACATCGTGCTAGGGTGGTGGACGAGTACCTGGAATGTGAGACAATTGTTCGTATGGACTGGCCAGCTCGTTCTCCTGACCTCAACCCTATCGAGCATGTCTGGAATATGCTTCAGGTAGCGATTTCACGTCGTCCTGTACAACCAGCCACCCCCAGGAACTTGAAAATGTTCTGATCCAAGAATGGAACAATATCTCTCTTGCGTCCATTCAAAACCTCGTTGGAAGCATGAGACGACGTTGCCAAGCTGTCATTGGAGCTAACGGAGGCCATACCCGCTATTGACACTTGTTTGTGCAGTGTGAAATGGAATGTGCAGAGTTTAAACAATTCCGTGATCATGAAATTACCATGCTTTTCAGGGTACTCTCCCTTTACCTTAGGAGTATGCGATGAAATGTCATGTTTGCGAAATTTTTCTGTCACAATTTCTTGAAGTAAACATTTCTGAACATAAATCACTCTGTGTTGGTTGTCATTCACCTTTGTTGAAAGTTTTACAAGTGCTGAAAAATATGATCCTTATCAAACTTTGAGTAGTATATATAAACACTTTAAAATCTAAACGCATTCAAATGGGATGTTTTATTAGTGTTGTGATTAGGTTGTGATTAGTGTTGGGATTAGGTTGTGATTAGTGTTGTGATTAGGTTGTGATTAGGTTGTGATTAGTGCTGTGATTAGGTTGTGATTAGTGTTGTGATTAGGTTGGGATTAGTGTTGTGATTAAGTTGTGATTAGGTTGTGATTAGGTTGTGATTAGTGTTGTGATTAGTGTTGTGATTAGTGTTGTGATTAGTGTTGTGATTAGGTTGTGATTAGTGTTATGATTAGGTTGTGATTAGGTTGTGATTAGTGTTGTGATTAGGTTGTGATTAGTGTTGTGATTAGGTTGTGATTAGGTTGTGATTAGGTTGTGACTAGGTTGTGATTAGTGCTGTGCTTAGTGTTGTGATTAGTGTTGTGATTAGGTTGTGATTAGTGTTGTGATTAGTGTTGTGATTAGTGTTGTGATTAGGTTGTGATTAGGTTGTGATTAGTGTTGTGATTAGGTTGTGATTAGTGTTGTGATTAGGTTGTGATTAGTGTTTTGATTAGTTTTGCAATTAGTGTTGTGATTAGGTTGTGATTAGTGTTGTGATTAGGTTGTGATTAGTGTTGTGATTAGGTTGTGATTAGTGTTGTGTTTAGGTTGTTATTAGTGCTGTGATTAGGTTATGATTAGTGTTGTGATTAGGTTGTGATTAGTGTTGGGATTAGTGTTGTGATTAGGTTGTGATTAGGTTGTGATTAATGTTGTGATTAGTGTTATGATTAGTGTTGTGATTAGGTTGTGATTATGTTGTGATTAGGTTGGGATTAGTGTTGTGATTAGGTTGTGATTAGTGTTGTGATTAGGTTGTGATTAGGTTGTGATTAGTGTTGTGATTAGGTTGTGATTAGGTTGTGATTAGTGTTGTGACTAGTGTTGTGACTAGGTTGTGATTAGGTTGTGATTAGGTTGGGATTAGTGTTGTGATTAGGTTGTGATTAGTGTTGTGATTAGGTTGTGACTAGTGTTGTTATTAGGTTGTGATTAGTGTTGTGATTAGTGTTGTGATTAGTGCTGTGATTAGGTTGTTATTAGGTTGTGATTAGGTTGTGACTAGCGTTGTGACTAGTGTTGTGATTAGGCTGTAATTAGTTTTGCAATTAGTGTCGTGATTAGTTTTGTGATTGGTGTTGTGAGTAGTGTTGTGATTATAATTGTGATTAGCTTTGTGATTAGTGTTGTGATTAGTTTTGAGATTAGGGTATAAACATTTACCTAACATATTAAAACTAATCATGTTCAAATCGTATACGCATTTTTACAGTGTACTTTACATAACAAAGTGTGATATTACTACATTAAAATCTAAACCTATTATACAAGATCTCTTCTCATCGAGGAGATGAAAAAATAATTTTATAGAAAATGTCGGAGGTGTCACGCATGCCCTTAATAGTTTAATGAACAACTGAAGATAACAAGCATGAATCCAATAAAGAAAACAAAATTAAGAATAGGACATACGGTGACCCTTGGGCATACCAGAAGTGGCATCAGTTGCCTGGGAGGAATAAGCATTAATTTGTCACATGAGAGTACATACAAGTAGGGAATTTGAAAAAAAAGGTCTTATTAAAAGTAGCGATACCACACTAAATCAACATACAGACGTCCATGAGCTGTGTGGATTCACTTGGTATTTAGCTCACCTAAACCAAGCGATATATTGTCCGGTGTAACGACGAAAAGTGACCCCCGTAGAATAATGACCGGGGGGTCAAATTTCTACGTAGAAAAATGACCCCCGGTCATTATTCTACGGCAAGTAGGGTCATTTTTCGACTGTAGAAAACCCTTCCAGACCGTTTATTCTACGACACCACACACGTTGAAAAATGACCCCCATAGAAATATGACCCCCTACTATTTCACTATATTATACAATAATATCTTATGAAATGAGATGTAATACTCAATATTCGTTCATCCCAGGGTTGGATAGGGTCGGTGAAGATAACTGTGTCTCCTGTTTTGGGTTGGGTTTTTTTTTAAATATCCTTAAATGTCGTGGAAGCAAATTTAACACCACTTCTTATATGGGCCCCATAAAATATGATTTAATAATTCCTATTTCTTTGTGATTGGCTGAGATTCACCAATGTAGAAAAATGTTACTTCTATATTTATCTGCAAATGACTTTCAATGTGTACGGGGTTGGGAAGGAGGAGGTGCGAGCTAATAAATTGTTTTAGCTGTCATTTTCCCCTGATAACGCCCCCCCCCCCCCCCCCCAATCTATCCCATGAAAGAGCCTGGCATTGGTGTCCTCAATGGGACAAGGGGACATTTAATCTCATTCGTCTGCAAGTCTGTCTGTTTAAATTTGACACAAAAACTTTAAGCTTTGTCGTAACCTTTGAATGAGATAGGGCTTTCGTATTTCACATGTATATTACCTGCTACAAGATCTTACCAAATATACTATGATTTTTAAAAAAGAAAGAGATATGGCTATCATTTTATATATGTATAATCCTTTCTAAAACTACGTTTTCTGACCCTGTGACCTAGACCTTGAAGGTTGACCTACTTTTCAAAAATGGTATATTTCTGTATATTTCTAGATTGGGAAAAGATAGGGGTTTCGTATTTGCATTCCTGAAACAAGACGTTCTCGAGCATGCTATGGTTTTTTACCCCTTGACCTTCATGTTTGACCTAATCTGCCAAAAAATCGCTGGAAATTACTTTTGAATGACATAATTATATGATAGGGTGTTTATATTTGACACAGCATGCCATAAATAATGGTCTCCCATCCACTGACACCGGAAGCGGAGATCACAATTCTTTGATTTCATTTCAAAGCAACAAAAGTACATTAAAGAATTCCAAATTGATATATATTTTTATATATTTATTTATTACAACTACAACTATAAAAAGAGCACAGAAACTTGCCACTAACTTTAATGTATTTTCAACGTTTACTAAGGGGTATCATATTTCGATTTTTTTGCAACAAACTTGTCTTCCAAATCCTTCCATTCACACAATAAATTGAACACATTTGGATCTATTTCCTCGCTTAATTTTTCTAAACCTTTTACTTGATGGGGAAAATCTTTGAACTTCAATACGTATATGTCTTCTGGTCTTTCTAATTCTCTGACAATATTGGAGTAGGTTTCATTGTTTACCAGTGCAGCTTCAAGCATTCTTTTTGAAATATACTGGTGGTATTTCTTTGGCACGAAGTTTTTGATGTAGATGTAAGGTGTTCTGCTGTAAATATCCTCTGTTACATCCAATACAGGTTCGTAATGGTTTCCAATATTCATAATAAAAATGCATTTCGAATTGGATTCTATTTTTCCCTCGTGTAGGGGAGGGTACGGCAGCCAGACGTAATTGTCGTTGTTTTTGTCATTCATCCCGTGCTTGCAATAAACAAAGATCGTTGTATTGCAAATTGTAGCGAATGTACGGATTTCTGTATCAGTAACCCAGGAACCTTCATGTTCCATCCGCGAACTTTTCAAATATTTTGGATCCGTTTCCATGGTTTGCAATAGATGTTTATTCTCCTTCATAAAGCCAACAACTTTATTTCGTACATCATTGTGATATGATTGAACTCCAAATAAAACATAACTAAATGTTCTAAACAAGCAATTTCCATCTCCTCTCATAGACACCGTCACTGTTGGAATGGAATTCGCATTTACGTGCCGTCTACGTCCTGTTTTGAGAACATTCTTAACCTGGTGGCCAAACATTGCAGCGTTAATGTCTTGCCACTCATTATCCACTGGATAAAAAAGAATGCGAGATCTCGATTCAGTTTTATTGGTAATTTCAACTTCTGGAATCTTGCGTTTTTTCGGTGGAAGCGGTATACCACGGCTTTTAGTTAATGGAGTGTCTTCCTCTTTGGGTGAATTCCTTTTTTTGTCAGCTTTTTTCTGCGTTTCATCTGGTTTTCCATGTGTTTCACCTGGTTTTCCGTGTGTTTCGCCTGGTTTTCCATGTGTTTCGCCTGGTTTTCCATGTGTTTCGCCTGGTTTTCCATGTGTTTCATCTGGTTTTCCATGTGATTCTTCAGGCTTTCTACTCATTTCATCATCTTTCGATTCCTTGTAAATTTTCAACCTATTTCCATTTACTGCGCGTTTCAGTCCCTGTAAAGTGTATGTTCCCTTCTTGTTAATACCTTCAAATATGTAAGGACCGCTCCATAATTTGTCTAGTTTTCCCCCTTTCCGGGTTAACTTTCGGGTATTGTGGAGCAAAACTCTATCTCCAACTTGAAAAGTTTTATTTTTTATGTTCTTATCATGATGCTTCTTTTGTTTCTTTTGTGATTCCTTTATGTTTTCCGCTGCCTTTTCTCTTTCACAAGAAAGCTTTATGAAAGCGTCGGAGCGCTGTTTCAAGAAATCTTCAAACTTGTCATTTTCTGGGATCGGCGAAGTGGGTAAATCAAGTTCAATGGGTAACTTGGCTTCGCGACCATACACCAGAAAGAATGGTGTTTTCTTCGTTGTCTCATGTTGCGCAGTTCTATAGGCAAAAAGCATAAATGGAAGTTTCGTATCCCAGTCATTTTGTAGTTCATTAACACAAGAAGATAGCATAGAACATAGGGTTCGATTGTAGCGCTCCGTATGCCCTCCTGTTTGTGGGTGATAGGGGGAAGCAATCGGATGTTCAATTCCATAATCTGAACAAACAGCATCGTTTAGCTCATTGCAGAACTCTCTGCCTTGGTCGGTTATAATGACTTCTGGTACTCCGTGATCCGCAATGAACTTGTATAAACTGTTAACGATTGTTGAAGCCTTCTTATCTGTTATAGCTTCTACCTCCACCCATTTCGTCAAATATTCCGTGAAGACAAGTAGGTACTTATTACCTAAAATGAAAGAGATAAACGTAACTACGTTTTGTATCTTCATGTATGTTCCTAAATAGCCATATAGCTTCTTTATCTTTGAAATATTTTGTGAAAATTGGTCTGTAATACTGCTTAAAATCACATGTTTTGTAAGTAAAATGTATTGAAGGTGATAACAAGCATTCACCTCCGATGATTTTAATTTTAACGGACAACTTCAATTCGTAAAAAATTAACGCGTAAAAATTAAATCACTCCTTTTTGATCAAAATTCGTAAAAAATTACAGCAGTAAAAATTACCCGTTATACGGTAATATATTTATAAATGAAATATCCAATTATCTGTTTTATATATACATGTACATAGGTTAAAAATATCTATGTCTTAAAACACACACAAATAATTATATACCCCAGTATATAAATGTTATATGGAAAACTATTATAATAATAACAATGAATTTTGGATCACATATTATATAGTACCCCAGCAGAAAAAAACGGAGTAATACATTTCTTTTAGATATTTGTCAACGATTTATGGTTTTTTTTTTTTGTTTTTTGTTTTTTTTGTGTGTGAGAGACAGTTGTGCGGGGTTAACGTTGCTAATAAATCAGACCTACATGTCAGTTAGATTCTAACAAAATGAAATCAAAGGCACAAGCTGCTCTCACTTTGTTGAAATTTTGAGGTCATTAGTTATTTTGCTGAATCTCATTTCATTGTTTCTCGTTTCGTGTTTTACACATACCCATTTTTTCATATATAGAATGAAATCATATTGCAATTTAAAAAATCCAGTCAAGTGGTCTAATACATCAGGAAAATACATAATAATCTGTTTCTTTCCAATTCGATAACCCTGTGTAATTCCTGTTACTTTCCCTACATTAGCTAACCGTTAAAAAAACACGTTAGAATACTAGTAGGTTTTAAGGACCCTCTCTACACCAGTGCAAAATATTTTTTGGACATTGAGAAAAATACATTTTATAAAAGTGTTAATATTAACTATTAAGCTTATTTATATAATTTTCACTATATGGCGCGTGGCATTTACCCCAGGAAAAAAACCAATCAAACACTACACAGTAGTAGTATTAGTGAATACAAATGACTATTAATTACTTCCATAGAAAACAAGCTAATTCCGAGAATTTGTGTCCCCCGCTTAGGGAAAAAGTAAACCATGCGCAGTTCGGGGGTGAGGTCGGATCCTCTTGACTGAATTTGTAGAATTATTAAATGTATACATGTATACTGAAGCAAATAAAATGTGCCAATATGGATAATTTATAAAGATTTGATTGCTTATTCTTTATCATGTGCATAGAAGATTCTTTTGATATGGAATATTTATTAAAATTATTATGATGATTTTATGAGTTTGTACAAGTCAGAGTCAGACCTCCTATATTTTTCATTTCACATGCTGAATACTATCATTTAGTAAAAAAAAAAAAAAAAAAAAAAAAAGCATTTCGAAAAAAAAAATCGGATCGTCTGAGATGCAAACCCGGACCCTCTCACGTACGAAGTGAGAGGCATACCACTAGAGCACGGAACTGCTTTATACTGACGCAAATTATATGCAAAGATGAAGTTACATACATGTATATTTTCACGTTCGATATTGTCAAAATTTTACACAATGCATGGTGTCTAATTTAACCTTTATTAAACATTTCTAATAAATGTAATAAGAATATAAAGTCCACCAAGAACCTGTTTTGAACGTAATAACTCTCCGCATACCCCCGTGCTAAAAAAGCGACACATAATACAATAAATACTAATAAATCAAACGGGACGGGACACTTTGAGAGGGGTAAGAGAGGACCTAGGGAGTTTATGTATACAATTACATTGCACAAGCTCAAAATCTTTTTGAAATATCGCCCGGAAAGGATAGTGTTTCATACAGAGAGAATGTATCAATTTACGACCTTGAACCTTGACCTTTTGATCTCACAATCAATAGGGGTCTTTCTTAGGCCACAGGGAGTTGTTATGTAATATTTCATTGCGAAAGCTCAAAGGGTTCTCGAGATATCGTGTGGAAACGAAAGCGTTACAGACAGATTGACGGACGACGGACAGACGGACAGACCCAAATTAATATCCCCCACTTTTCAAGTGGGGGACAAAAAATAGATGAAAATAACATGTTCATTCACTTTATCTAGGCCTTTTAAAATGTTAGGAATATTTCAAGTGATTAAAAATTGAGTAGTAAACTGTGAATTTCTATTAAAAATTATCTAAAGGCAGATCACTTTAACTGCATAAAGATGCCATAGAAGATGTATTAATTTTTACATTTTTAGAATTCTAGCTCATAAATTTGATTCATCGTTAAGTTTATGAGTTTCAATTATTTACATTAATTCCAGTATTATGGTTTCACGTGTGTCGATGGAACATTTATTTATCTCAGAGTTTGAACCTGTTTAACAAATATTTAATTAGTATATATTTCATTCGAATGTTCACTTTTCGAGTAGTTTAGAAGTGGCACCCACATACTTACCCTCTCATTAAAGCACACGAGCTGCAGATTGCAAAAATAAAATACAGGAATAGGAGGCCAGTCGCATATTGATTTAATTTTAATAATTATTAATTCAATAAACTCAAGCAATTATTAAATAATAAAAAAAATGTTTTATTTCATTTAATAAAAAGACATTAATTTTTTAATTACATTCGAGCGTAAACTTATTTAATGAAAACACCTCAATACATTTTTTGCAATTTTATCTATGCATGCTGTGAACTATTCTTTATAAAAATGTATAGAATTCTTTATGAACTACTTCTGCTAGTTTCCTGTAATGGTCCAACTATATTCATTCCTATTTGCACAAATGGCTTTGACTTTACTGGTATGGGTCTCAATGGCTGCTTTGCTTTCTTCAAGGTAGATTTCCTTTGGCACCGATCACACCTCTCTACGTAATTCTTAACGTCATCATACGACGATGCCCAGTGATATCTTTCTCGAATTTTCTTCCATCTACAAAATATATTCATTTGGAAAAATTTAAGTAATAAATGCGGGGGAGAAGCAAATGTTTAATCTGAAATTTCTGATTATAACTCAACTTTTGTGTGTGTGTGTGTGTGTGTGTGTGTGTGTGTGTGTGTGTGTGTGTATATATATAAAAGCACTAAAAACCAACAACACTAGAAATCCTGAAGGATTTCTGTGCAAGAATTTTTTTGGTTTTGTCTCTTACATGTATCAGTGAACAATTCAACATGTGAGATTTCAAAGTAAGTCTTAGACGTTGGAGCAATGTCACAAAATTTCGGATGCATGGGCGTCGGAAGCAAATTGAATGTGTGTGTGTGTGTGTTGTGTGTGGGGGGGGGGGGGGGGGCTAAACCAACAAAAAGGTAAATCCAAATTATCAATGCCTATATAATGTCTATTTTTGCCAAAAAACAATGGATCAGTTCAGACATGCAACAGTTCATTCTATGACCGGGCAACAGTTTTGACTAAGCCCCCCCCCCCTTCCGGTTTTGACGGATGACAATAAAAGACAGTTATCTTCCGAGGGACAATCCCCAAGTCAAGCATCAAGATTGCACCCCTCCTAGCTTCTGATAATCTTATAAGATACAATTACCTATTAAAATACACGATTTCCTTGTTTATCATTTTCCTATTTCGATATTTGATATCATTAGATTGACCCTATACGGAATATAAAAGTATTTCCAAGCTTTTGTCTGATGAAAATTTTCACAAGCTTGGGAAATTGGCGGGGGGGGGGGGGGGGGGGGGGGGGATTACACCATCTATTTATCAGGTGCCTTTAAAACAAGTACAAGTGCATGCACATGTCTTATTAGTTGTATCAAATATTGTTTCAAAGCCAAATACAACCAATTACATCGTAGACCATCAGAAAATTGGTGCATGCCCGGCCTCCTCTCTCTCTCTCTCTCTCTCTCTCTCTCTCTCTCTCTCTCTCTCTCTCTCTCTCTCTCTCTCTCTCTCAAAACATCCGTATTATGTTTATACGAAATTTCAGACATTTTAATTCTTTAAACTCGGAATCAGACCGATGCAAAATATAAAACGTGATTTTATATTTTCTCACTAAAATAATTGAATTGATATACATTATCTTTAGAAAAAATGACCGGGGTATCTTTGAAATCGATGTTAAACTTGTCACAAGAAATGCATGAAATATATTCACATAAATAAATAAACTTACGTTTTATTAATGCCTAGGTGCCCACCACTCGATGTTGTATGGGTATTGCTGATAATTTTTGGAACCTCCTCTTCTTTTGCAACTCTTAATAACCGTTTTTTATGATGGTAATGTAGAATCCCATTGAATAGAACAAATTTACTACATTTTCGTCGAAAGTTGCGCTTTAAATTTTTTGGCAAAAATTTAGGATATTGTTTCTTTTCCACGAAAAGCGATATTTCCGTATATTCTTTCGAGTCCATGGTGTGAAGCAAAATGACGAACAGAATTGTTGCCTTTGAACTTCAAAGAACCGCAAAATGACGAACAGAATTGTTGTTTTTGAAACTTCAAAGAACCCCGCCTATTTGATGGCATCATTTTATCCTAAACAAAGTGATTAATGTTTTAAGCCTATAATATTTTTCCCATGGGAGCAAAGTTTTGAAATCAGACTGTGTTGTCACAATCACTAACAAAGGCAGCTGGTAAACGATCAAAAATAGCCAAAATAAATAAAACGCTAGAATTTGAAAGGAATTTGTGAATTGAAAATATTCTTACCAAAACCAGCCTTTTGCATCAAAAAATGACATAGGGTCATTATTCTACGCGGTCATTTTTCTACAATCCACACGGGGAAAAATGACCCCATAGCCATATTTTCTACGAAAAAAGGGGTCATTTCTCTATGTAGAATATTGACCAGGGGGTAAAATTTCTACGTAGAAAAATGACCCCCGGTCATTATTCTACGGGGGTCATTTTTCGTCGTTACACCGGCATCTCTTTTGGTCATCGTTGGTGTTGTCGAGAATTTGCATCCTCTTCTCCAGAAGCACTGGACCAGTTTCCATCAAACTTGACGCAAATCATACTTAGGTAAAGAGGATTTAAGTTTCTTCAAATGAAGGGTGATGCCCCTTCAAAGGGGAGATAATCAAGAAAATACAAATTATTCGCAACAAGAAGTATTTTGCCACAAACATTCTTTATACGAGATTTTCCGCATATAGTGCAGATTCAAGTTTGTTAAAAATGTGGTTCTCAGAGGTGATTGGATGGGTAGGGGGGTATAGGGTTGGACTACAGAAGTGGAAATATATTGCAAGGTTAATATATAGGACAAATCTTTACAACTTTTCTCAAGAACAACAGGGTCATGCCTTTTCATATAAACATGCAAGTCTCCCAAGGTATATGCAGTGTAGATTTTAGGGGGTATGGTGCGGCCTCAAGAAGGAATCTGAGTTTTATATGAGAATATATAGGGAACCATCTTTAGAGATATTCTTCTCTAGAACAGCAAGATTATGATTAATACGCAAATTGTGCTAATTTGTTCAACTCTGAGGCCCCGGTGGTAGGGTGGGCCACAATAGTTTTAGATGGGGATATACAGGAAGTTGATTAAAACATATTCTTTTCAAGAAAAGCAGGGCCGCACTAAATCATATCAAAACATAAATGCTCCTAACATTTGTGGATTCAAGTTTGTTTTATGCTTCCGCGACGAACGTCTGGAAGGGTGAGGGGCGGGAGTATTGTTTTTATCCTGTCTATCCGAAACTTTAATCTTGCTAATAACTTTCGAATTATGAGTCATAGGGCTTTAACAGTGTATATGACTTTTTGTGCATTTCTTGCAACAAAACGTTTTTGGTGCCAAAGTTTTTAACCTTGTGATCTTACCTAGAGTTAACCTACTTCTAAGAAAAATCAACTAAGAAATATCTCTTGAGCTTTTTAAAGTAAGGCTTTCTTATTTTGTATATAGATTTCTTTTGACAAGAAATTTCATTTGATGCAATGAAGTTTGACTTTGTAACATTGGCATTAGAATTTAACCCAAATGTCAAAACTTTTCATATTTCTCATATCCTTTGATTGATGGGTGATATATCTTTCAAATCAAAATGAACATATTTTGTTCTCAAAATATTAAAGACAAAAGGATTGGGCAAAAGTTCGTAAACCTTAGATCGCCCTCTCCTGTATATATCTGTTGAGCAATATGGTCCATAGGTCTCCATTTTTCTTCCAAGGACCATTTGGTAAAGTTAGGACTAAAACTTCAGGATATTTAAATGAAATAAAAACAACATTTAAATGACTTATGATTATAAGGGACATTTTGAAATATTGTTTAAAAAAATTATCTTCAGAGCAGCAAGACTATGTTAGATATACTGATATTGAAGCATTCCCAAGTTTTGTGCATTCCAATTTGGTAAACTCAAAACCTTATGAGGCTTGTTGTGGTCATAATATGATATGAAAGGCTGCTACGGTAACAGGTGAATGTTGTAGTCCATGGGCCTCTCATGTCATTTCAAATGTTTTTAACTTTATATATATATATATATATATATATATATATATATATATACATATATATATATATATATATATATATATATATATATATATATGCAGGCCCCGATATTGTTATTTAATAGATTTATTTAATAGATATATTACTGAGCTCTATATCGACATCTATACTGATGTTCCTATTTACAAAATATATACGTTCCTATAAGAAAATCTGTACTACAAAATCTATTTAATTTGTTCCTCATAGGAAGCTTATATATTCCTGTTAGGAAATATATATAAAGGTGATGGTTGGTGAAATTACAACACTGCAATTTTGTTCTAGTGGTTGAAATCCTCGATCGTCATGTACCAATGTTTGGTATTTATGGGTAAATATGTATTAAAGTATTAGTTGTTTCCAGTGCGTTAATTATTCTAGTGTTTTTCACACAAAATATTTGTGTTTTTATTAACACTATGAAATATTCCATGTTTTATGTCTGTATAATGGCCGATACACAGGCGGGATAGTCGGCACATGACGGCATCAGTTCGAGATAGACGGAGTAGTTGGCATCAACGTCCAGTCAAGAATACGAGTTTCATATGAGTTTGATTAAAATCAGTGTAGAGTCTAATCATACAGAACCTTGAACTTGTACTCGTCCGCTGACAGCCCCCCCCCCCCTTCCCACACACACACACATACATCCGAGAGTTAGTGAACAATATAATCATTTTATGTTTCAGACATAGTGAATCCAGTCAGAAGATCACAGTTTTAGATTTTTGTCACCTTAATCGATTACCGTCATTGTATTTGATAGACAGGACATTACATTATGGAGATTTGATGATTCAGATGATTTCTGAAGTTGTTGATCCTGACTGCATATCATAAATGATTATGACCCTAAGATAGTGCGATCAAATTCGTCAGGGATAAATGTGGGGTGCTTAATATAGCGAGCGCAGAAGGTCAGAGCGGAGCGCTAACTCGTACTGCGAGCTTTTATGAATAAAGCGCGCGAAATAATTAGAGCTAAATTTGAACCAAATTTTATTCATCAATCCCAGAAGTCCCTCGTCAAAAATGGCGGCGATCTTGCAAAGTCACACTTTGGACTAAGATTGTGAACTTACGTGGATTTGTGATCTCCTAGCTCCAATTAAAATACAGTGCACCATTAGGCCTAATGTAATACAAAGTGCAATGTCGGTGACATACAGGGCAAGGCGATATTTGGCATCACGTCTACTCTTTGATGTACGTCATAATACGATTGTGACAGAACAGAAAATAATATACTACTCAAAGTTTGATAAGGATCATATTTTTCAGCACTTGTAAAACTTTCAACAAAGGTGAATGACAACCAACACAGAGTGATTTATGTTCAGAAATGTTTACTTCAAGAAATTGTGACAGAAAAATTTGGCAAACATGACATTTCATCGCATACTCCTAAGGTAAAGGGAGAGTACCCTGAAAAGCATGGTAATTTCATGATCACGGAATTGTTTAAACTCTGCACATTCCATTTCACACTGCACAAACAAGTGTCAATAGCGGGTATGGCCTCCGTTAGCTCCAATGACAGCTTGGCAACGTCGTCTCATGCTTCCAACGAGGTTTTGAATGGACGCAAGAGAGATATTGTTCCATTCTTGGATCAGAACATTTTCAAGTTCCTGGAGGGTGGCTGGTTGTACAGGACGACGTGAAATCGCTACCTGAAGCATATTCCAGACATGCTCGATAAAGTTGAGGTCTGGAGAACGAGCTGGCCAGTCCATACGAACAATTGTCTCACGTTCCAGGTACTCGTCCACCACCCTAGCACGATGTGGACGTGCATTATCGTCCATGAGGATGAAGTCAGGACCAACAGCACCAGCATATGGTCTCACCTACACATCCAGGACTTCATCCCTGTAGCGCACTCCGGTCATCGTGCCTCGCCTTAGGACATGGAGATCAGTTTGTCCAGCTCGACTGATTCCTCCCCAAATCATCAACGACCCACCACCATATCTGTCATGTTCAGCAACATTAGCGTCCTGATATCGTTCTCCTGCCCTTCTCCACACTCGTGCACGACGATCTGTGAAGTCAACACAAAACCTCGACTCGTCTGTGAAAAGTACAGGGGCCCAATCAGCAACCCTCCAATTCACATGAGCACCTGGCCCAATTCAAACGATCTTGTCTGTGTCGCTGAGTAAGAGGGATGCGAATACAGGCTCTCCGGGAACGAAGACCACCTTCATGAAGACGATTACGCACAGTTTGCGTGGAAATGTTAACTCCAGTTGCATTCATCAGATCATTTCTAAGCGCAGTCGCCGTTGCAAACCGATGACGTCGTGCTGAAATCAAGAGAAAACGGTCATCTTGCTGCGTGGTGGACCTTTCTCTGCCGCCTCCATGTCGATGAGAAGCTGAACCATGAGCTTGATATCGGTTCCAAGCTCTGCAAACAACGCTCTGACTGACACCCAATAGCTCTGCAACGTGACGTTGTCTTGCACCATTTTCGAGCATTCCTATGCATCTGGCCAATTCTTCAATAGTCAAACGACGTCTTTGACGTTGTGGAGGCATTTTCATAGAGTAACAGTGACTTAAACGAGGTCAGATGTAAAGACAATGGCCAAATTCAAATCAACGACAAGCACTCAGAAATGTGAATAATGTGGGTACCATGCTTCACGTGCTACTCATGATCACTGCAGCATGCATTTCCCTACCTAACCTGTGTTTTGAGGCTCAAGAGGGGTCAGTCCAACACTATGATGAAATTTGCGTGTCTTATCAATTCATATATTGATTTTATAATGTAAGAACTATATGATCCTTATCAAACTTTGAGTAGTATATAATAATAAAAAAAAGAATCGCTGTTTTATACCCCCTATGATAACTAACCACGTCACTTACAATTCACAACTGAAAATTCTCACTGTGTTAAACTAGGATTCTGTGCAGTATTATAAATATTGTTCTAATTTCTTCGTCTGAAACATGTCATCGCTAAAATCAAGTGGATTATCATATGAGTTTCAAATAGTGGATAGATGCGCATAACGAGAGAGAGAGAGAGAGAGAGAGAGAGAGAGAGAGAGATTCTGGATCCGAGCATATATGTGCAATATTGTTGATTTTATCAATATATTTAAATCCGCTTTATGCCCAGTGCTGATCACAAAGTGTTACAAATTTGATAGGTTTGCCACAAGACCTGAATATTTTTGAGCAGATTGACAACGTAGAGGCAGCCGAGAGCATACAGTTCAGAACAAGTTGTCAAAGGTTAAGCAAAGCAAAACGAAGGCAGCAGAAATATGATAAATATAGTATAATATTGTATTTGTTGAATCGTTCAACCACATTCATGTATACATAGTTGCTGCTGTGCATGCTGGGTATCTTAGAGTGATCTAAATGTAGCAAGAACCCATCACATGACTTTAATTGTTCAACCCTTGGGAGAGAGTAAAGATAAGTTGTTTCTGCTGCCTAATTTCATTCTTGTACTGAATATTTGGCAACAGACATTGTTTAACTTACTGACAAACATGCGCATTACGAATTATGCTTGTAGCCGCGCCCTCTCTAACGGTAGCACCGTCAACATAGATACATATTTTTATAAAGAACGCCATTGTTACATCGATTTATACAAGGTTTAGTAAAACAACAATTATTTATAATGACAGTTGAAAACACTAAAATTTGAAATAGATTGAATTTGCCGTTTAACTTAAAGGATGTAGAGTGTTTAAAAACCACAGAAGGATAAATAGTCTTTTATTTGAAACTGATTAAAGTAATGCATACGTAGATACATCACGCCTGGTGTAAAATTATAAAATAATCAAAGGTATCACTGATTACGCTACACACACTGCCTAAAACATCACTTAGGCATTGACGCAAAATTAGTACGTGAAGTCGCCATTAAAATCAAGCCTAAATTACATTAGCGCTCCCTAGCGGTAACCGTTCTTTCGCGTGCCTTTACCAGACTCTCTACTCGTCGGGGATTTATGGAGACAGCCGAGCGTCTGGTTAAAGGAGACTACAAACACTTCCTTGATGAGTACAGTCCGTTTTATCCGATGGGAATGTTTACATATCACCTGATATATCTCTATTGCATAATACATACATATATATGATATTTATTCGGAAAATAAGATATAGCCCTAATATAAATTTTAGATTTTATCTTTACTTTAAGAAATATTTCTCAAGTTACAGATATATCTCTCAAAGAAAAGTGAGACATGACTCTTTTTAACTAAGTATTTCTTTCACATTGAGAAATATTTCTGAAAGGCTTTCATTTATAGATATACCTATATTACTCTCAGGCCACGCCTCTTTCATTTAGAGAAATCTCTCTTTAACTTAACCACATTTTTACAAGAATTTACATGAGAGATACATGCATCTTTAAAAACAGACGCAATATCTCGTTAAGCGTCCAAAGGAGATATCTCTCAAAGTTAAAATGAAGTGTTCCTCTTCCTTTTACAATTCTGATCGAATGCACCCGGACTGCTTCTCAAAGCGAAAGCCCGCCAAAATGATCTAATGAGTCAGAGACAAGGGGTTTATTTGTTTGTTTGTTTTACGTCTCGTCGAGAATTTTTCACTCATATTGAGACGTCACCAGCTGTAGGTGAAGTACCACAAATTAAGACCTATGCTTAGCGCTCAGGGCCGTAGCAGTGAGGGTTCTTTAACGTGCCAACGCCTACCGTGACACGGGACCGCCGTTTTTAAGGTCATATCCGAAAGACCCGTGATTCTCACTTCTAAATGCCGAGCGTTTGGCAGAGACAAGGGGAATTAAATACAATGTGTTATACTCTGTACTAAATCAGTGACACAACTACTGGTAATTTTGGATATGGTGATTCAATATAGATAATGCTGAAGTAAAACTTGATACGGTATTATCGGTGTGTCTACAGACACATATAAAGCCCCTGCAATAGTCATTAATAATTCCATACAACAGACACTTTTTTTTATTATATTCTTATTTCTCTGTTTTGTCAGTTGATATGGAAATAACAAGACCTCTAAATGTAAATTTAATTTCTTATCAGTTCCTAAAAATAATCAAGGGAATAAAAATTTTGTTGTTACAGTAATTATCGTACCACTCGTTATATTCAGCCTAGCGACACTGGTTAATGGTGTGTCAATGAAGTTTCCCGCCACTTTTGCATCAGCTTATTACGTCATATGAAAGGTGACTGTCAAGCATGGAAGACATAATCATAGTAAAATGGAAAAAAGACGCCTCTTTAGTTATAATAATTATCTCCCAAAATTAGACAGATATTTCTTTGTGAAAATCTGTAAGCCATATATTTTTTTTTTTGCTTTGAAAGATATATGCATCTCTTTTGCATCTATAAAAAGATAGCTCCTTATGGTAAAGAGATATCTGTAAAGATGAAGAGAGATGGATCGAAGTTAAAGAGATATTTTTCTAGACTAAAGAGATTTATTTAGCTTTAAGAGATTGTTTTAATTGCAAACCACCAAACGCCAAAGATGAACTTAGCGGCGCTTCAACAACTGCTAGTGGTGTCTAAACACTGCATGTAAAAATGATGGTGAGCAAGTGTTTGTTTGTTATGGTCGTGTATGATTAAACACACAATATCTAACTGAAAAGAGTGCATTTAGTCACTATACGGTATACACGACAGGTCTTCAAAGTTGTAAATCGGATTTTATCGGATCTTTCCGGCAAGGTCGGAAAATTCACGGGATGTCAGATGTATGGATAAAATTGTTTTAGACACCATGTAAACCACAGTTTGGTTACCATTAACATTTACTCTAAGGGCCCTTTCGTGATGAAAATAGTTGTGAAAAATACAAACCTCGTTTAAAAAGAAATATAATTGCTTTTCAACTCCATTTAAAATTCCCAGACTTATCGGAATGCATCCGAGGTTGGTTGGTTTTCATTCATTTATTTGTCTCGTTCTCTGGAAAGACCCGAATTTTTTCTATTGACAGCGTTAACGAAGAGAAACATGCAATCGATTTTTTTTTTCAAATCTCTGGGAATTGTTTTAGTTGACCCTCTTCTTTAAAATTTATTCCCCACGGTTATGGCATTTTGTGTTATTTAACAGTATCAGTATAATTATTTGAGAAGCTGAATCCAATTTATTATCTAATCAATATTGAAGATCGTTGTCTTGCAAAAGTGCCTAACCGAAATGTTATCTGTAATTTCAACCAATTATTGTAAGCCCTCTCTGCTTAGAAACCAAAAAAAAGACATCAAATTATTCAAGCGACGATTTTTTTTTTTTGCTGTCAAAGACTAATTGCCATTTTGACAAACTACTATATGGTATATATTCGGCGTCAAGCGATTATGCTGCGTCACACAAATGCAATGAAGGATAAACATTTTGTTTTCGCAACAGTTTCCAAGCATCAACTCAAAACAGAATTATTGATAAAAAGTAAAATCAATCTTGCTTTTTTTTTGTGTTGGTAAGTTCAAAGACGTTTTCTTGGATACGTTTGCCGCAGTGTGAATTTCGTAGTAGGGTTTTCCCTAGAAGTTTGCTAGGAAACAGAATCAACACAAGTTATTTGAGAATCTGTTCCCATCCACGCCGGCCGTGATACTGGTATTTCTTGTTGGGACACCTTGGGTTAGATAGTGAAAACAATGGCAACTGAAATAGACACGGACAATCGTGATCCAAACAACCTTAATAGCCACCTTGGGGTGAGTCTTTGAAACTTCTGACCATTTTTTCTCCCCACAAAACCGATGCTTATCTTAAGTTCAACAGGGAGAAATTAGACGTATGACAATTCAAGAACTATAGCAGCATAGTAAATTTAGCAAGAAATCACTACATTTGATTTAAAACGATTTCAATTTCATCGTGTACGTAAATATGTGGTTTTATATTTGTCTATACCGTGAAGCTGTAGGACACTCAGGGTAGTTCTTTGGCGAAGGCATGCAAAGTGGAACTATGGTAGAATAAATTCATTCATTATACATATATTCAAAACCTTCGGTTTTCGGCGTAACACAAATCTCACATAGGCACCGTTTATCATGGTCCTCTAGCATGATATGACATTAATGAAAACAGTTTATATGTAGAATTTGCTTATTTCATTGAAAGGAAAACACTCTATGTATATTGTGAAAAATATGCATAAATTGCTCAAGGACTAAAACAATCAAAATTACAAGGGATAGCGGAAGTGTGTTCCACAAGCATCTGTGATATTGGTTGCTATGTAAAAGTAAACACATCGTCGCCATTTTTTTTTTTATTTTTTTTTTTTTATTATTTTTTTTTGACAAAGCAGGTTTAGGTAGTAATACCGGATAGCTTATCTTATATTTGAAAATTATCCAGAATGTTATTTAGGACATCAGTAATGTCTGTGAAAGGAAGGGTTTTCTTGATATTGGAGGACTGAGAATAGTTTTCATGTTGCAAAGCCTGGCTTAGCTGGTTCTGGGTTATACACGTCTTTAATAATTTGAAAATGATAGAAAGGGATCGGTGAAAGCATCCGCAGTACCAGTCCTGAAACTGACGGAAAAAAAAACCTAGGACTTCTGAGGTCCTTTTTTAATTCGCCCAAACACCCGTTCCACATTTAGTTATCTTCCTCATTAATAATTTCGATTCCCCAAATTGGATTCATTCATCTGCCAGCGTTTTCGGGTCCTCCAGTGATGTTTCTGTCATATATCTCCAAACGAATTTCACAAACTTCTTGTCCAAACGTATACCAATCCAATCTGTTAATTTTTTTTCTCCAGTTCATGAATTATAAAATCTTGAGCACATTCGAAAACCCAAGAATATATTATGAAATTATCCTACCATTTTACCTTTTTAGTCAGCAAAACATACAGCCAAATGAATAAATAAATATAGTTATAAAACAAACAAACAAAAACAGTCATCCCCCCAACACTGTTTCTGAAGTTGCCATGACAATTCTTCTTCAGTATAGGGAGTTACACATTCGCCTCGGCCAATCAGAAGCGACACGCATCAAGGGGTAACCTAATTCTTAGCTCTAGAGGGAAATGATCAGCTGTAGATTTATGAACTATAATTATAGCAGAATACAAATACAATCTCGTTTTCGTTGATGATGTAACAAGGCGTTATCCGAGGCTTCTTATATTTCAAACCTTTCTCGATCTCGAGGTTATCCTGCAACATCCACGAAAACGCGTACTGCATTCCTCAAATAACCAGATATATAATACATAGAGATCGACAGAACTTACGTAAACATTTCATCGACTTTACTGACGACTACTGATGAACTTTTAATTTATAGCATGATTATTTATTTTTAGACACTTCTATTTGATGACGTCATTGGGGAGCCAGATGGCACCCACAGCATCATATGCGTATGGAAGCTATCGCATTGTTGCTTCGAGTTCTGGAAGGGTCTATGCTACAAACTAATGACATTGTGCTGCGGATGTTGCATTGCTGCGGAGTGGGGTTGCGAGTTCGCCTACATTGCTTTCTGGCATATCTGGTACATCACCCCACTGTTCAAAGTCTTGGAGATCAACTGCTCTGTGTGTCAGCGTCTGTACTCGATGTGCATCAACTGTTGCATGACCCCGGTGTGCGAAGCCATTGGGGGCATCTTCCATCATTTTAAGCGGACATAACAGACTTCAGGAATTCATAGTTAAACTTGGGTAAAGAATATACTGTGATTGAATTAATTTTACATGTTTAAAAGTATTAACAATTTATTTTCACTACGTGTAGTACTATGATTGTGAACTTTTGCAGACCTATAACTTACATAAGAACAGATCATCTGTGGTGTTGCCGTTCAGAACAATTTTTTTCTACTTTCTAGCCTTTATTTCTGTGATATTGTTTGAGAAGTTATAATTCTGTATCGGGTGTAGTTTATCATAATTATTCGAAGACAATGAAAATGAGGGATGCGAGAGTTCTATGTTTTAAAAGTTGGTGATTAACATAGTATCCGCTCAGAAGAAACAATTTTGTGCCATATTTGATATTCCAAAATGTTTCATTTTATAAATAAAAATCAGGAATGCAGAGACAAAACTGGTTGGTTGTCATTGCAACAAACATAAGCGGCTATAGTATTCAGCCAAACAATATCGATACAATAATTGTACTCACAGGATATCATAAAAACGCACAAAACGATATTAAGGAATGGTCTTCTACAGTAATACTCCTATCCCAGAGACGCCAAAGTAGACATGAGGAAGTCTAATATGCCGGTTTCAAGATATCTGTGTTCGAATTTCCAAAGAACGCACTATCACGTAATGTGTAAAACATTCTGTTAACCTCGGCCGATTACACTACCCTTCATACAGTCGATATAATTGGCCAAGGTGTGCCAGTGATCAGAAAAATGGAGTCGCTTCCTGTTTTCGTTGCATTTTGTTTACATATTTAAGATTAATTTTCTACTGCTAACTCTAATTGTAATTTTGAAAACCATCAAGCTATCTCAAAACGCCCCAGCTATATCCATTTAGAAAACACTCGTACATAGTAAGGGGGAAACGATTTGTTTACATTCGGAAGTGGGAGAAATAAGTGAATGTGCTCAGTATGTTTTTCATGTACGCAGTTTTTAAAGAGAAGCCTAAAAAAACCCCAAATTTTATCATTTTCTTTACATATTGTAGGTCCACTCTTTTCCACTTCGGCATTCAAAGTTACACTAAATGCACCTCCTACACAGAAGAGCTCTTATCTCGAAACTGGCGTATTTAAGGACGCTGGAAACGTCAAAAATGCAATAGTGAACTGATGATCACCTTTGCTGATAAAGTACTTCAATGCCGAGAATCGATTAGATTTATTGTTCAATGATATGCATGAATGTTGCCATGCTCTTTATATACATACTTTCGGAAGGTCGGTGGTTTCTTTCCGGGTACATTGTATCTGGGTTCTCTCCTCCACCAATAAAAACTGGACGCCACCAGATAATTCAAAAATTGTTGAATGTGGCGGAAAACAACAATCAATCACTCTTTATATATATGTACCTCTCCATCTTTTCGGACAGATGAGATAAATGTTTGTAATTCTAGATGCTGAAAATTATGGAAAGTACTAACGTAACGAAACTAGAAAATTATAACTGCATTTGTATTGTTGAATCAGGCCTCAGGGCATAATTTACGAAAATAGGGTTGAAGCTACATGTAGCACCCATGGTATTCCGGTCCTGTTGCAACATTCCAGCCACCAACTGTCATAACACTAATATCCCATCCTCATCAAGTGCATATACAAAACATGTACAGTGAGGAGGAAGATTCCAATTACGGGGAAAATATAAAATGATGGTTAGTCATTATATCTCACACCTTATCGACGAAAAAACAAACAATAAAAATATATTCGTTGCATTCATTTTGAAATGGAAACGTCAGGAAAGAAAGATAAAAAAAAACAAATGGGAATGATGGCATGATCAACTTAATCCAAATTACTTGTAGACATATCCCCATCCCCCAAAATGGAATAGAATTTAAGAAAAGATAGGGGGGATGCACCACGTAAAGAAGAATGGATGTCTAATGTACAGACCCAGAAGCGTACTACTACACCACTTGTATGAACTGAACAAAACGATTCTTGCACAGAATGCTGAACGGTTTGTACGAAACGCTGAACGGTCTGCTCGGAACGAAATGGTTCTTTCACGGAACACTGACCGGTTTGCACGAAACACTTCCCATTTTTGGAATGATCTGCACGGTTTGCACGAAACGCTAGGCGGGGTTTGTACGTGGTATTATTTTTGTTTTGACATTTCTTTTTCAGGTGAAACTCGGCGTTATAATTTTCAGTCGGAGACATAACCTTGATTCACGTTGATCACCTCTTTAATGACAAAAAAAAATCTATCTCAAGAAAATTACTACAGATGCGTAAAATTCTAGAAAATGTGACAGTACACATTGAATTATTTTGAAACAGATGATTAAAATTCGTACTGCACCTCGTATGCCACCAAATGAAGCTAGGTTATAGAAGAATTTGCCACTAAAAGGTTAGTTTCCTATTCTTAAGGTTTATTAATATTTTTTAATGAAATGCTAATGTGAGATTTTCAGACGAGTTTTCGCGTAAAAGAAAGTGATGGCGATCACCACGCGTTTTACGAAGCAATTGTTGTGTACACTGTGCTTGTACATGCACTTTGAGTTTGGCAGATACCCCCTCAGGGTAAAGAAATACCCTAGTGGTTTTTTCCCCACACATCTTATTAACTGAAAAAAGAAATCGAGCAGAATGCCTCAGATAAATTGATATGCTGCCCTAATTTCACGAACAGTATTTATATTTTTGATGTATATAACTGGTATCGGGGTATGCGTACGTTGGCCATCCTCATGGAACATTTTATTTCTCTAAGCATTGCTTTTACAGGCAGAGCATTCAATATTTATTGCACCTATTATGTCTTTGATACACAATCATTTTTTTTAATTAACGAGGGGGTCGATAAATCGCACCATTGTACATCACATGTGGTAGATATCTTAATTATAATCAATTAAACACTAGTTTAATGTTTTGATTTTATTTTCATAACATCGACTATGTAATTGATTTTAATTTTCAACTGAGGAAATATAAAGTGTGTGTTTTTTTAAATGCTACAAAATTTCGCGCTTTGCTGAGATTTACACGATATGATTACCCATGTATTCCTCGAAGGCATACAATGAAGATTACCGCAGATAATTGTTACCTCAAAACTATAGTTGCACAGATTGCAAATTCTTATTCTTTTAGATTCATTTTTCCACAAAAAAATATTCAGTGAAAATCACTGCAGATTGGTGAATATTTCTTTGCTGCGTAGTACACACCCGAAGTCCGGTTTTTTCCCCAACAATTTTCAGGCCCAAAATGGGAGGGGGTTGTACATATAACTGATAGTTGAAATATATAGATTAGTTCAAATTTAACGAGTAATTGACAATTGTTCCATAAACGAATTAAGTGAACAAAGTAAAAGATGTCAGTTACTAGCTATTACATCTTTTACTTTCTTCACTTTATCTCTCTAACTATCTACTTTGCTTCTATCTGATATATCAAACCATACTAACTAGCATGTCCTCAGATGGAATTTTTTTTATCCAAAGCAGCACTAATATTACTTGTACTGAAAGTAAGTATGCATAATTCTGACCGGGGAATGCGCATGATCGTAAGTGCAACATTACCGGAACTGAGGTAAAAAAGACGTCTATGAAATAAAGTGTAATACGCACATGTAGCCTGGCCCCTTCCCAGGAAAATACTCATGAATTCAGCACGTACCATGTATATGTTGGTAAACTTTTCTCGAGTACCAAGAGATTTGGTGCCGAGTGAAGCGAGGAATCAACTCATGTGGCAAAAGAAAAGTTTAACAATATAATTTGTACGTTTTACACGAGTAATTAAAGTTTTTGTGGTTTCTGTTTAATGTATTCTTCTTCTTCCTATTCACGTTTAACTCAAGGTTGAACGATATACTTGGTTGCACGTTGGGCAAGGCTAAAAAGTTAAAAGTATTTACTGTTAAAAAGTTAAAAACATGCTTGTGCTTCTAGAATGCAGGATATGGTGCAGTCATCCAGCTGACGTTTGAAGGACACAGGCAACTTCCGCGGGTAGTTTGTTCCAGTTGCCTATTGTCTTTGGAAAGAAGGGTTGTCTGTGCGCTTCTTTTTCAGTGTGGGGTGGGCGAAATGTGTGGCTGCCTCGAGTCCTTGCATCGCTGCATATAAGGCACATATCAACTGGTACTGCTACCAAGGCATGCTGGATCTTATATAGCAAAATAAGCCTGATTTTTAGCTTCCTGATCTGTAAGGACTCCCAGTGAAGATTTTGTATCATCTTGGCAACACTTCCTGGATGGCGATCGTGGTAGTTGCTGTTGACAAATCTTGCTGCCCTTCCCTGAACTATCCCCAGCTGTTGCACGTGCGTGTTGCTCCATGTGTCCCATGCTGTACGGGCATATTCAACTGTGGGGCGAATGAGACACTGTAGGCGGCGACCTTGCTGGTTTCCTACATCCGCTCATATTCCTTCTGACAAAAACTTCTGTTTTGTTTGCCTTGGATGTGATGTTGATGATATGGCGGTCCCTTCGCAGGTCTTTGCTAACGTGAACTCCTAGGTATTTACTAGAATACACCACATCTAACAAATGTATTATAATCATGCTATCTTTTTAATCCTTTAATTAAGATCATCGCATCTTGATTGGTGCAATTTTGCACAGGCTGGATTTGATGATTAGCACCCTTGAGGGGAGTTTACATGTATACAGGACTCGGGTGATGGTCCACAGGGAGCAGTTCTCAAGATAAGTTTTTTTTCCAACACATTCAAAATATCTTCAACCATGTTTCAAGACTGTCTATCATGATTTCTCAAATGGATTTAAGTTCCAAAAAAATAATTCTTACGGACATTTTAAAAATGGCGGAAAAGACTTTCATGCATTTTTTAGATGTCATTTTTTAAAATGGTCCTGAAAAGAAAGAAAATGTAAATGACTCGGGCAACCAACAAAAACGGATCAGACGTGTGCTGACAGAGTGATGTAAAACTGCCCCTGTGTCCTTTTTTCTTTAAATGACGAATTAGATTGCAGGATGTGTCGTTTTGTGACTGACGCCCGAAAACAAGATGATGAATACACATTTTATATTTTCATATGAAGTGTTAATGATGGAGTATAACGGATACATGAGAGAGAGAGAGAGAGAGAGAGAGAGAGAGAGAGAGAGAGAGAGAATTTTTGTTTGTTTATTCTATATTCTAAATTCTCCGCTGTATCATCAGCATACCCGATATCCAGTTTTCGTTGTCGCCCAAACGTGTGTGTGTGTTTTAATATTCAATATTCTATTCTAACTTAAACATCATGATCGAAAAGCGTGACGCTCTTTCCTTGATTGTTACCAATCATTGATAATTATTGTTTTATTGAAAAGATACCATGACATGGTTACTAAACCATGAAGCTTGGACTTGAGGTGTACTAAGTGATTTGGTAGATGCAGAAATCTTTTGTTCGAGGTGTAAATCATTATAAATAAGATACGAAAGTATATACCATGTAAATTAGATAAGATTCACGTACAATACAAAAACATTGGAAATTCAAAATATGCTTTCGAATATCAACTTTATTTAGTCATTATAAATAAGATACGAAAGTATATACCATGTAAATTAGATAAGATTCACGTACAATACAAAAACATTGGAAATTCAAAATATACTTCTAATATCAACTTTATTTAGTATATGTTTCACACCTCGCGCAAAGGATTTTTGCCCATACCAAATCACTTTGTACACCCCAATTCCAAACTTCATGGTTGGGTAAACATGTATTTATAATCATTAAACCGATAATTTTATGTATCGATGATTGGCGACAATCCAAGACAAGGCATCACGCTTTCTGATCACAAGGTTTCAGTGAACAGAATCAGTATAGTACATTGTATATCAAAAGGGGAAAAATACCACGGACGAAACGTGGCTTGGGCAACCAACAGAGACAAGAGATAGACATACTGATAGAGAGATATAAATATACAGTGTATTGGATACTCTCACTCTCTTCCTCTCTCTTCAACCTCTTCCTCTCTCTCTTCAACTGACCAAAGGGGGGCCTCCATGGCCGAGTGGTTAGAGCATAGAGCTCAAAATCACAAAGCCTCTCACCTCTGTCGAATCTCGGCCGCGTCGTTATGTGAGCAAGTTTGCCAGTTTACTTGCGGAAGGTCGGTGGTCTCTTCCCAGGTACATTGTATCTGGGTTCTCTCCTCCACCAACAAAAACTGGACACCACCAGATAACTGAAAAATTGTTGAGTGTGGCGTAAAGCAATAAATAATCAATCAATCAATCAACTGACCAAACATGGAAAGTAAGGACGTCCTCATAATCTCTAGAAGAGAATACATGCATACGTTATTCTAAAGACAAAAAAGCACTACCATAAAGTTAGGTATACCTATATATAAAAGTTTATCTAATACTCTCTTTCAAATTGTTATAAATGTGAATTTGAGAGAGAATATTAGTAAGGACATGTCCTCACACCACCAGTCCTCACTAAGGTAATATATTGTATGTACATCCGTCACGTGCTATAAGTCACTTTTATGAGGACAGGATTTTTGTCCTCATCGTGCAGTTCTGTCCTTACAACTTTTATCAAATGGATAAAATCTGTCTTCACTTTACACGTTACTCTCCTCTCTCTCTCTCTCTCTCTCTCTCTCTCTCTCTCTCTCTCTCTCTCTCTTTGACAATCTATTATATCCCATCACTAACGCTTCATTAAAATAGTATAAAGTGTATATTCACCGTCTTGTTTTCGGATTTCGGTCACAGAGCAACACATTCAGAAATATAATTTGTCATTTGAAAAAAAAATTAAAAGTCACACGGGCAATTTTCTGTTACATTTTCAGCATGTCGAATTTATTTCTGTTAGTCGCCCAGATTTTTACACATATTCCCTGTTTTCAAGATCAATTTCAAAAATGATACCTAGAAAACACGTGGAGGTTGTTTCTATTATGCCCGAAAATGTCCAAAAGAATAGTATGAGCAAATTATAACCTTAAAATTATAAAAAGACATGGCACGTACTCTTGGATGAAGATATCTTAAATGTGTAGAAAAAAACTTAATTCTTCTTGAAACATGGTCACCGTGGACCCTCACTCGACTCTTGAATACAGGTAAACTCCCTTCGAGGGTACTAATTATCAACACTCTAGCCAGTGCAAAATTACACCAATTAAGATAGATATTGATGATCTTGATTAAAGGATGAAAGATACGAAAGAGTTATAATACAATAAACAGAAACCACTCGTGTAAAACATATACTAAGTATGTTGTTAAACCTTTCTCTCGCCATTCGATTTGGTCCCTTGCTTCGCTCGGCACCAAACATCTTGGTACTCGAAAAAAAAACTTACCAAATATACTGAGACCACATTTAAGTTCAACACGTCTCAATTCGTTGATCCCTGCTCTTGTCTACTTCTTAGAATGCTTTCTTGCAAACAATTACCGAAATAAAAACATTCATTGAAATTTCGTTTCAGGGTGTTTGTATAATGTCTTTCTCTCCCTGTTACATTCAATCGGTGATAACTTGCATCATCGCTCAAACCAGCTACATAAGTGGTTTTGAATTTTATCATAGCACACCATACGAAGAGTTGTCAAAAATCTCACCATATCCGAGTCTCGCGAGACTTTAAATATACCTAGCAATATTTAAAAGCAAGTTGGAGTAGACATTTACGATCATGCGATTTTGTACATTAGTGCATGTATATTGTATATTAGTGCATGTATATTGTATATCAGTGCGTGTATATTGTATATTAGTGCGTGTATATTGTACATTAGTGCGTGTATATTGTATATCAGTGCATGTATATTGTATATTAGTGCATGTATATTGTATATTAGTGCGTGTATATTGTATATTAGTGCGTGTATATTGTACATTAGTGCGTGTATATTGTATATCAGTGCGTGTATATTGTATATTAGTGCGTGTATATTGTACATTAGTGCGTGTATATTGTATATCAGTGCGTGTATATTGTATATTAGTGCATGTATATTGTATATTAGTGCGTGTATATTGTATATTAGTGCGTGTATATTGTATATCAGTGCGTGTATATTGTATATTAGTGCGTGTATATTGTATATTAGTGCATCTATATTGTATATTAGTGCGTGTATATTGTATATTAGTGCGTGTATATTGTACATTAGTGCGTGTATATTGTATATCAGTGCGTGTATATTGTATATTAGTGCGTGTATATTGTACATTAGTGCGTGTATATTGTATATCAGTGCGTGTATATTGTATATTAGTGCATGTATATTGTATATCAGTGCGTGTATATTGTATATTAGTGCGTGTATATTGTACATTAGTGCGTGTATATTGTATATCAGTGCATGTATATTGTACATTAGTGCGTGTATATTGTATATCAGTGCATGTATATTGTATATTAGTGCATCTATATTGTACATTAGTGCGTGTATATTGTATATTAGTGCGTGTATATTGTACATTAGTGCGTGTATATTGTATATCAGTGCGTGTATATTGTACATTAGTGCATCTATATTGTACATTAGTGCGTGTATATTGTATATCAGTGCATGTATATTGTATATCAGTGCGTGTATATTGTATATTAGTGCATCTATATTGTATATTAGTGCGTGTATATTGTATATTAGTGCATGTATATTGTATATTAGTGCGTGTATATTGTACATTAGTGCATGTATATTGTATATCAGTGCATGTATATTGTATATCAGTGCGTGTATATTGTATATTAGTGCGTGTATATTGTATATTAGTGCGTGTATATTGTATATTAGTGCGTGTATATTGTATATCAGTGCGTGTATATTGTACATTAGTGCATGTATATTGTATATCAGTGCGTGTATATTGTATATTAGTGCGTGTATATTGTATATTAGTGCATCTATATTGTATATTAGTGCGTGTATATTGTATATTAGTGCGTGCATATTGTATATTAGTGCGTGCATATTGTATATTAGTGCATGCATATTGTATATTAGTGCATCTATATTGTATATTAGTGCGTGTATATTGTATATTAGTGCGTGTATATTGTACATTAGTGCGTGTATATTGTACATTAGTGCGTGTATATTGTACATTAATGCATGTATATTGTATATTAGTGCATCTATATTGTATATTAGTGCGTGTATATTGTATATTAGTGCGTGTATATTGTACATTAGTGCGTGTATATTGTACATTAGTGCGTGTATATTGTATATTAGTGCATGCATATTGTATATTAGTGCATCTATATTGTATATTAGTGCGTGTATATTGTACATTAGTGCGTGTATATTGTATATTAGTGCGTGTTTATTGTATATTAGTGCGTGTATATTGTACATTAGTTCGTGTATACTGTATATTAGTGCGTGTATATTGTATATTAGTGCGTGTATATTGTACATTAGTGCGTGTATATTGTATATTAGTGCGTGTTTATTGTATATTAGTGCGTGTATATTGTACATTAGTGCGTGTATATTGTATATCAGTGCATGCATATTGTATATTAGTGCATCTATATTGTATATTAGTGCGTGTATATTGTACATTAGTGCGTGTATATTGTATATTAGTGCGTGTTTATTGTACATTAGTGCGTGTATATTGTATATTAGTGCGTGTTTATTGTATATTAGTGCGTGTATATTGTACATTAGTGCGTGTATATTGTATATCAGTGCGTGTATATTGTATATCAGTGCGTGTATATTGTATATCAGTGCGTGTATATTGTATATCAGTGCGTGTATATTGTACATTAGTGCATGTATATTGTATATTACTGCGTGTATATTGTATATCAGTGCGTGTATATTGTATATCAGTGCGTGTATATTGTATATTAGTGCGTGTATATTGTATATTAGTGCATCTATTTTGTATATTAGTGCGTGTATATTGTACATTAGTGCGTGTATATTGTACATTAGTGCGTGTATACTGTATATTAGTGCGTGTATATTGTACATTAGTGCGTGTATATTGTACATTAGTGCGTGTATATTGTATATTAGTGCATCTATATTGTATATTAGTGCGTGTATATTGTATATTAGTGCGTGTATATTGTACATTAGTGCGTGTATATTGTATATCAGTGCGTGTATATTGTATATTAGTGTATATTGTATATTAGTGCATGTATATTGTATATTAGTGCGTGTATATTGTACATTAGTGCGTGTATATTGTACATTAGTGCGTGTATATTGTATATCAGTGCGTGTATATTGTACATTAGTGCGTGTATATTGTATATTAGTGCGTGTATATTGTATATTAGTGCGTGTATATTGTATATTAGTGCGTGTATATTGTATATCAGTGCGTGTATATTGTACATTAGTGCATGTATATTGTATATCAGTGCATATATATTGTATATTAGTGCGTGTATATTGTACATTAGTGCATGTATATTGTATAGTAGTTGGGTTTGCAGCCTACCACATTCTTAAGGAACTTTGTTTGACTTGAAATTAAATTTATTTACTGTAGTGTGTGCCATTTTGGGTGAAAGAAAAACCATTATTCCACCATTTACTATTTGTTTCTGTCGCATTTAATTTGTGTTTGACGTTTGAAATCAAAGCAACGAGTCTTTTCTGTTTTTGCTGGTCATCGATCTAGGCCTTATTCTATGTATATACACCCCGTATGTTTCACGAGTGCGCATGACCTGGTCATATTACCAGTGTCCTAGCTGTAAGAACACATTTAATACATATGTACTGGTCAACACCTGTGTGAAATTGATCAAGAATGTAGCGAGATTAAAGTGCATACCCATTAGTATGCACCTAAGATCACAAACAAGCTGTGTTCGTGAAACACTGGACATTTTTATACTGTAAGAATTATATTTCAGGCCCGATGTAAACGCAGTAGAACCTGACGTGCCTTAGAGTATAAAAATTCAATAAAAAGCCATCTATATGAAAAAAAAAAATCAATTGTCAAACAATAATTATAGTTATGCTTGAATTCATTTGAAACGTCAAGATTAATTCATGTCGGAGAAGGACTACTAATGCAGAAAATTATTCAGTCAATAACGACAGTTTCAGATGTAAATCTGCAGTTATTTTTTTTTATTTCCCTTAATATATATATTTTAGAATCTATCAGAGACAGTTTCTGTATAATATAGTTATATCGATAATCGAGTGTGTTTTACGTTCCTCACAAGATCGTGTGGGTTTGTAGGTATACATGTATAAAACGACATCGGTCTCCAACCAACTCAAATTTGCTAAAAATTTAAAACGCCTAAAATGATCTTTATGGTAATGGCCTTGTGGATAGTTGGTTGTATATCATTTGACGTCCCGCTCGAGAATCTTTCAATCACATGAAGACGTCACCATTGCCGGTTAAGGGCTGTGAATTGAGACCTATACTTGGCGCTTATGAACTTTGGGTAGAAAGGGGTCTTTATCGTCTCACAACTACTGTGACATGGGACCTCAATTTTGCGGTCTCATCAGAAGGAAAGAAAGATTTAGTCGCCTTCAACGACAAGCAAGGGGTAATGAGGGTCGATTATAATCCGGATCCCCACGGGGAAACTGACCTTGCGAGTCCCCAGACACCATGCTTTATCTAATTACTAGTAATTTATTACACCAAGTTTCACGTAAAAGTAATGGAGAATAAAAAATATTTATCATTTACTGAAATTAAAAGGTAAATAAAAATACTTTGAGATTCTTTCAGGAAGAAATTTTAGAAATAGTTTGTTATACATTCGATGATGTTTAAGAAACCACAATAGACTGCGATTCCTTAAACTATATATAGTTTGAATAATTTACATAATAATAACTGCTGTATCTTCTCTATTTTCGTGGCTGATAACTAACTGCTTATGTTTTGCCAACAACCCACAGTAGTTATTAGACGACGACTAGTTATTAATATTTTGAAACTTGTTTTATAAATAAAACAAATTCATCACACAACCTATATTGTGAAAAGTTCTCCATCACAAACCCTATGACAAATCAACTGAAAGATCTTGTAATGTATCAAGCAAGCCAAGTGGAAGAACAGAGATGAAACTCCTTAAATTTTGGGGTCAACAACAACATCAGAAATGGATATGATATGTCACTGCGTCTCATAATTCTGTAAATTTTCATTCTATTAGAAAACAAGAAAAACTTGTGTTAACTGCAGGAAAAGCAGCTAGAGAAATCATCACCCGAGACGAACAATCAAACACTGTATTTCAGTCAGTGAAATTGTTTGTGCACAAGCAATTTCACTGACTGAAATGGTATTTGCTCATGAAGCGGTAGTTTGAAACACAGAAAAAAAAGTAATTACGAGAACATATTTCTTTAACCCCTTCTATATCTACAGGTCAGTAGGGAAAGTGGTATCCTTACTGATGCGCATACAAACTGCGCAAAGAAAATTGGGATATATACATTTAGCGCCTCTTAGGTTAGTTACCATAAAAATCAAAGTACTTACAACACAAATAAACCAAATGACTTTAAAGAATACTTATGTGCAAACATTTTGCTAAAAGCTTAAAAATCATATCATTGCACATACGCTGTCCAGCTTGACCTTTCCCTGCTTCAAAGAGAATGGAATGTATACGGTGATTCTGGCTTAGCGATAGAGTGAGGTCTCGAGTTCGAATCTCAATGCAAGACATGGGACATGAAAAAACTACATGTATCCAAGATATCAGATCCCTGTTTGTTTGTTTTACGTCCCGTCGAGAATTTTTCACTCATATTGAGACGTCACCAGCTGCAGGTGAAGTACCACAAATTTAGACCTATGCTTAGCGCTCAGGGCCGTAGCAGTGAGGGTTCTTTAACGTGCCAATGCCTACCGTGACACGGGACCTCCATTTTTAAGGACATATCCGAAAGACCCGTGATTCTCACTTCTAAATGCCGAGCGTTTGACGAAGGAGCAATCACTTCCTATTTTTCGTCTTAGGTTTGACTCGGCCATGGCACGAGCGGGGCTGGAACTCACGACCTCCCGGTTACGAAGCGAACGCTCTAACCACTGAGCTACCGCGACCGGTCAGATCCCTGTCACATGACCAGAATCACTACTGAAAGTCATAGTAGTTACCTCATTTTAGAGTCTGCCCCTCATCTAAGACTACAGTATTATAGATTTCAGAGTTTGTTTCTCATTTACGACTACAGTACTACACATTTCAGAGCTGTCACTCATCTACGACTACAGTTCTACACATCTCTTTGCTGTGACGATTTGTCGTGGGAAATAAAGATGAAGACCAATGGAATATTTATCGTAAATTGACGTGAGCCGTTTGATGCAGATTCTCACAGCACTTCTAAAAGTATACATGTAACTGTAAGACGTTTTAAATAGGGAGTTCTACACCTTAGACTTATTTACAAAAATAGCGAGTGGATCCAAAGGGGCGGAGTAATACATCTATGAATACCAGTCTTTGAAATCTGTTAAAGAATAAAACTGGTTTAAAAAATAACACCATGGCGTCAATGCATTCTTCATAAATTTAATCGGTAAAAGATTCCTAAAAACACGGAAAGGCAAGTAGGAATAGTTAATTATTGATAACGTGTGGGATAGTATTGATTTGTCCGGCGTTTGTACGGGTAGTCGGGCAATGGACCGTGGAACAGGGTACAGCTATATCGATTATTCCAGTACCGCTTCCGCAATATTGCATTGATCATCCGCTTGCCAAAGAATTTATTTCATTCATTAATAAATAATATGGTTACTAGGCACTCTAGGGAAATTATACGTGATTTAGTTTATTGATATGAATGAATAAAAAGATATTCTCATTCAATCTTTTTATTCTTTTATTATCACCAGAAAATGGAAATCTTTTTTAAATAAATTTCTTTTTACAATAACAATACAATGCGCTGCGTTTTCCTGATTTTTTCAAGAAAAGTGAATGCTTCCTATATGATTAAACATCTTCGCTAGCTAAATGTTGCCGATCCACTCCCCTCCACATAAGTGGGGTGGATCTGAAACCCTTGGCCACTTCCGGAAATGTTACAATATATCAGCTACGTAAAGAAAATTGGAAGACGCTACCTTTCAAAGAAAGGGACCACTTCATTATCCATTCATAGAAAAACGCATTTGATTGAATTATGTGAGTTGGCGAGGGAAATAAATCTCGAGGACACAGAAATGAAAGACAATTATGCCGACAAGAATAAGGATATCGGTAAAATTCACGCCTTGCATTCAACGATACGCGTCTAAATGCACTTTTTTCTTTCCATCTGCTTTACACCCGTGTACTGAGCACTATTAATGACTAACCCGTCAGTGTTCTTCTGCGAATAGTTCTTCAAGTGTCTATGCAATGAAATCGTATTTCATAGTGTTTAAAAAGATTTTTTTTATGGAGTTCAACATAAAAACCGCATCAACATCGGTACAGAAATAACAGAGTTATCGATCCTATAATATGGCTCTTTTAACCTACCTTCGAAATGCAATAAAAAAAAAAAAAATGAAACGACCGATTTGTATTGATATCAACTTTGCGCTACAATTGGTTACTATCACGTGACCGCGGTGTGAATCGTCAATTGAAAATACGTCGTTCGGCACTTCCCGAAAGTTCCGTATGGTTGACCATATTTTAGTGCATTTCGAAAAAAAGTGATTTGCTTAAAAAAGAGAAAGAAATAATCCACGCTCCGTTTGCATTCACTGTGTAAATGAATTATAAAAATGAATTATTATAATAAATAAATTAACAAAGGATGAGGTGAAACAGCTCTTGAAACGTTAACAAATCACGTGACATTATTTATTCGGTCATTGTAAATTGCGTTAGAATTATATTTTTTAATGCAGACTGTGCATGATTTTCACTGAGTACGTATGCTGCATATGTAGTTGATGGGTTTTTTTTAAATATAAATACATGTTATTCATTCGCCGTGATACTGCTAATACTTAAACACTTTTAAAGCTTTGAATTATAAGTTATCAAAAAAAAAAAAAAAAATACAATCGGTCAGAGATACCACCACTAAAAATGAAATAATAAATCAGTACGAGTTTTACTGTTATTCAAATTGTTATATTCAATCAAATACGGAAATGCAGAACTGTTTATCATCAACAGACATTTCGTTCAAACCCTAATTATGTTATGATGTACTAACTATACGTCGCAAGTGATCACAAAAATTATACACCCCCCCCCCCTCTCACTTTTCTTCGGCTTTGTACCAATACTTTGGGCAGGTTTGGATTCTTCATTTTTTAGACCGAAATTACCTTGAAGAAAAATATTATAAATAATTATCTTCGCTCATGTATATTGGATATTATTTATATAAAAAAAACACATTAATTTTTAAAATAATACCGGATAATGAAATTGGAAGATGTAACTCCAAACAAGTGTGATTTCTACGCTATTTTGATTTTGATTTATTTGCTGAATAATCATACAATTTACTACAAAATAATTTATTACAATACAATTGGAATGCGATGTTTCCATTTAATGTTGCTACTATATATATGCTAATATCTGTTATATACAATATAATTTGTTCAAAACCAAACCGAATGATCTACACGAAGTGTGTAAAATTTCAATAAAGAAACTAAAACGAAACTAGTGCATCCCACTTTTTACATGGTGTGAAAAACGGAAACATTTAATGATCTATTTAGAAAATTAGATAAGAAACGTCAGCTTATTTCAGATGATTATGACTACACCTGTATATAGCTAATTCTAAATTTATCAGGGTACATTTAGTGTATTGTAAATAAAGTACATATAAATAAATAATTTAATGTCTCGAAGACGCTCTGTTTCTTTTTAAAGTACATGACGATGAAGGTGTATTTATGTTCTAAAACAGCGGATAATGCATACGAATCACGTGATGTTGTCTTCTGTATACGTGGCCGAGTGATTAGAGCATCGGGCTCAAAAATCACAAAGCCTCTCACCTCTGTCGGCTCGTGTTCGAATCTCGGCAGCGGCGTTATGTGAGCAAGTTTACCAGTTCACTTGCGGAAGGTCGGTGGTCTCTTCCCAGGTACATTGTATCTGGGTTCTCTCCTCCACCAATAAAAACTGGACGCCTCCAGATAACTGAAAAATTGTCGAGTGTGGCGGAAAGCAATAAATAATAAATAATAATAAATCCAGGTAGGCCATTTAGTTCAAGCAACATTCATGAGAGAGACCTTAGGTACAAGTTTTGGTAATTTGTTTTAAAAATATCGGCGAAATGGGTAACACTTATCGCCATTCGAATCGATCTCAATGTCCTGCGTGGCTTGTATAAAGGAAATAACTCTTTCATGTAAGCTGGTGATGAGGAGGAGTGGAGTGACTTGTGTATGGTTGTCAACACTTTAAACACGATACGTTGTCTCACAGGCAGCCAGTGCAGCTGTTGAAGCAAGTTTTAAGGGGTACTAACAACCCGGATCCCCCGGGGCTGTATATTATTAAAAACTTTTTAAAACTTCTGACTTGATTCTCCATTGATAAGGTGGTGTCTAGGACAGCGCCGAGGTTTTTTACATCAGACCTAAGTGTCACTATCGCCTCGCCTATCGTAAGTCGGATATCATTTAGACGGCACTGGTTGTGGGTGCTAGCAATCACTATTATCTCTGTTTTGGAAGCATTCAGTTTAAGTTTGTTTACAGTCATCCAGTTTCGGACACTTGCTATGCACGTCTCCATGGTGTTGACTTAAGAGTTGCGCATGGCTGTGTCTTTTATGCTCAACCGGCGTTGAGTGTCGTCTGCAAACCCATGGCGGCTTATGGCATACTGGTTTATGACTTTCGAGTGGGAGAAGGTATACTACGAAGCTGATCAAGAAGAACTTGATGTTCTTCTTGACCATCGAGAAGAACTAAGAGCATGGCGTCACCTTCATCCAGAACTGCTTCTATGTCTGTTTCATTCGTAGGATGGCTGTCTCAGTGCTGGTACAACGCTTGTAGGTTGATTGCAAGTTGTCATGCAGATCATTCCTAGTTAGTAACACGGTTATTAAGTTGCTGAGCAATGTTTTTGGTCACGTGACACGGAGCTACTCGGACGCACTTCAGGTACGCTCTGTGAATTTTGACATTTTTTTTTTTGCTGTTTTGGGCCTTTCCTACATTTAGAAAAGGGTCAAATCGTCGTCTAGTATTAGATGTAAATCTGTACCTTAGATCTTTTTCAAAAAGGAATGTAAATATTACACAAAGACTTTCTTTTTGTGCGTGTGTTTGTTGAGTGACTACTCACTGGGGAAAACTTGATCTATTCTTATGTGCTGTGTTTCATAGTGAACAATGGCTGATAAAAAGCTTCTCAAACCAATTTATTTACGCAACCGAGACACCCAAACCAGCAAGAAGGAACCGATTTCAGACTATGCACTTGCTTGTGCAGTAGGACAAGTAGTTTCGGATATTTCATGCGTTCAAAGAGATCGAGACCTATGGCGCATTTACTTGGGTTCAAAAGAAAGTCGTAGTCTCCTGATATCCAACGGATTTACTTTAAACAACGTCAGCATCTCTGTGTTTGACACAAATCCCTTCGCTGCCGGGACTGAAAAACCAGAGGAAGAAGTTGTACGAGTAACGATCAGGGGACTCCCCCTCTCCGTGGAGGACTCTTGTGTTCTGAACATGCTTCAGAAGCTCGGTGCCGAGCTCACCTCTGATATCAAGTATGAAAAAATCCGTAACTCTGATACATTGAAAATGACGGAAATTCTCAACGACAATCGATTTATATACATGAAACCCATGACCAATGGCAAATTTCTACCCAGAAACAGTGAATGCGCAGGACTGAGATGCACTATTTCACACAGAGGCCAGCCTGTGAAAAAGCAATCTTTGAAGTGCACAAATTGTTGGGGGGATGATCACCTTCGCTTCAGCTGCGAGTATGAAACTTGTTGCAAGATCTGCAAACAGCCCGGTCATACTCCTGGCGATCCAAAGTGTTCGAGTTTTGATCACAATGAAAAAGATATTACAACTTTCAGTGGGAAAAATGACATTCTTTCCAACTTCTATCCGTGCAACATCAACGTCTTTGGCATGTCCCACTCATCTGCCGAACATGCTTTCCAATACAGCAAAGCCATGAGATCTGGTGACGTTGTTAATGCCTCTGCAGTACGCAACGCGAGCAGCGCACTGGTTGCCAAACGCATCGGAGCCAAAATTACATCGCCCAACGAGTGGCTACTACAACGTGATGACGTAATGAAGGAAATCCTAGAAGCTAAGTTCGAACAAGTGCTTGAATTCAAAGAAACTATTATGCAATCCAGTGATTCTACGCTTTTTGTTGAGGCTGCGTACGACGATTACTGGGGATCTGGGCTGGACAAGAAGGGCACCTCAAAATCTTCTGTAACCTCTTGACCTGGCAAAAATGTTATGGGACGAATACTTACAAGCATTGCGAGATCCAAACGTGAGCGGACCTTACCCCAGCGCAACCAGCCATCACGCCGCGGGAAAGCAGTGAGTGTAAGCAAGTGAATCTGTACTTCGAACCAAAAGTTCAACAGTAATTTATATATTAATCTCTAAATGCATGATATCTATATTTCGATATGGACATTCTCAGTATATATTCTTTAAACTGTAGAGGGTTAAATTCTGTAGAGAAAAGAACAAAATTATTTACATGGTTGTCTGATATTAATGCAGATGTTATTTTATTGCAAGAAACACATTTTATAGAAAGACACATATCAACTTACAATGCCAGATGGTTTGGAATTTGTTTACATAATTTTTCAGACTCGCAGTACAGTAGAGGTACTTCAATATTATTCCGTAAAGGCTTAGATATTAATATATTAAATGTTCATAAATCATATGATGGGAGAATTATTTTTGTTAATATAGCTTTTGAAGGAAAAACTTTATCAATTATAAATATATATGCACCAAACAATCAAGCAGAGCGAAAAATCTTTTTTAATAAAATCAACACATGGATAACAAAATACTCTCATAATCCCGATAATATTATCCTAGCAGGAGATTTCAATTGTAACCTCGAAAAGACTGATGATCAAAGTGTTAATGTTTTTAAAAAACTTATTAAGGATAACAATTTAAAAGATCTTTGGATTGACATACGACCACAGGATACAGGATATACCTGGTGTGATGACAATAATATACCGACAAGTAGAATCGACTATTTTCTTATATCAAAATCTTTCGTCTTTCAAGCTCAAAATATAATACTTAGAAAAATACCTGGATCACATTCCGGAAAGACAAGAATGTCCGATCACAAATGCATAAAAGCTATTTTTGATATTAACATAAATTTCAGAGGACCAGGATACTGGAAATTTAACACCTCATTATTAGAGGATACCACCTTTGTCACGGAAATGAAACAAATCATTAAAGACTTTGACTCAAATGAAAATACACAACTAGTATGGGAATCACTACAAATCAAAATAAAAAAACTACTCTCAACATTATAGTAAAAGTATAAGTAAATCTCGTAAAAGACAAATTAGTTATTTAGAAAATGAAATATCGGCAATCGAAAAATCAGATTCGAATGACATTGATATGAATAAAAAACGAAAATTAGAATCAGAATTACAAGAATTAATAAATAAGAAAGCCAAAGGTGCTCAAATTAGATCCCGTGCAAAATGGATCGATAAAGGAGAAACAAATTCGTCCTTCTTTTTTAACCTAGAATCTTCTCATCAAAAAAATAACATTATTAAACGTATTGAATTTAACGAAAATATTATTACCAACTGTAATGATATCATGGGTAAGATGTGTGATTTTTACACAAATCTATACAAATCATTAAATATTGACAACAGTAATATTGAATCTTACTTAGATACTACAAATATATCTCAAATAGTAAACGATGAACAAAAAATAGAATTAGACAAATTTCCATCAATAAAAGAAAGTGACGAAGCAGTCAAAAAGCTAAAACCCAATAAATCACCGGGCCTAGATGGTCTACCAGGAGAATTTTACCAAACGTTCTGGAATGAATTAAAGCCATATTTTTATGATAGCTTAACACAGACCTTCGATCAAAAGCGCATGACATTCTCTCAGCGTTTAGCGTTAATCACGCTTATCCATAAAAAGGGAGATAAATCAAATTTGGCAAACTATCGTCCTATAAGTCTCACAAACACTGATTATAAAATATTAGCCATTGTATTAGCCAACAGACTGCAAAAAATAATAGATCAACTTATAAGCAAACATCAATCAGCTTATATAAAAGGAAGATATATAGGAACAAATGCTAGAACTATTATCGATATATTTGAATATTGCGAGAGAAAAAAAATTACCATGGTATTTTACTCTTTTTAGATTTTCAAAAAGTATTTGATTCAGTTGAATGGAACTTTATTTTTCAAACCTTGAAGCGATTTAATTTTGGGGAAAACTTTTTGCAATGGATTTCAATTCTATACAAAGAACCAATCTTTAAATTGAAAAATGATGGATGGATTTCTAAAACATGTAATATGGAACGGGGCATAAGACAAGGATGCCCAATATCATCGATGATTTTCCTCTTTGTAGCAGAAATCTTATCAATTAAAATAATGCCTGACCCTAATATTAAAGATTTTAAAACTTCTAGAATGTCAAAGAACATAAAATTGATTCAACATGCTGATGATGCCACTCTAGCACTTCACGATAAAATATCACTAGAACTAGCAATCACTTGCATCAAAGAATTCGGACATGTATCTGGATTAACTCTAAATATTAACAAAACTGAATGCATACTACTTGGCAATCTTAAAGACACTGACCATAATCTACACGGAATAAAGGTCAATAATGACTGTATCAAAGTATTGGGAATTTATGTAGGCCACAATATACAAAAGTGCGCACAAAACAACTGGGGTAACAAAGTTAAGGAACGGTTATTCGAATCATGGAAAAAAAGAAAATTAACTATTTTTGGTAAAACATGCATTGTAAACAATCTAGCTGTATCAAAATTAATATATAATTTTTCACTCTTACCATATCCTAGTGTCGATATAATTAAAGATATCAACAAAATTATTTTCAATTTTATTTGGAACAAAAGAGACAGAATAAAACGAAGGACCTTAATAGGAGCCACTGAACAGGGTGGTATTGGGATTGTAGACATCGAGTCAAAGGCAAAAGCAATAAAATGTTCATGGATCTCCAAATTAGTATCGGACGAACAAGATAATATGAAAAGTTTCCTTGAAAATTTTAGAATCAATAAACACGATATATTGTACATGTTACACACAAATAAATTAGCAACAAAAAATCATGCCAAACTAAAGCGTCTACCAATATTCTATCAAGAAATTTTTAAAGCATTTAGTGAATCTAAGAATTCAATGGAAACAGATAAAATGACTACATCCGATTTCTTGAGACAGTCTCTATGGGGTAATCAGATTTTTCAATACAAAAATAGAGCGTTCTTTTTTGAAAATTGGTATGATGCGGGAATTTTGTACGTCAAAGACATTGTAAATGAAAATGGTATAAAACCAATCGAATACTTTTCAAATAAACTTTCGATAAAAAACAACATATATTGTGAGTACTTTATATTAAAAAACGTATTCAGTAAATACATGCGCAAGTTTGATTTTAGTTTTTCTAAATACATAAATATCAAACATGATCTATACTTCCTTTTTCATGATAAGCACTATTCTTCCATAAGAGATAAAAAATGCAAATTCTACTACACGATTTTTAAAAACATAAAATTTTTGAAGCCATGCTACGTTCACAAATTGAAGCAAGAGTTCAACATTGAAGACTCATGTGTCTCAAGTATATACTTTTCAAAAATTATCAAAATTTTCGACAAAAAAATTGCAGATTTTAACTATAGATTACTGAACAGTTTGTTAAATAATAGAAACTATCTTAGCAAATGGAAAAACATTTCTAATTTATGCCCCCATTGCAAGGAATGCGTCGAAACAAATAAACACCTATTATATGAATGTCAAAATGTTCAAAGGATATGGAAGATAGTAAAGGAACTCGTAAAATTTGAAATATCATGGAAGACAATTGTTATAGGATTTTATAATGAAACAAATGAAAAAACTATTCTACTAAATAATCTTATATCGTTCATAGCTCTTAGAATCTATAAATACAAAATGTGGAGCCGTATTGAAGAAACTATTGAATCTTCTAATAAAATTTCAAGTCATGTTAAAAACTCCTTAAATACCTTTTACTTCGCTTTAAAAAGATCTCAATACAAACAATGAAAATTGGATATATTTAAGAAAATTGAAGAACGACTGTAATTTTTTCTCTTTTGTCTCTATCTGAAAAACTTAAAATAACTTATGTAATTACGCGTGTGCATGCATATATGCATGTATGTATATACACATTGTATACAAAGGCCTATATGTGCATGTAATTGTATGTATATGTGTGTTTATGTGAATATATGTACTCTTCTTATGAAATATGTCAGCCACTATGCGGAAGGTCCTGTCCTTCGATAGAGCCGCCTAATGAGTCAAATATGAACTGTTGTGTATGTAGACTCATTGTGGCGACACGGCGTATATATATCCTTTCCTTTTATCTATTGAAATATGATTAATTCTCTGATGATCACAATATTTATTACATATAGGCCTGTACATTTATTAAACCCTTTTTTTTTCATTGTAATTTCATGTATTTTTTTCCCCCCAATAATTATACATCCTGCGTGATGTATTAGGCACACAACTTTGTATTAGATGGAGCTTAGTCGGGGCCCCATCCCCGGCAGCTGCCATATATTACTAAGACAATTTATGAAATGTTATATTTGTTATAGATTAGGTCTGGGAAATAAACTTATGAAATTAAAAAAAAAAAAAAGTTGCTGAGCAATAATACGCTCGATAACCTTGCTGAGAAACGGGATATTTGAAACTGGTCTGTAGTTACTGAACGTATTTACGTCGAGTCCAGTCTTTTTCAGACGTGGTGTGACAAATGCACGTTTCAGTTTATCCAGAAAGTTCTCAGTTACGAGTGATGTATTCACAAGGTCAGTTATGATCAGCAGCACTGCAGCGAGAACAGTGGCATCTGATGAGGAGGTCTTACTAGAACAGCTTTTGATGATTTTGCCAACTTCTTCCTGCGTCTGGATTTTGAATGTGCCAAATCCAGGCACTGTGTTGTTCCGTTCTGGACAAGCTGTATTTTCAAGAAGATCTGAACTACCAAGACCCTGTTTGATCTTCTGAACTTTGTTGTGAAAGAACTGCACGAACTCGTCGGCTAGGGTCTTGTTACTGGTTGACGATGGTAGGGGAATTCCTACATTATACCCCGTGAGGATCCGGGTTGTTAGAATAGATCCTCAGCACCCATAGCTTGTCGTAAATGGGGCGGTCCTACCGATGTGGCACGTTAAAGATCCCTCCCTGCTCAAAGGCCCTGAGCGCCGAGCATAGGCCTAAATTTTGCAGCCCTTCACCGGCAATGGTGACATCTTCATTTCAGTGAAAAATTCTCGAGCGGGACGTAAAACAATATATATAATCAATCAATGATCCTGCATTATAATTCAGTAAACTGCCGACAACTCTGAAAGTCTCTACTATCAGCTGTGGTAAGTTTTTCATGGTAATAGCGGGACTTGGCGGTGCTGATCATATGCACCACGACTCGAGTGTGCCCCGCAAGCTATCGATGTACCTCCAGGCCAGAGCTCTTGATCTTGCAGTCTTAACTCCGTTGTCTGGCTTTATGGATCGAGTCATTGTACCATGGTTTCAGGGAATCGCCTTTGATGGTTATTGTTCGAAGGGGTGATATGTTGTCTAGAACATCTGTAGTTCTGGAGTCGAGATCTAATAGCAAATCGTTGACATTGCTCCTCTCTAAGATTGAAGACAGTGATTCCTCTAGTTGTTTTGATAATATTTCTAGAAATGCGCTTCAAAGGTTTTGTTAGTTGAGTTTTGTTTGCAAGGTGTCGTGAGCAGGTATGGAGCTGGCATGTAACAGCATAATGATCTGATATTCCTATATCTTTCACGGAAATTGAGTTTACTAGTGGGTACAAAGTGTCATCTCTCGTAAATACTAGGTCGAGAGTATGTCCAGCTTTGTGAGTTGGGACATCAACATGTTGTTTGAGGTCTAAGGCAGCCTCTATATTTTTCATTTGTATGGTGCTTGGTATGTCGAGGTTGTCATAGTGGATGTTCATATCACCAAGGATGCACAGTCGGGATGGAGTAATGGTGCATAGGTGTGACAAGAACTGTTCCCATTCGTTGAGAAATTGAGTACTTGTGAGGCAATTTTGTCGCGGCGGAGGACGATACACAAGGACCAGGGTGACAAGATGACTGCCATTTAGCCTGATCATACATATTTCAAATGTGATGTCAGTGTTGGCCCTGATTACAAAACCAACCCCGCCCCCTCTAGTTCCTTTGGATATTGGTCTTGGAACACCAATGTATTTGTACCCGGTAGGAAAGAGGTCGTTTATATGACAAGCATATCCTTCGCGCAATCAGGTTTCGGTGATAGCCAAGATATCGACACAATTTTCAGTGATATGTTCAGAGAGGTATACAGCTTTCTTTACCACAGATCTTGCATTGATCAGTTGCAAACTGATAAGATTATCTGCGATGTTCTTGTACTTGGTTTGATAGGTATATGCACAAGGTTATGTTCATTTACTCCAAATTGTCTTAGGTCTGTACCGCCCGACACACACTGTTTTGATATGTCTAATAAACCTGCGTCCAGCTTTTGTTCATCTTCTAACGTGAGCATTTTCACCATAACCTATCAAGGGTAGGCCGATCGATCTCATTCTCTTACACATATGTGTCGTTGCGCTACTCTCCGCATTTAGGGGGGGGGGGGGGGGGGGCTCCGTGGCAGAGTGGTTAGAGCATCGGGCTCAAAATCACAAAGCCTCTCACCTCTGTCGGCGCGTGTTCGAATCTCGGCCGCGGCGTTATGTGAGCAAGTTTGCCAGTTTACTTGCGGAAGGTCGGTGGTCTCTTCCCAGGTACATTGTATCTCGGTTCTCTCCTCCACCAACAAAAACTGGACACCACCAGATAACTGAAAAATAGTTGAGTGTGGCGGAAAGCAATAACTAATCAATCAATCTCCGCATTTACCTCTGTCAACGCTTGAAAAGTAGTTCCATACCACATGACTATGATTCGATCACATGATCAAAACATGGCGAAAGCATGGCGACACCAGTAAAAGTTACTGCCGTGGACTGTTTTGTGTGTTCTGCTAGACAAACTCGATCCCATAAGCTAAAAGGGCGGAAACTCAAACAAGCTTATCCTTGATGTTAATAGACTCATCATACTTCTTCAACGCTTCGTTCACTCTGTTCACTGTTCCCTCCATTTTGACTAACATGTGATCATTTTGATTTTTTCCTTCGCGAAATAGTTCCCTGAAAACTTTGTGGATAAAATGTGTGCAAGAGATTATTTACATCAACTAAATTATCATTTATAGTCTTTATTGATAATTACAATAATGAAGGATTTTAAATGTCCATAGATTCACTGTTTAAAACTTTGCCAAGAATCTTGACAAAAAACATTTTCAAGCGTTGACAGAGGTGAATGTGGAGAGTAGGCAGCGACACCTATGTGTAAGAGAATGATTCAATTTTTCATAACACATTTTCTGGTCGACTTAATAATAAGATATAAGATAGAATGAAATCAAATCGTACGACATGTAAATACCGAATACGAAATTTCATAGAATGGCTTGATAAAATAGTACGAAACAAAATAAAATTAATTCGTTCAAGGAAAAGGGGCGGTAAAGTCACGCATCAGTGAGCACTATGCCTAAAATTATTAACTAAATTTTTTATAAGATGCAGGGGGTTTTATTTGTTTGTTTGTTTTTTGGTTTTTTTTTTACACAAAATATATCCGTCATTGTATCAAAGAACTCACACAGTAAAACCTAGACAATTCTTAAAACTGAATTTTTCGTAATTAAAGAAAAATCAAGTTAAACAGGCAGAGGTGGAGCAGCCATGTCATAGCGTTAACACGTCTCACAAAATTAGGAAACCCCTACCTTAAACCCAGAGTTATATACCGTTTGTGGCGAATTTTTGCGCAGTGTAACATTTAAATCACAAAGTACAAATGTCAATGTGTTAAATCAAGAAAATTTTAACATGAAACAAGAAAATTTATTTTTCTAGATATATAGGGAACAGTTATCATAATAGTTATTTCACTTCATCCTTTAGAATTTTGATTGTGTTTGCGAAATTTGCTAACGTAACCAATAGCATTCAGCATTTTACAAGGTACATCTGTTAAGCCTAAAAGATTAGATGAAGAAACATACATAATCATAGCGTGATACATGACTGTAATAACCTGATGTTTTCATTTACTTCCATCACACCGGGGGGGGGGGGGGGGGGGGATTAGGTGCAATCGTACGAACGTGTCTAACACAGCCGTTTATTTCGAGATCTACGCGTCAATTACCCAACATGTAAGAGATATTGATTAAGTGTTATATAACATGACGTAAACGGAGAACGCTTAGAACGTGCCTAGACTGTCATTTCATTCCTAATCGCCTCAGCATTCATTACTGAATCTATTTTGACAGAAACAAGAATTAGAATTATCATTGAAATCAATTCCACGTCTCTAAGTACAATCAATAAGCATTAATCGGATAGTTTCCTATTTTCCTAAATCTAGAAAAAGCTTTCTTTAAAATAAAAATGTTGTGAAGGTATTTCTGTGTCATACTGGGAGTTATTGATGTAATCGCATTAGCAGGCACATAGCATTGTTTATAACGGGGGTGGGGGCAGGCAACGGGAGAAGTTGACTTCACTATGGTCAAAAGTTCTTGACAAGCAATTTGAAGGGAAAAAAACATCCATAAATAGTTTGGTTTTTGTCTCATCTCCAATATCCTATCATTTGTGTGTGTGTGTGGGGGGGGGGGGGGAGGGGGGGTCCGCCAGTGCTGTGGAAGTGAAATTAGCTGACTTTGCATGTAAAAATAAAAGAAAATGAACCTTATCAAGAAAAGAAAAGTGGTGGTTAACATCCCATTCCGTTTCTACATGCCTGGTAGCAACATTCTTTTCTTACTTTTTCAGCATTACATATATATACAGGGACATGGAGAGGGCTTATATAGGCAATGTCTGCTGTCCAATCCATTTATATAAAATATTGTTTAAATAAATGGACATGAAGAATATAATTTAACTGTTCTGTACTTTAAAAAAAATTACACACGGGAAAAAACCAAAAAGCAACAAGAAGAAAGAAAGAAAAGAAAAGAAAGAAACAGAAATAAAAAAACCCCATCAAATTAATAAAAAACATATAAAAATCAAAACAAAGAAAAACAGAGTAACGTGTATATAGAACCGATAGAAACTTGTCCCATGGATTGTACAGACACACACTCATCTTCTTTGAGAGAATTGTATGTCATCATGATTGCATTTTTTTTTCACATCAAGTTCCCCGATTTTTTAAGTGTCGATGAGAATATTTTATTCAGTAAATGACATATGAAATTGCTTCGTGTCGTAATTATCAGTGATGAAACTGTGTTTATTGATTTTATTCAAGTTCATTTCATTTATTGAATCAAAATCACGTATCTCGTACAGGACGTAGTATAGAATACTGTGATTTACAGCACATTCATAAGAGGAAATATACTGTAATTTACAGTTTATTCATAGCAGGAAACATACTTTAATTTACAGTAAATAAATAAATGTATAATACCATATTTATATAGCACCCTTTTTATACATTTGTATGCTCAAAGGTGCTTTACAATACATAAAACAATTAAATAAAACATCGAAATAAAATGATATAAACATAAGATACAATACATAGCCTAAATAAGTACATGTATAAAACATCAGTTTCAGGGCATATTAAAGAACATTAATAACAAGAGATATATTGTACTTTACAGTACATTCATAACAGGAAATATACTGTATTTTACAGTACGCTAATAACACTATACACGGGAGAACTGACTGCAACATAAAATAAAATCGGATATGCATAACTTAAAAATAAAACACTAGAACTGGGACGCATCGCCACAAAATCTGAATAATAGTTATGTTTTTCGCTTAAATAAAAAAGTATTTATATCCCTGTTTTAACCCATATCTGATAAAAGTTTACACTGTTCAAAGCATAATTATGATGTTATTCATATTCCTATTTTGATTGCCATTTTTCACTTTGTCCCTCAGCAGGTGTGTTACTATTCGTGTACTACCCATGACACGTTCAAACAAATCTCACGCATATTAACGTGGGGCTTTGAATGGTATGTGTTTGGTGTGTTAACAGGACAACGGACGCCATAGGGTTGTCACTCCCTATATAACGACCACAGGGCGCGAGTATGTCGTTTATTCCCCGAGAAGCTTGAAGTAAAGCGCATCGAATACCATCCGCAAAAATGGTTGGCGAGACGGGCATAATTGATCTCTCCAACAGAGATCCAAATGGTCTCAATTCCCATCTATGGGTAAGATTTCTCTACTGTGGGACTGTACTTTGTCATATTGTATTTTTTTATTCCCTGATTGGGTGTCAATGAAAAATTATTTAAAAACATACAATACTGTCTGTTTTTTGGTTTTTTTTTTACATTTACACCCACGCAGATTGAAATTTAATTTAGATTTGATATTGATTTTAAAAAAATCTGATCTATTATGTGGAAAAATTGTAATTATCATATAAGATAAATATAAATTCTGTTTATTATAGAGATACGTTTTATCTATTAAAGGGGTGATATTTATAGCAGCTTGGCTGGAGAAGTGGGATTCTCTCTCTCTCTCTCTCTCTCTCTCTCTCTCTCTCTCTCTCTCTCTCTCTCTCTATATATATATATATATATATATATATATATATATATGAGTTTGCGAGATTGTGATGGAGAATTCGACGAGAGAAGTATTCTTGAGTGTGAAAAGTTATAATTAAGTACTCAAGCTATTTCTAGAAATATAACTCCGGTGCTTCATGATCAGAAACTAAATGCATTTATATATCTAAAGTCAAGGGTAATAAATCTAAATAAATATGAAATATTTGAGGAACTCATAAGGAGATGAGTGTAACCGTACAATGGCAGTTCGCTCTTTTTAAGACTTCGTTTCACCTTTTTTTTTTTTTTTTGAAATACGGAAGAGCATATGCATGTATGATGCAATGATTTATCGTTTTATCAAACAATTAGTTGTTGTTGAATTAATCATTTGTTTATATATAGTATCTGAATATCACACTTTTGACACGAAGTATTGTACATATTTGCCGTAGTTTGATTTTCGTTTTGTTTAAAACACACCATCTAAATATTGTTTTACTCGAAATTGCACGTGCAGTTGCTGAAGGCATTTGGCGGCACACAATTAAAAAAACTTATCAACCAAAGCAAGCATTAAATTTAGCCGAAATCACTTGATACAATAGACTAATTTGCAAGCATAAAGGATTCTATGAATTAAATATAATGAATATTATGTCAAGCAAACTATTTAAAAACTTTCACGTTTTTATATCGAAGTTTATTTTATCCCTTCAGTCAATGCTTCAATGTAATTCATTCTGGTAGATTAAATTTATTGTTTACATTTTAGACATAGTAATTATATTGCAGATAATATTCCATTGCCATAAAGTAGCTTTCATCGCCAAACCAAAAAGAAAGGCTCATTCGTAGATTATATCTAATTGCATTTCATAAAATGGCTAATTGCTGTAATTATTTTGCTATTTGCATTTTAATAAGTATACTAGACATCTTTCTTTTTTAAACTTTGCTTTGCATTAGCCTTCTGTAAGTCATTTCAAAGAAAGAATAATATCAGTATTCATATATTTACATTTCCAATGTTTTCGCTTTTGATAGCTGTACAGATTGTAATGATGGCCATTTCTTCATGTATGCTTTACAGTTGCAAACAATGCGTATATCAATCTTGCAATCGGAACATCACTCGGCCTTTTCCGGAGAAAAAAAAAACTTCGGACGTATTAGCAGGAATGCACATTGATTTGATGGGTTTCGGTGAATCGGTTCCGCTTAACTACACAAAGCGATATGGAATAGATATAAAAGAATGATTTATATCAATACGTGTTGTCTTTTTGTTGAATTTATAATAAAATATTTTGCTTTTCATATCCAAACAGAAAGTTCAGACCCCAAAAGTAAATCTATTTTATTGAAATTGTAACCACGTGTCTTTGTTTACATTTGTACACGTGGAAATGAAACACGTTTTTTCTTTGATCGCGTCAATTAGTCACACGCCGTCTATTTCGAGTTGGGCCTGCTAATTTTTGATATTGTCTAACATTTCATCTACACCAACTTTTACATTTTTCCTCACCATATCTACATTTGAAATGGTAAAATTTGTTGAAAACCTAGTAACAATGCCCGTATATTCTACTCCACTCAGACGGCGAAAAGTCTCCGATTGTATCTTTCATTTTTTTTTCCTGAGGCAGCTCTTGTTCCCACTATTTTCAATAAATCCCGCTTTTCCTCTAAACAATATGTACCTTTTCCATTCTGTCGACATATTATGATCATGTGATTTAATTGTGACAACGTGACCTAGAAATAGTCCGTATAAATGGCTACCTATTACGTCCGAGGTTTTTTCTCCGGAAAACGCCGAGTGATGTTCCGATTGATTAATCTTATGCAAACATATAATCAATTAATAAATTATTTTCAATGCATCAACAAATGCATGCAATTAAAGACGTAATATACATCCCTTAAAATCCGACCTGATTTTTTTTTACTAACGGCAGCTACGAGTATTAAAACACGTTAGTTAAATGCACTTGGTTTGTACAAGTCTAGCTGAACGAAACAACAATGTTTTGCCTATTACATATATGCGTAAGATTATTTATCATATTTTAAAATTAAACATTAAAGTTTTATAAAGGTATCTTAGCTACCTTTTCAATGACTTAGATATTCGTTCTTGTAAGATACAATGGTAAAACGATTCTTAAAAACTACTCTTTTAAGGTAACTCCATATTCGCATTTTTATCATATAAATGTAGACAAAGTGTATTTTTTCCACTTTATTAGAGCTAAAACAAATAAATTATTAAATAAAATATATAGCTCATTGCCCTTTTAAAATGCGAGACATATATATTTAGAACCATATATCAACTTCAGGAAATTGCAATCTTCCTTAACCAACATAATCAAAATTTCATAAAAAGTGGTTATAACAATATAATAGTATACAAAACAATTTCTCACGAAACTGTTTCTTTAAAAAATGCAAAATGTCTCTGAAAACAAATACAGGAAATTTATCGCTTTTTAATGAAAACCATAGAAAACAAAGTTCATGCCATGTGTTTTGAACCATGTCATTGATTATTCATATTATATAATTTAACTTTTTGAAACATTTTATGTAAACTTAACAGAATTTTTAAACAATACCTATTAAAATTACTCCAACAAAATGTTCCTGTCATTCATAAATCTAAACCAATCATTGATTTTGCAAAATTGTATGATGTCACAGGAGAGTGGAGCTATTATGAGTATTAAACACCCACTAGAACCACGTACATTACTCGCAACATTTCTAGTATTGCAATGCAGCCCCAAAAGACTTTTAACCTCACGTTTGCAATATGAATTTATCTTAATGTTTGAAATAGTTCGGCTTCAAAGTCTCCTTGTTCGCAGTGAATTGATTTGCAATATTTTTTTTTTTCAACTTTTACGAGGAATATCATTTTCATTCTATGTTGAAAATCAGTCTTGAAATTGGTGTAATAGAATAGCACTTTATTTATCTTCAATACCAGACGCTATTCTTCAATGACGTCATCGGAGAACCGGATGGGACCCACAGTATCGACTGCGTCTTCAAGCTGTCCAACACGTGCTTTGAGGTATGGAAGGGCCTGTGCTACAAGCTTCTCACCTTGTGCTGCGGTTGCTGCATAGCAATGAATTTGGGTTGTGAATTTGCGTACATCGCATTCACTCATATTTGGTGCATAACACCTTGCTTCAAGCGCTGTGAAATTAACTGTGGAATTTATCAACGCATGTACACAATGTTCATTAACTGCTTTTTTACACCATGTTACGAGTCCATAGGAGGCATTTTCCATCATTTTAAGAGATGATAAAATGAACTATTCCTCATCTAAAGAGCTGTGCTTACACCAATGTCGTAATACAATGATTTTACGTAATGTGTCATAATTTCGTTTACATGTATGTAATTCATTATAATAATATGCAGGGGCGGATCGATAGACCTTTCAAAATGGGGGTTGCGACCCAAACTGCACTCCCCCATTCAAACATGTTAATTGGTGAAAATATAATGGTATAAATGAAAATATTTGTTAAAAGCTGTTCATCCAAATTGGGAGTGGGGGTGCAAGAGTGTGGGTACCCCATCTCAAGATCTGCCTATACAGTGATATATAATTTTTTGTCAAATTAAATCTTTTTTAAACAAAGCAATCTTGAAGTTTTTAATATATACAAGTTGTACCAATCAAACATGTGTATAATCATGTTGTAAGCGACCATAAACAAATACATACAGCAAATTCGTCTTTAGTTTAAATGATATACTGTATAGCAGAATGGGGAATGAACAATATGCTTATCCAAACGCTCGGCATTTAGAAGTGAGAATCACGGGTCTTTCGGATATGACCTTTAAAACGGAGGTCCCGTGTCACGGTAGGCGTTGGCACGTTAAAGAACCATCACTGCTACGGCCCTGAGCGCTAAGCATAGGTTTAAATTTGTGGTACTTCACCTACAGCTGGTGACGTCTCAATATGAGTGAAAAATTCTCGACGGGACGTAAAACAAACAATCAATATATTAGACTTCTCCTTTAAAAGATAAGGCCACGATAATGAAATACAAAAAGTATGTCAAAGTAATGACACACATGTGCAGGATCTTTACGAATTAAACGCAGAAAATTAGACTAGAAATGAAGATATGAGTTAGCAGGAGTGACGAAAACGATCAGAAGCTGACACAGTAGTTTCATGTCCTGTAATGTGATCAATTTGTAATTAATGTCCTGACATATTCATAAATTTGTATTTAATGTCCTGTCATGTGATAAGTTTGTATTTAATGTCCTGTCACGTGATACGTTTGTATTTAATGTCTTGTCATGTTACAAGCTTATATTTAATACCCTGTCCTGTGAACAGTTGTATTTAAAGCCCCATTATGTGAACATTCTTTATTTAATGTCCCATCATGTGAACATTCTTTATTTGATATCCTGTCATGTAAACGGCTTGTGTTTAATGTATTGTCATGTGAACAGTTGTTTGTTTAGGTCCTGTTATGTGAGAAATGTGTATTTAATATTCTGTCATGTGAACAGTTTTTATTTAATGTCCCATCATGTGAACAGTCTTTATTTGATATCCTGTCATGTGAACGGCTTGTATTTAATGTCCTTTAATATGAACAACTTGCATTTAATGGCTATTCAATAAATATGCATTGATATCATTACATCCATAGCACATTGCTGTAACACAATTTAAAAAAACCGGAGAAATCACATTCCTTTATTGGCACGCTCAGCTACAGTGCACATAGTCCTGCATTTGTGCGCACTAGGTATGCATTCATTATACAACAAGTATACCCTTTTTTTAACAAAGCTTGCTGTCTTTAAGAACTATCTTATACAGTAAACTTACATAAATGTATTATATATGTATGCGTTATGTATTTATATCATTTTTTTTCTCCAAATGATCACATAATCAAGCGTTTCTAAAATGGTAAATCCCATATAAGGTACAGTTTCTAGAAATACCTGCTAGAGGTACTTTTTCTTTTATGACCTTGAAGTAGACATTGTACTTATACTAAAATAAAACGCATTGTTTCTCCTTAATCTCAAGGACACTATGGACAGCAGAAGCACTGTGTGATACATATTTTTCACACGGTAAGAAACAAAGAACAGTAATAGCTCAGTCTCTTCCCAGAGTTATCGATCCTTACACGCACAAACAATGTGCATGTAGGTTGCATCACTCTGTTTATCTGGAGGCTCACGTCGAATCAAGGCCGAAAGAAAATAATTCCTGAAACTTTGTAATATGGGAATTTCCTTAAGAGGTTGGCTCTCCAATTTTTGTCAGATGTAAATTCAAGTATGGTGTTTGATATTTTGTGAATAAAAAAGACCAAAGAAGATTTAAATATTTTCTTGAATTTTTTGTTGTAAATGTGAGTGATTTGACTTTTGACCAGCTGATTTAGCATCAGGAACGATAACTCTGGGTAGAAAATGAGAGTATTAAGAACGATAACTCTGGGTAAAAAAATGAGAGTATTAGGAACGATAACTCTGGGTAAAAAATGAGAGTATTAGGAACGATAACTCTGGGTAGCGATTGTAAATACCGTTGCATTGCCCAAATTTTCTCGAGAAGAGTTTTAAGTTCTGCATGTAAAAAAAAAACAAAACTATTTCTGTTATTATTAAATTATAGAAACGTTTTTGATCGTTGTTATATATAAGATTACAATGTCAGTGTCATTACATTGCAATTTTCATCTCTTCGTTATCTCTCTTTTTCAAAGGGACTGATTCACGATTTCCCCCAAAATTTTGTTTTTCACTATTAATGATCAAAATATCCTGCCTAATTTGTTTAGAAGGTTTAACAAACAAAAAAAAAACAAAAAAAAACAAAAAAAAAAAAACGAACAAAAAACCCCAAAAAACCAAAAAAAAAACAAAACAAAAAAGAATTAAGGATATACATTATTACAGAAGCTCGTTGTAGGTTGTTTATTTGTTTTGTAAAGAAAGATTAAAGTATGTAATTGTTTACAAATCTTTCAAAATAAATGGATATAAGAAAATAGACGGTACAAATTTCGATGCATCAGATGCGGATTTCGACAAATAATGTCTCTTCGGTGATGCTCAAGTCAAAAATGGTGGAAATCCGAAATAAGAACAATCTTGGAAGAGCTGAAAGAACCAAAAATACCAAATAGTGGAGTCAAATCCGTCAAAGGATCAGAGCTATGCACGAGGGAGGTAATCCTTAAATTTGAAATGAATTTCTTAATTTTATCACAGCATATTTTTATCCATAATTCGTGCTAGTACCGAAATACTATATCGATCCAAGTTTATGATATATATCACTTTTCAAGTATTCTTTCTGATAGGCAAATTTTGTCATTTAAACGTTAAAATTTGTGACTGTGCAATATTACGATGCTTACAATTACAATATTAACATTTCACTGTTTTGTAAGCATAAAAAGGCTCGAGTCCAGAGTTAAGTCCAAAATATAGCTCATATCCTTGTATTCAGAAATTTCAAACTTTGGCTGTCAAGATTAAATGCGTTATTTTTACAATGCTTAGCAACAAATATGAAAAATACTTTCTTCAAAAAATGTAAACCAGTCCCTTTAAAATTGAATAATCGTTAATTGTTAAGTCGTATGTAAATTAAATCACCAAGAAATTATCTCCCTTACGTTAAAAAGAATTTCATCCAATGAAATAAATTTGAATTTTCACATCATGCATTTTCTACCAATCACAAAGGAGAAGACGTGTGTTGTCCTGAAGACTGTAAAATACTTCAACTATATAGACCGTCCTCCAAGGAAGACGGTAATCGCATCGAGATTCATTTACTTCGTCTGCTCTTTGTGTTCTGGAATCCATAAAAGTTCAGCTCCATATATCTTGATCACGACTCTTTGAAACTAAATATTTACCTTGGTGACGACCGTGAAACCATCTTTCATTTTAGCATTAATCACAAATCTTTGCCTGAAAATTCAATGGAAAAACATAACATGGAAATTGAAATCTTTAAAATGCATTGGCGTATGCCGTGCCTGCTGTAATGACATTACGTTGCTGTTCGATCAAATAATAGAAAATCCCACGTAAGCACAGCACAACCTTACTTCATTTGATGCCTCTAGAATCTTGGATATCTAACAACCTTACAAAATGCTGGGATAACGTTGGGTTTTCTATTGTACTGTAAATACATGAAATGCACCGATATAAATTAAGTGTGAAGGGTTTAAAAGTATGGGTAATGTTTTTGCATTGAAATTTTAAGCAGAGATTTGGGATCAAATAGATATATTACTAAAAGTTGGTTTCGTGTTGAAATATTGTGGTAAATGTTTAATTTTAGCAATATCAAAACATTTACAAATATATTTACAAAATTCAATAGCTATTTTTGGGGGTCTCAATAATATTCTCCTCAATCTGTATAATTTAAATAGAATTATCTTTCTTTGATCTCTACCAATAACTGGTCTCCTTGCCTGCTCCTATCGTTGACAAACGAACTTTATTCATCAATATTTGTATTTCCAATCATCTTTACCTATTGTAATGATAACATGTCCTCATGTCCTGTAGTTATGAACAATGCTTGTAGTGAAGCATCACGGTTCGTGACCTCGTGTATTTTCAAAACTAAAATTTATTTCTTAAATATATTCAAAGTTAATTATATTTACTTCATAATTCGATCTGGAGGTGGTTGTACATTTTAGTAGCGGTGAATTGTCGTGAAAATGTAAAACGTACCGATGAACTTCCACGACCTCCTTCCATGTTGATTTGTGATTTTAAGGATTGAAGGACTGTGTTATATTTTCAAGTATATGATGACGATTGAGAAGTTACTCCCCCTCCACCTTTCACACACACACAAACACACACACACAGAAACACACATAGATACACACATACAAACAAACACACACATACACACATATACACACCCACAAACACACCCACAAACAAACACATACAAACACACACACAAACAAACACACACAAACACACAAATACACCCACAAACAAACATACCCACAAACAAATACACACATACACAAACACACACACAGACACATATTCAAAAGCGAAGCTACATGCCTGGATCATGTATATCGATTAATAGATCTTTAAATCAAACTGTTTCAAATATTTAAAACGTTTTCGCTCTATGGAATTCATATAGATCTTCATTTCCTAGCTACACTTAACAACCATAGAGGAAAGCCGACGACATACAAGTACACAATGGATTGTCTCTTTTTTCCCCATTACATGAATAAATTTCATTGGCTGTCATATGTTACTGGCTGTGTAAAAGGATCTCTAGGATTGATAGACTTGATTCTCCACAAAGATACAGCGGAAGTTTAATTCTTCAATTTCTTTTCTTTTTTTTAATAAAGTAGAAAACATTTAGACAGCTATCATTACTAGCTGCTCTTGTAACCCTCGGGTTACGCATTTAGGTTTTTACTTCCAAAGTGCTTAACTACCAAAGTCGCGCCTGCGCACTTCAAACGGAGTAATCGCACAGTCGTGTAATCATTCATCTACTATACAGAGTACGTTCAAAAGTATTTGGCACCCTGCCTAAAAAGATACGCAGTGAGATACTACAGGCAACTGTTTGATTACTGTTTTAAACTGACCTACCGGCGTCTTAGCAACACGTCTTAAAATAAATAGCATATATGAGTAGGATTAAACTAGTGATATTAGAACATTGTCTGTTATACATTTATATAGATGTGTTTATGTGTAACATGACAGTGTTTAGAAAATAGCTTACAAAACACTAAAATAAAATTTTAAAAAAAGACACCCCCCCCCCCCCCAAAAAGTCATTCATCTATTTGATGATTTATTTCTCTATCCCACGTGTAGATAATTTCTTTGTGTGTTATATACACTTTTTCACTCCAAACATCTAAAATAGTAATAAATACGTAAATAACGATGAATGAATGGATTAGATATATATATATATATATATATATATATATATATATATATATATATATATATATATATATATATATACTATCCTGCAGTGTACGAATAGTACTCGTATTTACAATTATCTATTTATATCTTACCACTCTATCCCCATTACAATTGCAATTTAATTTGCTTACCGATGAAATCAATTAATGGCGAGTTTGCATAAGTCCCGGAGTGATTCTTACATGACTTCCCATTATTGACACTGAACAGACACGGCATGGACAAGCCCGCTGTCCTTAATCGTTTATAGCGGGACGTTTTAACCCATTTCCTTACTTTCTTCTTTTCTAATTGTTTGTGAATAAAACACACACATACAGAGAGAGCGAGAGAGACAAAGAGAGAGAGAGAGAGAGAAAAAGAGAGTGTATCTATCTATCTATACACACACACACACACACACACACACACACACACACACACACACACACACACACACACACACACACACACACACATATATATATATATATATATATATATATATATATATATATATATATACGTGTAATTATAAATTATAGTCGTACAGACGGAAGGAATTATAATAATTTTCATTCATCTGACAATTGTGCAGTACCTGTTAAGATTAATATTTCAAACAACACACGCGTATATTCGGTAGTTTCGTTCTTCACTATGAGTTTGGTCGAATTATATTTCTTAAAAACTAGTTATGAATATAGAATCACTTTCTTCCAGGGAGAGAAGCTGTAGAACTGTTATTTACGATAGTCATCAAACAGATTAAGTTTTTTGGCTTAGTTTTTAATTGTACCATAATTATAACAATAAAAACAAACACATCTAGATGAGTATCATTTTTAAAAAAAATGCTGAAACTATCATCTACAGTGTACCCCAGTATTGTACAGATGGTTTCCGAAACTTAAATATTCAGCTGCAGAATTGGTATATACATGTACATATATTTCAAACACACACACAAACACACACACACACACATACATACATACATACATATATATATATATATATATATATATATATATATATATATATATATATATATACAACACACACACACACACACACTAACACACGAGGGGGTTATAGTTTTCAGACACGATTTTGTATATTTCAAACGTTTTAAAGCGTTAGTAATACATGTACATATAAATCAACATAAAACTTAAGTTTGTTTCATTTTGCGGCTAGATTTCAAAATGATTAGAAAATATTGTTTGATCTGTGGTTTATTTTATCAAATTTGAAGCTCAACATAGTTCATGAGTAATTTCGAGAAAATTAATTTTCTAAAGGAAATAAAAAGTAAGACGCGAATTCCTAACGCTTATCGGTGTAAATAATTCGAATCGTTCTTTAATTGTCTATAGAAATTAAAACATATATATTTATATGTAATGAAAAATGTGTAGGTAAAATTCATTCCGATATTTTTTTTTAATTCAAATCATTCAGTAAGATCTTGTTTTTCCTTCTGCTTTACTTCTACGATCTGACCATTAGGATTAAATTTTCTATTTCTAACAACCCTTTTAAAAAACAATTCGAACATGCCTTTTCTAACGTCTTCCATTTCGTGTTGACCGAACGCTTTTGGGTTAGAGTAAACCGTACTTGTATGGATGACCATTGGACCATGCAGAGGAAAATTCTTGTTTTTGTTTGCTAAGGACAACACGTAAACAATTATAGTTCCACAAAACTCCCTGACCGTACTGGACACTCTCCAGTCAGCAGAGTCCGCAGCGCATATCAACGTTATATCATACTCGAACCGGTCCAACATGGTAGACAAAACTGGAGAAATCGACTTGTCTAACAGAGATCCAAACGGACTCAACAGCCACTTAGGGGTAAGAAATGTTTCCTAGTTACTATGTAATACAGCATTTTACTAATTTTCTATGCAATAAATATGACGGATATATATATATATATATATATATATATATATATATATATATATATATATATATATATATAACACAATTGCGTTTCCATTTATTTATTTATTTATTTATATTTACTAATGATATTTTTCTTTAACAAAAATAGACAAATTTTGTGTAATGCGTTTTTCAACAAAAATATGAATCAAAAAAAAAAAAAAAAAGCCGCAGTGTTGCAGAATATATATGTAATGTATACGAAGTCTGATATAACTTTTTTTAAGGTTAAGTATATTACAATGTTCATTAAAAAAAAACAACACATGGATATGAAGAGGTCTTCCAGAATTAGGCTGTTTATCGTTACCATGGAATCGTCGCGTTACGAAACACCAATCAATGGTGGATAGCGATGATCAGTTGTACACATAAAAGGATTACTTAGTCCAATAACTGGCAATGAAAGCATACTTAAACAGGTCCGAGGCTAGCATCTAATTAACTTCTTACATTGGTGCTAATTCTTTAGGGACGATCAATCTGTAAGAAATTTATAAAGATGCATTTTGTTTTATTTTTACTTTTCACATGCGAACACGATTTATTCACACACGAATAAAAATGTAACATCACATCGCTAACTTAGAATTTATTTGATATTGATTAATTCTGCTAATTATACTATTTATACTATTTCTTCTTTCCTTTAGACTCTACTTTTCAATGACGTCATCGGAGAACCGGATGGGACCCACAGTATCGACTGTGTCTTCAAGCTGTCCAACACGTGCTTTGAGTGCTGGAAGGGTCTGTGCTACAAGTTGCTGACCTTGTGTTGCGGTTGCTGCATAGCTATGGAGTGGGGTTGCGAATTTGCCTACATCGCATTCGCTCATATTTGGTTCATAACTCCTTGGTTCAAATGGTGTGAAATCAACTGCGGAGTTTGTCAACGTATCTACACCACGTGTATCAACTGTTGCTGCACTCCGTGCTACGAATCCATGGGTGGAATATTCCATCATTTCAAGAAATAAAGCCAAGCTAAATAAATTCTCCGCCATCGTTTCATTTTGAAAAGAGGCTGATGATGAACACCAGAAGGAAAGATAGACTTCGATTTTTTTTATACTTTTGCAAACTTGATTTTTGTCAACTGTGATAGAATTGTTACTACCATGAGTTTATGGTCGTGAGTTAATCAATGAATAAAGTTTTATAATTTATCTCTCGTTCAGCATGGTGGCACTTGAAATGTTCAAGAGCCGTGCATGAGTTGCCATACATACAGTACGTGTGTACGGTGGTGGATCTAAGATAGGATACGGGGTTGTACCGCTCCTGCATTTGGCTTTAATTCTTAACGAAACAAATGCTGCTTTGGAGTTCACATCCACTCTTCTAATGGCAGAAAAAACCACTATCGTTGATTTTACAATTATTCTGAAATTCTGCAGATGTGTTCCTGGAATATAATGAAATAATACTGATAATTTTTTTTAAGTTGCAAGCCTTTTATATTACGTTACTTTTTAAAATCTCTTTGTGGTAATTACTTCTCGTCAATTGTGAAAAGATGGCGACATTCTGACGTCATAATGGAATCTCTCACTCTTGCTAATTGTGAACCATGGGAATCTAATTACAGAAGAATTGTAGCTTTTTGGGGAAAAACTTGCACAGACCAGGGAGCTGCAGAAAAACTTTCAGTTTTGTTTTCTGTGATGAGTTGAGGTCTTGGATTACGGGTAATTGCATCGCCGTCTTATAATTTCAAAATAATAATTAATAATTAGAAAAAAAACAAAACACACACCAAAAAAAAAACAACAAAAAACAAAAAAAACAACCCCCCCCCCAAAAAAAACCACCAAAATCAAACGCCCTAATATACTTCCCCACAGTACTTGAATCCTAACATACATGTATACCTTCAAACAACCATTAAAGACCCATGTAACCCGAAAACGCAGATTCAAATGATTTCGTTTGTTGACGTGGCTGTTAGAGTGTAGCTTGCCATTCAAATCAAACTCCATTGATACCCATACTATCTATGTAACAATAATATCTATGTGAACTAATTTAACCACAGCTATCTTCTCGTTAAATATTTGGATGAAATCATCCCAGTTCGGTTAATGAACGATTGTTTCAACTGAACTAAATTCACGGCTTTCCTTAATCTGGTCCCCATCCGCTCCACTCCGTTTTTACACTTCACTATTGTAAATAGCGGGCCGGGATGGGTCACTACACCAGGCTTTCGCACATGTCATGTCCTAGGAGTACTTTTTCATCCCTAAGAGCTTATTTTACCTCTAGAGAAATTATGCGTAATTCATTTTACATTATTTATTCATTTTTATGATAAACAAAGATCAACACCTGCCTAGTATTGGAATTTGGAATGAATGAAACAATTGATGAGGTTCGAATTGCATAACTACTTCTTGCACACTGTAACATGGCAACGCCAACAAAAGAAAGAAATTGCAAAAGAAATGCATCTCCCCAACCGGTTCGTATTTATTTGAGGAACGCACTGAAATAACATGTATATGCAGACCACGTATATTATTATATACAGAAATTAAAATATAGATACATCTAAGAAATAAAATGTGTATATGAATGACATTTAAACCAAATCTGACCATTTCTTGAAGTCGTCCTACCTACAAACATATGTGGCCTGGTTGTCAATAGTGATCAATAAGCTCACCTATAAGACTTTAACTGATACGAGGGCGAGTCAATAAGTAACCAGCCTTTCTCTGATATAAGCCATATCTACTTCAACATTTTATTTATCTTATAGATTACTCATTGTACGGTCATTATACAAAATAATTAAACTGGTCACATATTATGAAAAATGAAGATATTTTAAGCTTTTATTACATGGATAATTATAGGCTTCCCCGATTCAGTGATAACATTTAGGATTGCATACTGTTAAAGTAGGTGGCCTATTGCTGACAAAACTCGTTGAGCAACACGAACTATTTCTGTAGTCAACGCATCCAAAACGTTTGACATAATAGGCAACACGGATATTACAGAAGAATCAAGTCGGCATTTGAAATATATTCAATGTATATAGAAATAAAATCAACTCAGTATAGTAAAGAAAATATCCTGAATATAATATAAACATGTGTCATTTAAAATAACAGAATTTTACTTATTTATTGAAATGGAGATTACCAATGAACAAGTGATAATAACGAACAGTGATCAATCTCATAAATCCCATAACAGATATTAATTTAAGAAAAGGGCAAACACAGACCCCTGGTCATATCAGAAGTGGGATCAGGTGCCAAAGAGGAGTAATTATCCCATGTTGAGCGGTTACACGCTGTGAGCCCTATATCTTGATAAGGTAAACAGAGTAATCTGTAGTCAAAATCTGCGTCCTAACAATTGGATGAAACGTGTCAGACGGTATTCGACCCAGTGATACTTGTGTAGCTTGTAATTCGATCATTATAACGAACACAGAATTGCGAAATGTTGACTTTAAACGAAACTGTTGAAACCCTTATATCAACTTATTTGTCAGTAGTCTGATTTGATCATGCGCAAAACATGCTCTCACGCATCGCATAATTTGAAAGACAAAAGAAAAAAAAAAGAAAATGAAAAGCAACAAAACTCGTATTTGCAAATAATAGATTCAGTGAACTGTGGTTATTTTAAAAACTGTACACGTACTCCCTTTTTGAAAGAACCATTTCCTGTGTGCTAAGTTCAAGTGGCTGTCAGGCGGACATTTTAATTTATTTCCCAAGGCGAAACTTGTCTTGTCACCTTATTGTATTTAAAACGGAAGTTTTATGTAAACCCTAACTCTAGCAATTCGAATATTTTTCTTCATCCTAAATTGTATATAGAAATGATTGATTGTTTTTTGTTTTCCGCCACACTCAACAATTTTTCAGTTATCTGGTGGCGTCCAGTTTCTTATTGGTGGAGGAGAGAACCCAGATACCATGTACCCGGGAAGAGATCATCGAGCTTCCGAAAATAAACTGGCAAACTTTCTCACATATTTCGGCACGTGCAAGAATCGAGCCTACGCCGACAAGAGGTGAGAGGCCTTGTGATTTTGAGTGCAGTGCTCTAGCCATTCCACCACGGAAGCGCGTGTCCTTTGTTTTTCTATTTTAAATTTTGATTCTTTTCTAGTTTATTATGAATATAAAAATCACAAACGTATATCTATGTCATGAGTTTTCTTTTCTTTCGTTGCTTTCTGTATGTATGTATGTATGTATGTGTGTATGTATGTGTGTATGTATGTATGTATGTGTGTGTATGTATGTATGTATGTATGTATGTATGTGTGTGTATGTGTATGTATGTATGCGTATGTATGTATGTATGTCTGTGTGTATGTATGTGTATGTATGTATGTATGTATGTATGTATGTGTGTGTATGTATGTATGTATGTGTGTGTGTGTATGTGTATGTATGTATGTATGTATGCGTATGTATGTATGTATGTATGTGTGTATGTATATATGTATGTATGTATGTACGTTGAAATTCCGGAGGCTTCGTCATGGAACCAGGTCCCATTTCCCCGATGAAAAAAGCTGGATCTGCGCCTGTGCAACCTATCTTTGTTTCTTTTGTTGTTTGTATTTTTTTTTCTTTTTGTCTCTCATTTTTTTTTCTATTTACAGGTGAATTGAATATCCCATAGAAATGTGCATGTACCGAGTCGTTTCGTTCATAAAACTACTTTTCCTAGGCAATATGCTATCTTTAGGAATTTACCGAAGGATAACCTTTGGGGAAATGAAGCACAAAAGAATATTGAATGAAATAATATGTTACATCGGCAGAAACTTACATTTAGTGCTAAATATAATGAATATCGGTTAAGACATGGTCATGTGGTGTGCATGTTATGATCGATGAGGCAAACGATAGTATATTACATGGTTGTGGAATTTTTTTTAACTCATACATGTATACGTAGAGCAAGCATAATTGTACTGTTTCTATTATTGAGTGGACTCTCTCTCTCTCTCTCTCTCTCACACACACACACACACACACACACACACACACACACACACACACACACACACACACACCGAAGTTAAACCGGATGATACAAGAAAATGTAAGCTTGTTCAAGTCTCCTTATCATCAGAACCAATGGAAGCTTCTGCTCGACTTGACGAAAAAGGCCGAGCGATTAAATTCCGATTGTACCGGAGCTTGGGGTGAAACCTTTATCTATGGTGTAGCACAAGTCAGCTTGCGCATGCTCAAGTAGATGTTTATTGGAATAAGCAATATTGTCATCAAGATCAATTATCAAAATGTTTGGAAATGTTTGCGAAAAAAAGTTATTAGTATTCTTAAAAGATAAAATGATACACGTTATATCTTAATTTATTCATATGTACGAAGTTACTTGACAACACATTCGCCTTGGCAACACTCAACACAGAAATATATTGTTGTTCATGCCATCTTAAAATCGACATTTGTGAAGTTGCGCTGAGGTTTCCAAATGAAAAGCGACATTCAAGCTTAAGAGCATCAATATATTGTTACCAGATTTATATTATTTAGTGGCGGATCCAGACAATGTTCAAAAGGGAAGGGGGTGAATGTTGAAAGAGTATATATATATATATATATATATATATATATATATATATATATATATATATATATGTCTAGAACTTGTTTGTATTTTGTATCTAGTTATTTTCGATGCAAGGGTAGAACGCTAACGGAATTGGTACAAACTTAAAACCTCAGCACATGGTAACGATTCAGCAGAGGTGAATGTGTCAAAAGAGAGTACCTCCTGAAATACATGCATCTGCAATCTCACATTTACAAAGTTAACAAGGCAAACAATTATTTCTTTATTTAGAATTCCTATTGCTTTTCCATTTGTTCGAGGTATTGATCATCAGTGCATAACAAAGTCTCTTGCATTTTCAGAATTAAAATGACTGATGCAATCGAAGAAAAACACAAAGCACCTCAAATATAAATCAATAGTTCCGACTAGCCCCGATCAATGTTGTTTTGTGATGTATTTTGTTGAACCTTGGTAACTTACAATCAGAATTGCTTTGGAAGTCCAACTAAGAACAGGGAACGTGGAACATCTTGCTGTTTATCAAAAAAGATGGCTGATAAAACCGAAGAAATAGATTTGGAGAATAGAGATCCAAATGGACTTAACAGCCATCTTGGGGTAGGAGATACAATGATATAGTTTTGAGACTTTTTTGGGAAGAATGTAGTCTGAGTAACATAAACTAAATTTCCTATGTGATTTTGATATATATATATATATATATATATATATATATATATATATATATATATATATACATAAAATTCGAAATTATCAATGTATCACACTTCTGGTTTCTTAAAACTAAAATTATCTTTAATTTTTCTGAAATAATTGAATTTCGCAATTGAAATGACGAAGATATCGAATCTGTCTCATACATCGTATGGCAGAGAGAGATGGGCAAACACGGACCCCTGGATATACCAGAGGTGTGATCAGGTGCCTAGGAGGAATAAGCATCTCCCCTTTTCGACCGGTCACACCCGCCGTGAGCCCCACGTTTTTTTAAAATGACCCCCCCCCCCAAAAAAAAAATAAAATATTTAAACTGAGTAATCAGTACGTAGTCAGAATAAGCGCGACAAGAACGGTCTAAACATTGGTATGAAACACGTCAGACAACATTCTGTAATTCTATTCTTCCAATGTGTTTTCTAAAAAGAAAACGTATTCCTTTTGTTCAATGTATCTTTGCAATGTTCAATTTTTTTTTTACACAAAACCTTAATATATTTTGAGCTAACTTCGCAAAATACATCTTCGCAAAAGTTTGAATTTACGAGAGGTTCAATTTTTGTTCTCTCCCGAAAAGTCTAAATTCATAATATCTTCCGAATGATTAAATATTTTGAAATTCTTTAATATGTAACTAACTTTAATATATTTTTTTATTTCAATAAACTCTGCATTAGATATAAATAAGAATTCTTATTACAGATTTATATATAAAATTAAAATTTTACAAATGTTACCGAATATCAGGCAAGTATTGCGAGATGTAAAACAAAATCGCCAAAAATGAAAAGGACAAACTTTATATTGTCTACTTTCTGGTCGTTTTAAATCAGCTACAAATAAGTTCACTGTCGCAATCTCAAAAAAAAAAAAACAAAAAAAAAACAACAACAAAAAAAAAACCCAACCAAAAACAACAACAAAAACAAACAAACAACAAAAAAAAACCCCAAAAAAACCCAAACAAACAAACAAAGAAAAAAAAAACCAAAATAATTTATCTTTACAACGATACATTATACAAGGATCGGGTTCTCAACTTTTAACCTCATCTACATGTGCGCATAGGGCGAAAAATTGCATGAATTCGATGTAACATTGACATCCGGTCCACGTCCATGCTTTCTCTCTTGTTACGGAATATATATATATATATATACTGGACAAAAAAAGTTAAGGATCATAATTTTGACCTCAAAATTTTTTATTAACCAAATAATTATTTTGACAAATTTTAACATGCATAGTTTCTCCAATGTGTCCTTAACACAATAGATTTACCTGGTTTCATATTGACGTCATAAGTGCATGGTTTTTTTGCCCAAACACAAGCAAGGGGTCAAAATGAAAGTGTGCCAACGTGTATATTGAAATTGAAAAATTGTGATTTTCATTTTATTGTGGGTATTTATTGCTCTAATCGACTCTTAGGTGAACAATTATTGACATTAAAAGCCATGGGGCGCCATTTAACTGCTCTGGAAGCTGGTCAGGCAGTAGATATGCTTCAAGCTGGCCAAGTCCAGAGAACTGTCTCTAGACATTTTAATGTGTCCCAAAGTGTGATTTCAAGGTTGTGGAATCGTTTTAGGCAGACAGGTAATGTTTCTGAGAGACCGAGAACAGGTCGTCCAAAGTCCACAACCGCTCGCCAGGATCGCTATTTGTCACTTATGGCTCGTAGACACAGATTTCAGAGTGCTGTCCAACTCAATACTGACTTTCATGCAGCAAGTGGGGTGCCCATAACACCATAGACTCTCAGACAGAGACTCCATGCTGCTAACCTTCGGGCTCATCGACCTGCTGTTCGTCCCATTTTGAGGAGAAGACATCGTGTAGCACGACTCAGTTGGGCTCAAAATCACATAAACTGTCAACTGCGTCATTGGACGCCTCTTCTTTTCAAAGACGAGTCACGGTTCTGCGTGGACTTTCATGACGGTCGTAGGCGTGTATGGCGCATGCGTGGAGAGTGGTACGCTGATTGCTGTGTAGCAGAGCATGGTCGTTTTGGAGGTGGCTTTGTGATGATTTGGGCCGGAATCAGCATTGGTGGATGTACTGACTTGCACGTGATTAATGACAATCTTACCGGTGCAATTTACAGGGACGAGATACTGCATCAAATTGTGAGACCTTATGCGGGAGCTATAGGCAACGACTTTGTGTTAATTGATGATAATGCTCGTCCCCACAGAACACGTATAGTGACAGACTACCTTGCTACAGAGACAATTGAACGTATGGATTGGCCGAGTTGTTCTCCGGATTTAAATCCAATAGAACATGCCTGGGACATGTTGCAGCAAGCTGTTTCCAGACGACCTGTACTTCTGACAAACCGCCAGGAGCTTACGCTAGCTTTACGGCAGGAATGGGCAAGGTTGCCACAAATTGCGTTCCGCAGGCTCATCAGAAGTATGCAGAGGCGTTGTCGTGCCGTTATACAGAATCAGGGTGGACATACACCCTATTGATATTGCCTTTATAAAGATTCAATCATTTGTAATGAAATTTGTTATTGTTGCTCATACCGATTTTCAAATTGTTTTGGGGGGTTATCTGACAATGGTTGCTCTGGCTGCTTAACGTATTGGTGAATTTGTAAAAACAGGTTTAAAATGTATTGTTCGATTGTCGTTGAACATTTTAAGTATATATTTAACATAATTTATTTGGTTGTGTTATGAATAAAATAATTCTGAAATCATGATCCTTAACTTTTTTTGTCCAGTATATATATATATATATATATATATATATATATATATGGTAGACATAAAACAATGCAGTGATGAATATCATATACAGATCTTTATTGATATAATTATGAATGTGTCATCGACAATACAGTACCCATTTATCAATTCTATACCTTCCCCAGATTCTACCTTTTAACGCTGTCATGCATTCTTCTTTTCTTAGACTCTACTATTCAATGACGTCATCGGAGAACCGGATGGAACCCACAGTATCGATTGTGTTTTCAAGCTGTCCAACACGTGCTTTGAGTTATGGAAGGGTCTGTGCTACAAGTTGCTGACCTTTTGTTTCGGTTGCTGCATAGCTATAGAGTGGGGTTGTGAATTTGCCTACATCGCATTTGCTCATATTTGGTTCATATCACCTTGCTTGAAAGTCTGTGAAATTAATTGTGGAGTTTGCCAACGCATCTACACCACGTGTATCAACTGTTGCTGCACTCCGTGCTGCGAGTCCATTGGTGGAATATTCCATCATTTCAAGAGATGACAATATTACACGAACTCTTTGAAAGACATCCCGAGTTATTTTATCTATGTTTCCACTGCAACAACAACAACAATAACAACAACAAAAACAAAAAAAACAAAAAACAAAAAAAACAAAACAAAACAAAACAAAAAAAAAACAAACTTGTAAATATCTTGTATGTGCCATAGTTATTGTTGTTCACTAATTATTAGGAATTTTAAAGATAAAATCTGAATAAAATGATAAGTCCTTGTCATATTCATTAACGATGGTGCATGTCCAAATGATATGTACATCAGGATAATCATTTTTGACATCGAGTTGCCAAATCATTGTATCTGAATAACATTGCTGACTACGGATTGCTCCGTTTACCTGATTAAAATGTAGGGCTCACAGCGGGTATGACCGGTCGACAGGGGATGCTTACTCCTCGTAAGCACCTGATCCAACGTCTGATATATCCAAGTTTCCGTGTTTGCCCAACTCTCTATTTTGTATTCCTTATAGAAGTTATGAGATTGATCACGGTTCGATATCTTCACTTTTTTATAAAGACGGTGCAAATCCCAATGTAGATAACTAGTATTAAGTTTAGTGCAATAATTTATTCTATGGATTATCTGAAAAATGGTTTTCTAAATGTTTTATAGCCAGAACCTCTACCACAGGGATCATGAAATTTACAATTGTGGTAGGAGTCTTCTCGCTCTGCATTACTTTTCATATAGTTTTTCTTACAAATGTGCAGTTCTAGAGAAGAAGAATTTTGAAATTTGGACAATTTTTGGCCTTGTTGGCCCCGTTCCTTGGGCCTCAGGGGTGCAGGAGTCCTAGAATTTATAATTTATGTCCGGCAATATGCTTCATACCAAATTTGGCAAGAATTGGTTGGTAGTTATCAAGAAGTTAGAAATGTTCAATTGTTGACGCACGACGGACGAATCACGACGGAGGACGCAGACCAATTGCAATAGATCACCAGTGTTTACTCAGGTGATCCAAAATATAGGTAGCGCATATATTAGTCTTAACAAACAATACAACTACATCCATAGGCTACATGTCATTCTTCTTTAACATTTTATGAACATTCAATTGGATATTTTTTATTGATGTACATGCTCTGGAACCGCCGTTTTCTGTAGTAGGACGTATATTATCCCAATTATTCTAATTTCTACTTTTAAAAAGCGGCTGTGAGAACACTGGTCAATGTGAAAACATGGTGAAAATAGGGGTCAATGTAAAAACAGGGTGAAAATAGGGGTCATTGTGAAAACATGGAGAAAAAGGGGTCATTGTGAAAACATGGATAAAATAGGGGTCATTGTGAACACATGGAGAAAATGGGGGTCACTGTGAAAACATCGAGAAAAATAGGGGTCACTGTGGAAACATGGGGGGAAATGCTGTGCTTGCTATGGAACTGCAGTAAAGTCTATCTTTTGATTTTTTGCCTAAACTAGTTTTGACCTTTGATGTAAACAACATGTGAGTAACACAAATCATTCATCACATAAAATCAATGCACACGACTGCAATTGTTTTTTAAAAAGTAAAGATACGAAGAAACATTGAAATAAATGATAAGCCTTCTGGTAACCTTAAGTCACCTAACCCAAACTCTAGCCTAGGCCTGTTAACCCAGGGTATTCCTAGGTCAGCTAACCCAAACTCTAGCCTACGCCTGTTAACCCAGGGTAATCGTAGGTCTGCTAACCCAAACTCTAGCCTAGGCCTGTTAACCCAACGTAATCCTAGATCTACTGACCTAAACTCTAGCCTACGCCTGTTAACCCAACGTAATCCTAGATCTGCTGACCTAAACTCTAGCCTAGGCCTGTTAACCCAGGGTAATCCTAGATCTGCTAACCCAAACTCTAGTCTACGCCTGTTAACCCAGGGTAATCCTAGATCTGCTAACCCAAACTCTAGCCTACGCCTGTAAACCCAGGGTAATCCTAGATCTGCTAACCCAAACTCTAGTCTACGCCTGTTAACCCAAGGTAATCCTAGATCTGCTAACCCAAACTCTAGCCTACGCCTGTTAACCCAACGTAATCCTAGATCTGCTAACCCAAACTCTAGCCTAGGCCTGTTAACCCAGGGTAATCCTAGATCTGCTAACCCAAACTCCAGCCTAGGCCTGTTAACCCAGGGTAATCCTAGATCTGCTAACCCAAACTCTAGTCTACGCCTGTTAACCCAGGGCAATCCTAGATCTGCTAACCCAAACTCTAGCCTAGGCCTGTTAACCCAGGGTAATCCTAGATCTGCTAACCCAAACTCTAGCCTACGCCTGTTAACCCAGGGTAATCCTAGATCTGCTAACCTAAACTCTAGCCTAGGCCTGTTAACCCAGGGTAATCCTAGATCTGCTAACCCAAACTCTAGCCTACGTCTGTTAACCCAACGTAATCCTAGATCTGCTAACCCAAACTCTAGCCTACGCCTGTTAACCCAGGGTAATCCTAGATCTGCTAACCCAAACTCTAGCCTACGCCTGTTAACCCAGGGTAATCCTAGATCTGCTAACCCAAACTCTAGCCTAGGCCTGTTAACCCAGGGTAATCCTAGATCTGCTAACCCAAACTCTAACCTAGGCCTGTTAACCCAGGGTAATCCTAGGTCTGCTAACCCAAACTCTAGCCTAGGCGTTTAACGTAGCTTAATCTTAGGTCTGCTGAATATAACCCTATCTCGCACTCTATCAAAACAGTTTAGGAGCATTGTCAGTTTCACAAATTACACATAAGTTGTAATGTTTTGCTCAAAATGTAGCTGGAACATAAAAAGTGGAGTTATAGATCAAATGCTTGAATAATTGACCCCGAAATCAAGTTTTCCAGAACAATTGTTCGCTCATTAATATGAGTACAGACATGCTTGGGAGTGGATGTTCTGTTTGGAAAATATGCCAACCAAATTCATTGATTTACAACATTTGATTTAGATCCAAGTATTTACAGTTCGTTTATAAATTATAGAATTGGAACACATATTAAGCGGCGTACATAATGACAATGAAAAGTGAAGATAATGAACAGAAATCAATGTCAGGAAACCCATAAAGAATACAGAAGTAAGAGCAAGGCACGCACAGAGGTGGGATCAGGTGTCTAGAAGGAGTAAGCATCCCCTGTTGACCGGTTATACCCGCCGTAAGCCTTTTTTTTGATCTGTGCTAATTAATTCAAACGCAATCATTTATCAGGAATGCCAACTGAATTATGAAAATTATATTTATTGACGTAGTACAGATATATACAGTGTTTCATTTATAAACATGAAATTGCATTGACAAAATATAGATCTTTGTATTAATATTTAGTTTTAATTACTAAGGAAGTATTTTCCGTAAGTTATTCATTGATGAAAACCTTTGTATAATCAAGTAAATCGCTTAGTGAAAGAAATAGACTACAGTACAATGTTATCATTTATTTTATTACCTAAAAGTAGTAAAGTTTAAACCACCATTATAATTCGATAAAATGATCACTGGATTAAAAAAAGAATCCCAAACACTTGGATCAACAAAGCAAGTTATTAATCTTTTACAAATTACTCCTTTTTTTACATTGCACATGCGCGCACACACACGTCTATCCTGGTTCGTAGTGACCAACTGTCACAACCGCGCCAGAAAGCACGAGCACGACGGACTCCAAAGGGTTTTGTCTGAGGGATACTCACAATCATGGTGGACAAAACTGGTGAAATTGATTTGAGCAACAGGGATCCTAATGATTTAAACGGACATCTAGGGGTAAGAACTTAGCTCAGTTATCTAACAAAATTATTGCATGGTTATTTATTTTCGTGGGCTTAAAGTTTGGCGGTTTAAGAAATATGAACATGTGCCTAGGATTTTACTTCCGTGGATGAAATTTTATTTTTAATTGTGGGTGGTCCTCTTGCTTTTGGGGGTTTCAAATTCGAGTCTTAACAGAAATCAAACCCGACGATAGTTAAATGATTTTAAGTAACGTTTTTAATTCTAAAACACATGTAATATACGTTCAGCAGTTCAAAAGTTCAGTGAAATCTACAAACGTTAACAAATTTATAAAACCTGGTAATCATATACAAACATTTTCATAATTGATTTGCAGTAATGGAATAATTGTTCCAGAAATACAATGTACTGTTCTCCCGTGGGGATCCTGGTTAAAAAATGCAGTCAGTACCCCCTTGCTTGTCGTAAGAAACAACTAAATTAGAGAGGTCCTTCGGATGAGAACGCAACAAAACGAGACCCGTGGCACGGCAAGTGATCCATCCCTGCTCAAAGGCAGTAAGCGCCGAGTTTAGACCTAAATTTTACAGCCCTTCCCCAGCAATGGTGACCTCTCCTTCTCAGTGAAATATTCTCGAGCAGAACGATCAACAATATACAACCAACAATATACTGTCTATTGTAATGAGACATATTGTTAACTTGTGCATAAAATTTTCGTATATTGCTTGTAAAGTGTCGAAAATCTCAAATCTTCAATCTAGGTAACAAATCTCAAATTGTTCCCACTCTCTAGGAGTGAGTCGGTCTCCTCTACGTATCCCTAAGACATAATATTCTTTTTTATCTAATTACTTGTAGACGCTACTTTTTAATGACGTCATCGGAGAACCGGATGGGACCCACAGTATCGACTGTGTCTTCAAGCTCTCTAACACGTGCTTTGAGTTATGGAAGGGTCTGTGCTACAAGTTGCTGACCTTGTGTTGCGGTTGCTGCATAGCTATGGAATGGGGTTGCGAATTTGCCTACATCGCATTTGCTCATATTTGGTTCATAACTCCTTGGTTCAAATGGTGTGAAATTAATTGTGGAGTTTGTCAACGTATCTACACCACGTGTATCAACTGTTGCTGCACTCCGTGCTACGAAGCCATGGGTGGAATATTCCATCATTTCAAGAGATGAAAACAAACTCTTTGAAAATTTGTCGATAAATTCTAACTTCTGTTTCCATTCAGGATACCTTAAAGTTTGTAAACTTCCAGTACTTTAGACAAACCTTGCTAGAAATAAATCATTGGAGAAATCAAAAATAGATCTGTAAAAATGGTAGACTTTGTCCTTGTTTGAGTAACACTGTCAATAAATAATGGAGCCGAAGGCTAGAATGACCCGCGCTACAGAGTGCTTCAAGAAGTGGGCTGTTACTACACTTTATCATTTCACTGACGTGGATTAATATTTTTATTAGGGTACCCACAATCTAATGTTGTTATTGCAGACAATGACGGGCATTACCCTAAACGTTTTTAACCAATTTCACATTTAACACCATTCATTAAATAGCTCAATAACTATTATTTAATTCTATATTTACGTTGCAAGACCAGATATTCAATACAATGAATACGGTCTAGTCCGACACCCATGTAATCTGTGTCACTGGGTTTTCTGACCCTTATTTTCAATTTACTTGTTTTACACTGTTTATTTCCATATAAAACTTCGTCTCCCAGTGTATGTCAGATTAGACATGTTTTGCTGTATTATGGATATATATAAGATGTGGTACAATATATCTACCCCCTTGCTTAATATGACTTGGATTATTGATAAACATTACATTTGTTAGCAATAACAAACTACGGACAGATTACAATGTTACAGAGGTTTCAACAGTCTTGTTTGAAGTCGGCATTTCGTAATGGTATGGTCGTGAAATAATGATGTAATTTACAAATACACCCTATCGTTAATTTTGATATGTTTCATACGTTTACATGACATATCAAGATAGAGGGCTCACTGCGAGTGTGAATTCCTATAGGCACCTGATTTCACCTCTGGTGTGTCCAGGGGTCCGAGTTTTCCCTACTCTTAATTTTGTTTCTTTATGGGAGTTACGAAATTTATCACTGTCCGTTATATTCACTTTTTAACCTCTCGCCGACTGAGTATAGCACCTGAGGTAACAGTCAAAATTGTTTGTCCTCTGTTTGTCGTGCTTGGCATTATGAGCGAATAAGCAATGCGGGTTCTTTATCGTGCCAACAACAAAGGTGACTGGCTTTTCAAGTTCAATTCTGCAACTCTCCACTTCCATTTCTAATGCCTAGCTCTTGAAAAACTTGGTTGCATATTTAATATCCCCTCGGAAATTTTTCGCTCACATGGAAACGTCACCATTGCCGGTGCAAGGCTGCAATATTTAGGATTATGTTTGGCGCTTACGTTTTTTTTTTTTAGCAGGTCTCTATCGTGCCAGACGTGCTGTGTCACGGGGCCTCGGTTTTTGACGGTCTGATCGGAAGGAAATCAATAGGGAGACATATAGTGGCTGATTTGTGTCAGTTTACCAATTGTCGCCTTTTCGAGGCAAAAAAACGACAAAATGATAATTCGAGACTGTATCATGTCAATAACATGAAATGAACGCGGAGAAATCATTTGCCAATTTCACACTGATAGAATGGAATACACAAAGAGCAGCGTATATATAAAACGCAATAAGTTCTTGCAAAATACAAGTAACGCACGTGTACATAGCACGTTTGCCTCGGACAGCTATTACCCGAAACCCGAGATGTGCACATGCAAAAATGTTAGACAACTCTTTATTCTGATAAATAACAAACATCATCTGTGTATCGACAGTTACCCCATTATACAGACTGCGGTGTACATCAGGACGTTTTCTTTCGGGAAATACCAAAGCCTGTATTGAATGCTTGACTGCGCAGTTTATAGAAATTAAAGAATCTGATCATTCGTGTGCACTGTACATCTGTTTGGATATATTGCATGCACAATTCAAAATTTATAGATGATTACATACAAATATGACTGATAAACGAAAACGTACATCTTGGTGAAAATACGAGTATTACATGCGCAATTCAAAGGAAAGAAAAGAAGGAAGAACGAAGTCCCAAATGAGAGAGAGAGAGAGAGAATATCCTACGTCAATGTACAATTTGTCATTTCACAGAAGGAAAGAAAATTGATCACTGGTTAAGTGTTAGCTTACAAGCATTCATGAATTCTAACTATTTTAAAATTTTGGGTTGACAATATAGTGGAAACTAAAAGAGTAGCATCGGTGCTTGTATTTAAATTCATCATTAGAAATGAAAAAAAATATTCGTTCGGATTTGAACATAAAAGATATTTGAATGTAAAGTACTAAAGTCTATTAAATTGCAGGAAACTTTAAGTATGGCAATTCATTTCTTGATATGGAGAAACAGAGTTTCATGTACGTGGCATCGTTTTATAAAGTTAGAGGGCGACAGCCGGAGTTCACTTCACACTTACATTGAAAATCTTTATAGACAAGAAAAATGGATTTGGGGTATTTTGCCCAATACTCAAAACCCTAAATCATAGGAGAGAGATAGAGAAAGAGAGGGAGAGAAAGAGGGAGAGAGACAGAGATAGAGAGAGGGGGTTCGTTCATTATATACATATTCTTTAATTCCGCACTTCACACAGCAACTATCTTTTACTACTACTTTGTAAATTGGAGGGGGCGCCAATCAATCGATTTTAAGCTTCCGCTTGCGCATGCCATTTGGACTGCGCATACAATACCCATATTTTCACCTAGAAGTCAGTCATGTCTTTATGTAATCATTAATAAATATTGAATTGTACGTGCAGTAAATCCAAACAGATGATGTGCAGTGTACATGCATGGTCAGATTCTTGATTTGTATAAACTGCAAAAACTCTGAGCCAAGCCAGGAAAATGTTCAACTTTGATATTTCTCTGTTGAAGACGTCTTGATAGGTACCAGTGATGTGAGTCTGTATAATGGAATCACAACGTATTGTAGCGGTCGCAATACAAATGGAGTTTATTATTTTGTTTCGTAGATTTATCAGAATAAAGAGCAATATAACAGTTTAGTAAGTACACATCTCTGGTTTCAGGTAACAGCTGTCCGAGACAAGCATGCTCTGTGCACATACATTACTTGTATTTTGCAAGAATTTGATGCGTTTTATATATACGCTGCTCGTTGTGTATTCCATTCTATCATTATGAAATTGGCAAATGATTTATCCGCGTTTATTTCATGTTATTGACATGATGTAGGCTCTAAGTATCATTTTGTCGTCTTTTCGTTTTGTCGCCTTTTCGCCTCGAAAAGACAACAAAACGCCAAGCGAAAAGACGTCAAATAAGTTCGCTATTTTGTGGATTTTGATTCTCGTCTTTCCGACTTTTCGTTTTGTCCTCTTTTCGTTCTTTCGGGGCGAAAAGTCGCTAATTGTCGTTTTGTCGTTTTTTCTCCTCGAAAAGACGTCAAAACGCCAAGCGAAAAGATGCAAATAAGATCGCAAGTTATCGGGTTTTGTTTGTCGTCTTTTCGCCTGTATTTTGTCGTCTTTTCGATTTTCCGTTGTTTCGACTTGTCATCTTTTCGTTATGTCGGGGCGAAAAGTCGCCAATTATCGTGTTGTCGTCTTTTCGTTATTTTGGGGTGAAAGGACGCTAATTATCGTTTTGTCGTGTTTTGGTTTTGTCGACTTTTCGCCACGGAAAGACGACAAATTGTAAATGGCACAATCAGCCACCATTCTTTGTACAGTACTCCTTAGGATGCATCAATGTATCACTCTGATGTCTGTTAAGCAAATGGTTCTTAAGATATTAAGAGGACAATATCTTCTTTTATTATATATCCATCCATCATCCAAAAATAAAAAGTAATAAACAAAAGAAAATAAAAATAAATAATAAATACCCCCCCCCCCAAAAAAAACCTGTATCACAAACAAACACTTTACCACTTTCATATATATAAATGCCCGCCATCTGGCGGCCGGTAACGAAAGATGAAGTATCATTATGACAAGTAAGGGGTTCTGAGAACCTATTCTAACCTGGATCTCCACGGGATCGACGAATCTTTAGATTAATATGATAACACGTATCGTTAATTTGATATAATAATGTGTTACAAATAACTTTTCTATTCAATGATTTTATTTTCATCAGAAATTTCCGAAATCAACAGAGACATTAAAATTGATATGCTATATTTATGACATCATGCAATCAATGCACTGCTGTTATAGCTCATCGTTAGTCCGAAAGGTATCGAGAGCGAATAGCGATTGTCTTAACTTGCGTAGAGGTGTCTGACTAATTCAAGAGATGGACAACGTTGAAAAAATAAAACCCCACAATTATTCAATAAAATGACCATTGGATTTAAATGGAATTCCAAATACTAGAATAAACACAGAGATTTATCTGTTAACAATCACAGCCCGGTTGTGTTTCTGGTCTCTCTCTCTCTCTCTCTCTCTCTCTCTATATATATATATATATATATAGTTGTTGGTCGCTAGTGACTACTGCTATAGTCACCCTTGTATTGCAGTGAAACAGGTCGGCAGCACATCAGAATGGCAGACAAAACTGGAGAAATTGATTTGGAGAACAGGGATCCTAACGGTTTAAACAGCCATCTAGGGGTAGGGATTACTTACATACAATTTGTGTTTCTAGCAACCGCAAAACAAAAATTGTATCATGAAACTAGTTTCCAAAGTTTAGTGTTGCTAAAACTATGGCTTGTAGGCTATATAAAAATTGGATAATTGAATATAATAAAATGTTTCTATCATCTGAGTAAGATAATATAAAGTTCACTCTTTTTTTTAAATATTTCGACCAGATTACCAATCTTCCTCAGCCGTGTTGAAAGACTAAATAATCATCTAATTAATTGAAGAAACTGGTAAAACAACTGAAATATTAATAAAGGTGTTTAAAGATTTTTTTTTAAAAATTCATAATATATTGAAATATTATTAGATCATGATGATATACAATTTAAAGTACAGTATGCTGACAAAGTCAGGATTTCGAAACGTAGCACACGAATAGAAGGCGAGTGCAGTTGATATCAAAACCTTAAGTACTTTTTTTTTTTTACAATTATCACATTCACTATCAATTGCATTTCTTTTAAAAAGTTACGTTTTTTTGGAACAAAGACCGATCACTCCGAATATTTTACATTGTTGATTGCAGAAGCCATTTTAAACATGATCTCTATTTTGGTGTTACTGTATATGAGTAAGAACTGGTTTATAACTTTTTTTCCAGCGTTTTTATTGCTAGTGATACACTTTAATTAGTATATACATTTTATCACTAATCA